>VXBX01008146.1:1545260-1558715 GCA_013400415.1 Scytalopus superciliaris | reverse complement strand
AAAACCAGAAAGTTTTCACAATAGCCCTTGAGAAAGGAAATATCACCCCCTTCACATGGATGGAGAAACAAAGGGGGCAAAGAATGATGTCCTCAGGATCACAGAGAACAGAACAAAGACTAAAGAAAAACACCCTGAGTGTGCTTGTTCAGCACTGGAGGAGTTCTTGGAAGCATGAGATAGCTCCACATGTTATGATCACAGAGCATCACATGGGGTAAAGGAGGGGATGGGAAAGTCTCAGTGCTTCCCAGAGAAAAACCCCACAGTAATAAGCCTGGGGAAGGAGTTTTCCCAGAAGACTTCTTCCCACATCACTTATTTGAGAGGGTGGGACATCAAACCTCAAAATATGCAGCTTGACCTGACATACTTGTTTTTGCACAGCCAGACAAGGCAGCTGCCTGCTAAAGGCATCCTGTTACTGCCATGCAATTCCAGAAGTTTATTTGGAGGGTTTTCTTAGCCAGCTATCTCCATACCAATCTTCCAGTGTCTTGTTATGGGAGGAGAACTAGGGCAAGGGAGCTTTCCAGAGGGAGGAAAACCCCCTAAGGCTTGATTAGTGGCCGACATTGCATGCCCCATGTGGCTTCTTCCCCTGTGGGAAGCAAGGAATGCAGCTGCCTTATGTACCAAAAGTAGAGTCCTGAGGGCCAGGTAATCTGTGTTTATCCTGTATTTGACCCTCTACCAGGAAACAAATCACTGGCCCTGCCCAGGGCAGCCAGGTCTTTAAGGTCCCTTCCAATCCAAACCATTCCATGATTCTATGACCCTCAGTTTTCTCTTTGTCACCTCAAAGAGCTGCTTCACTGCTGTGAAATAACGTAAGAACAACAGTGGTAGAGCCCTTTCAGGATGAGAAAGCATCAGTCATTTTTCTGGACTTTCTGTACATTCTGCAGTTGCTCAAGGTGGGTCACAAATTGCCTCTTTCTCAAAGCAAATGAAATGAGGAAATTCCTCATTTCTTTCTTGAGTAATGATACCAATAAATGCTACACCACTGTGTACTAAATCAGCACAACCCTTCACGGCTCATGTGCCTTCAAAGTGTTTATTGAACCTGTTTTGAGCTGAGGACTGCAGCACCCACATGAAAAACAAGGGGGGAAGGAGAGGTAGAGACCAAACAAATGCAACTCATTCCAACAAAAAACTGCTCTCATCTCACAACGATGGAAAATTTCTAGAGAAACTTTTCCTGCTCCTTATTTTGGCTCCCAATAAGAAGCAGAAACTCAGCGAGAGCAGGAGGTGTTTATCTGAATGCACAACTCCTAAAAGCCCAGCCAAGTGCGTAAGAGCAGCGAGGCAGCTTCAGCCTCCAGAGAAATAACCTTCAAATCACAATTTGACAAACAATATCAAAAACTATCAGAGAAGCAAGAGATCTCGCTGACTGCAGTGTTTCCATTCCCTCCTCAGCAGTGTGACCTCATCACAGTCGCACTCGCACAGAATCCTATTACTGCTGCCTCAGCTGCAGAGCTGCAAGACAAAGGAAGGTTACAGACATCCCTCCCCTCTGTGCCTGGCTAATCAATAGTTTTTATCTAATTTCTTTGCTTCAAGATACAGGAAAACAAGGTGCTGCATTTGAAATGGAAGGCTGGGAATAACTGAGCTTTGTGGAAATCGATACAAAATAGAATAGCTGACAATGTCATCCTGCTGAAACACTATGAAGACAGATCTGAAGTTCCTCTAATTATCTGGATGTTTGTATTTTTAAACACTGACTTAATGTCTGCAGGAAAAAAAAATTGGCTTTATTTAATAGTCATTGTGGTTTCAGAACTTTTTGTGCTACTGGTTAGTCTGCTCAATTTCCTTAGACTTCCAGGCTGGATGGAAGTTTCCTTTTCAGTGTCAATTTAGGACTCAGCATGGAGCAGCTCTGCTGTCTCACTGCATTTAGGTGGGTAATTCACACATGGCAACACAGTGGGCTGGGCCCTGGCTGGCAGGGATGGACAAGCCCAGGTGATGGACAGGAGGTACTGCAGTGGCCACACAGTTTTCCCCAATTCAGGTAAAGGCCAGGTAATTTTCAACAATCTCCCATTACTCAATTTCCTCACATTAACTAATAAGAAACATGAAAGCCAAGCATTACTTAAACTAGAGCCAGGAGGATTAAGAAATCCCCTAAAATTCAAAGAAGGAGCCCACAGATACTTAACTCAGGAGAGGGCAAGAAGCCAGAGCTGAGATGTAACAACACATTCACTGTGAAATGGAAGTGCCAATATTAAGCCTCCTCAGCCTCTTCCTGAACACTGAAAGGTTTCTCTAAACTAAAATACAGAGAAAAGGAAATGAAGGCTGCTCAGCCCACTCCACTTGCCTTAGTGCCTCTCCAGTGTCTTCCAGCCAGGTACTAACACGAGTAGAACCCTCTCCTTTCCCCTCTCAAACTCTTATAGTGCTCCCCTGGGAAGGCATTAATTCCTTCCTCATGACAGGCAGCTGTGTCCCTACATCCTCCCCTGCCCTCAGGAGGGAATTAACACTTTCCCAACAGCCCCTCAGCCAAATCAGCGTGTGCCCACATGTCCCCTCACTGCGTTCCAAGGTTTTGCATCCCAAATGCAGAAGAGGCAGCAGAAGGGACACTGGAGTAGATCACGTCACTCAGACTCTGCTCAGCAAAATCCCCATAACTGCCTTCCAGCCAAAGGACTTCAAGGGCAAAAAGACAAGAACTTCCCAAGTGTCTCCAGCTTTGCCATTGAATGTCTGCATCAGTGTTTGCCAGGCTGAGAGGCAAGGCAACTATCACACATCCAGATATTTGGCATTCCAAACTGAGCCATCCTTTACTCTCTTCCCCCAAAACCCAGCAGGTTTCTCTCAGTATGCCCTGCCAGACTGCAGTGGCAGCCGGTGCTTTCTGCTAAAGTTAAGGGTGGAGGAGTCCCCTTGATCCAACTGCTCCGTGGTTGGCTTGGCCAGGATGTGCATCCAGTTTCCTTCTGTGCTTGGAGGGACCAAACCCACTTCCCAGGACACCACCTCCTCCTTGAGGTGAGGATCATCATCACTGGGCAGCTGCAGAGGAGGAACCATTCCCAGATCCTCCTTGCCTGAACAGGATGGCACAAGTCCTGCTTTAATACAAGGGGGGAAAAGGGAACTGGAGTCCATACCTTTAGAACAGTGCTCCAGACGGAGTCCCCCATGGAAAGAGGATGGAGACCCCAGCACTGGAGGGGGGCCAGGCTGGTCCTGCCCTGAGCAGGGGTTGCTTTCAGCAGCTCCATCCCAGCCCGTGCCATGAGCCATTCCCAGGCTCCTCACTGAGGGCTGTGGATGCCACCAAGGGGGAAGGCAACTGGAGCTCAGCACTTTGGCATCCACACAGCACTTTGGGTCTTGGTCTGGGTGGGCTCAGTGTTCCCTGGCAGTGTTTCTTGTTGGAACAGCATCGTGCTGGGCTTTGGCTGAAGGAATTGTGAAATCAAGGGAATGCGAAATTCCTTCTGTCGCAAAAAGTCGTTCTTGCACAGGCACTGGAGCTGCTTCACAGCTGAAACTTCTCAGCTACAGCAACACATTTTTCAGTAAACTGCAAGTTTTAATTTTTGTATAATTATGTGTAATTAATATGGCTGGCATGGAGCATCCATAACCTCCCAAAAATGCAGTGCAAGCACCAACTACTCCATGACTCCACTTCACTGCAGCTTGGGATCCTATTTTGGAACGCTCTGAGTTTGGGCTAGAAGGGGTTGTTTTAATTTAAGAATTTAGCTATAACAAACTCTAAAACTCATTCAGAATGATGGCTTAATGGATAAACCATTTTGTTCTGTAATGAACTTTCATAAATCTGCCACTAGCCAGGTCTTCAAATAAAAATGTAATTTTAATGTGAAGGGGAATTGCTCACTTGTTAAACAGGAATAATTTCTCTCACTCCCACTTCTTTGTGGACCACAGAACTTGTGAAGTTGGAAGTTGGACATTGTAAAATGCAAGAATGAAGACAGACAGATAGATAGATAAATAGATATATAGAGATAATGACTAAAAATTTTAAATCTGAGCTGTATTAAAGGCAGAAACTGCTTTAAAATACCTGTTTCCACAATTTCTTGGCTGTCATTTCAATGCTAACCTGGCAGGAAGATCAGCTGCTTATCCAGGGAAAACTACCAACGCAAGCAATTCTTGTTTTCTAGACAAACACTAAATTCAATTTAAATTTGGTAAAGTTTCAGATTGAAAAAAGGGAGACATTTTTCAAAACGTCAAAACATTTCATGTTGACATTTTTTAGCTAAAATGTTTGTTTCAGAAATGCCAGAAAGTTTCATTTTGACATTTTCCCAATCGAAAGTGTGGGGTTTTTTTTTTCAAATTGGTATTTTTCATGTAAATGTTCAGGTAATATTTAAAAAAATGAACTTCTTTAAGACAAGCTAAATAGCTCAAAACCAACATGAAATATTTCAGTTCAGGCCACATGAAATATTTCCCATTGATCCAATGGAACTTTAGTGTTTCCCTGAAAAGATCACTTTTGTTTGGAGTCACAACAGTTTTTCTCTAGTTGATTATTCATATGAGAAAGAGAAGCTTTGCCTAAATTTCTAAACATCATACTGATGCCTAATAGATTTCTTGGGTGTTCATAAATCTTATGGTCAGGTTCACAAATGGGCTCTTGCATCTTAATAAATCATTGTGAATCAGAATGATTTTACAGACCCAGGTGCACCTTTTAGCCCATCACAAGCATGAGATAAAACATGTGACTTCAGCTTCTTCAGCTACTGTTTGGGCTAAGGGGCTTTATTTTGTACTTGCAACGGGCTAAAATTTTTGCTGAAGATCATCACCAGCAGAGGGTTCAATTCCCACATGGATCTGGGACTTGGTCTTGGCTGGGGAACAGCCGTGGGGTTTTATTTATGAAGGTTTATTAAAGCTTAGGAAAGGAGCCCTGAATGTTCTTCCTGAAATAACATCAGCCAAACAAAATGACAAGTTGCAGCTCTGGAGATGGATTAGATCAATTAGTGGAGGAGCTGGGACAATGCATTGTTCCATGGCTGAAGGTGGAGATTCTGCAGCTCCGGCAAATTCGAGATCAGTGAAATATTTCATAGACATTGTGTGTGATTTGTTCTATATCAGGGTGTGTTATGAACTGCCCAAAGCAACCTGAGAGCTGCTGGTGGGGATCATGGAGACATTGCCCTCTATGGAGAGCCGAACAAGCTGCAGGTGTTTGGAAAAGGTCTATCCCAACATCTAGTCCGTAACTGGGGGGTGGGAGGGTGAGGGGAGCCAGAAAATAAGAGGTCAAACATCTTGAAGCACCAAAGAAGTATTATGATAAACCACCAAATATGTTTTTATAAGCAACTAAGAGAAAAATGAAGATGAGAGTGAAATTTCAACTGATCCAGGTATTTGTCACCATTTTCCTCCCTTCTCTGCATTCTCACTGCTTACTTGGTCCATCTCTTATTGGGGGACCAACTCTGCTCCACATGAAGAAAAAAGGTGCAGGTTTCATATCTATTGATATTAATAACTTCAATGTTTCATGTGGTATCTCAAAAGTAAATGGGAAAAACATAGTCTAGGTCTGTAAAATTAATTAAAAACTGGCCATAAAATCCTCTGTAGGTGGTGATGATCACTGGGATGACATGTGTGGTGCAATCCTTCCTCTGGCACTAGTCAGTATTTTCACCATTGATTTTGGTGATCAGAACATGCCAAAAAATGCTGCAAAGTCATGAGAATGCAAAGGGATTTTGACAAACTGGTGGATTAGAATGAACAAAAGCATTCAGTGAGGGGTGGAAGGTGCTACAGGCAGGCAAGAACAGCTGGTGACACTGAATAGGGAACCAAACGATCATCCAGGTATTCCCAGAGAGCACAAGCTGAGCAAAAGCCACCAACATCACACCAGTTTCTGTGAGGTGGCATCACTTCTGGGACATGGGAGGGAATCCCTTGGATGTACTAATCATCAGGAAGGTCTCAGCTCACCCTGAGGCCTCACCTGCAGTCAGTGTGGCACTTCCAGAAGGCCGTGGATGCCGGGAGAGAATACAGAGGAGTTCCATATGAGAACCACAGTTCGGGGACCGAAGGAAATCTGGATGGAATGCAGAGAGGATGAGATTGGGAGGAGGATCCAAGAGCAGCCTGCACAAAGGTAGATCACCAGAAGATAAACTGTTCCTCGTGTCCATGTTTAGCAGGATGAGAAGTAAATTGCAGCAAGGAATGTTTCACATGAATGCGGACTATTATTAATTAATTATCATTACTAATTTATTAGTACTATACAGCATGTCTGCCAACATTCCATTAAACACTGCCAGGCTGTGGGTACTCATGGTTAGTTACCACTCCTAAAGTTCTCCCCAGAGACCAATTCTGGACATCAGCCAGCCCGTGTTGTCTTGCTTTAATTTAAAAGCTGTCCCACTCGCCCAGCCCTATGAAGGAAAGTGTTCTACATGTTTAATGTTGGCCCAGGAGTTCTGTGTCCCTTTGGCTGCCAATTTACTGAAGGAGAAGAGGAGACATGACAGCTGTAAAATTCTTAAGTAATTCGATGAAGGTGTTTGGGTGCATCTTGGCCAAGGGAAGCAGCACAAGGGGCTCAGCATTTGGGCTCTGCTGCAGCAGAGAAGCAGTGGGAGCACTTTTAAACTGCAACTGGATTGATTAGAGCTAACAGATATTAATTTTAATTAATGGGGAGTCTCAATAGAGTTAAGTTTTATTTTTCAAAAAAATGCCAGTTAAATAAAAATTGGTTGTAAATATTCGACTTGGTGCCTCCTCTGGAAGATGTCTGGAGAAAGAACAAATCTTTGGGCCTGAGCAGAAAGGGAGTTTGGGGACACAGTGTCAGAAACCTCCTTAAGTCTCAGTCTGATTTCATTAGTAGTTCTGAGCTTCAGGAAAAAGAAGGAGGGGAAAAAAAAAAGCAAAATCCAGGAGTTGCATTAACACTGTGATATATTATATAATTAACTTGTGGCATACTCTGACTCGAGAAGCCCAGGGGTTAAGAGCCTGTGCAGTGCAACAGAGAACTAGTTATAGGATAGCACAAACATCAGTCAGGACCAACATCTGTAAGGAACAACTGCTCCTGACACTGATTACTTGTCCCTTTCTCCCACACACCATCTTACCCGGAAACAAGATACTCAAAGCGGGAAAATGTTTCATGTCCAATCTTTTCTGTGAAGACGAAGAATCCGGCAGGAATGACACACTAATTTTTAATGGCTGTTTCATTTTAAATAAAGCTTATGAGTTTAAAAAGGATCATGACAAATCTTTACATGAAACCATCCCCTGTTCTGTTTGAGGTCAGCTTTTGTTTCAAATCTTTTAAATATTAGTTTAAAATGCACTTTTTTTCAAAGCTCAAAGTAGACCATCAAAATGACACTCTCCAAAGAAATGAAAGCTTAAAAAATTTCATGTCAGTGAAAATCTGAAAAAAACTCATTTTCAAAATACCACAGAATTTAATTTCATTCATTTCCCATTCAAGTATTGCCAGGAAACCAAAACCATCAGATTTGTACCATCCCTAAAAATACTGGAGCATTCTCTGTGGTTGTGATTCATTAAGGCAATACCCACAGAGCTGTGGGCAGGCCTCGTCTCACCTCGTCTGGGACATCGACAGTGTTGAAATCCCTGTCTGAGCGAGTCACCACAACTTCCTCTCCTATCAGTGGTAAGAAGCTTGTGTGGTGCAACGTTGTTTTATGGTAGGCATCTAAAATAGGTCAGAGCATTCTGTTCCTCTGCATCGGCAACACAGGGATCTAGAGGAGACGGAGAACTCCCGCCTTGTTGGTGTCTAACACTAAGCACTCACATTTCTGTACAAATTCAGCAGTTTAAACATTAGCAACCAGACTCCAAAGGTATCACACAGCATCTGTTGAGACAAGCACAAGGAAGACATTGTCTACAAGAGACACTGCAGAATGGATTCTCTTCACCACCTACCAAGTGTGACCTGGAGGATCTTCTCCAGGGCACTTGCAAGGCCATCTGCTTTCTCTTCTGTTGTCTGCACTTCATTTGTTGCTCAAGGTGAAGATGTGTAGGTGTCTTTGATAGTTTTGCTTTCTGTAGCCCCAAGGACTTGGGCACAGAAATAAGATTTCACTTAGGCATTGAAAAGATAGAAAATGTGTGAAATATTGTAATGATGTTCTCAAGGTTGTTGGATTAATTTCCTGTTGCTGTCACTGACAATGATTTATCCTGGTTGTTTGGATTCTGCTGGTAAACACGGCGCACTGAGGTCAGCTCTGCCTCGTGGTGCTGAGACAGAATTTTCCAAAGCCAAGCATGAATCTCTCACTTTCATGCTCTGTGGACCATTTTTTTAGCAACATGTGCAAGGAATATAATCCTTAGACAAATAGTTGTTTGTCCCTTATTGTTCCACCATTAGTTCTCTGTTGTAACTCTTTAAACTCCTCAAACATCACAATTGCAAGAAACCAGCTTATGCATATGGATAATAGATGGGAATTAGTGACATGGACTCTTCTACCTCAGTGCCATTTCCTTGATGGAGTGAAAGCATCAGGACTTTCCAAAAGGAGTGGACTACCCAGCAGCTGGTGCCACGGAATATGTGAAGTCAATACTTGGGATGCAAGAACACGGCATTTCAGAATTAAGTGAAGATAAGTTATTTCTTTCCATCTGATGGGTGTTACTGGCTAAAGCAAAAGGAAGGAAAAGGTGTAGTGAACTGTGCCACAAAAATACACCCTGAGGATGCAGGGAAGAAAAGAACAGTCAGGATGGAGCAGTGGAAGGCAGTGGAGCAGGGTGCTGCTTCCACACAGCACAACACAGCCAAGCTGTGTTCTCCTGCTGCAGACATGAACTGGCTCACACAGAGACAGGTTGGTCACAGCTCCTCCTGTGAGACAGGCAATCCACCACTGTAATCAAGATTTATTTGTCTGGAGCCCAAATTCTATCATCAGCATGAACAGCAGCAACAACAACAAGGTAAGAAATCCCTCTAAAGCCTTTTGATGGTTTTCTCATCCCCAGTATCAAAGGAGCTATTGACAAGAAAATCCTTCCATTAAAATATTGATGTGATACAGGGGCAAATGATTAAATTCATCAAAATAAATCACAACAGGCACAACAGGCTTTTTTTTTATTTATTTATTTTAAATTTATGAACTAAATTTTTTTAAACCTCTCATTCTTCCTAGGATTTTAATGCTTCTCTCCTGAACTCAGGCAGTGGCAAATGACAGTTGCCCTCAGCAGGAAACCAAAGCATGTTTTCCACTGATCAGCACTCAAGTAACTCTGGCATTTGGTCATGGCAAGGAATCTGAGGGTGGACCAGAACTTGTGTCCTGTAAAGTCATAGCAGAAAATGACAAACTGCTCCAAAAACCCCCAAGCTCTGGAAGAATTCTCTGCCCAAGGACTCGTATTCAGTTCAGGTCAAATGGACCATCCAGTTTTCAGAGACTGTTTCTTTGGAAGGCATGAGTCCATTTCTGGTTCACTGTGGGACCTATTGGTGCCATGAGAAAATAAGTTCCTCTCCACAGAGCAATTCTGGGACACTCCTTCCTAGTCCTGAGCAAGGCAATAAGGTTTCTTCCCTCTGTGACTGTGACACTCTGGCATGGAACACCTGCACAGTCTCTGTAAGCACCAGGATGGAGTCTGGACTCCAGTTACTGAAGGATATCACAGCTGGTGAAGAATCCATCTCCCAGGAAGACAAGCTGTTTGCCCTTTCTCCTGCCTGGCTCTTCAGTTCGTGGACCAGGCCAGGAGCTGAGTCACTGAGGACATCCAAGAGGACATGGGCTGGAAGGAAAGTGGTGGAAATCCTTGGCACAGGAAAAGGGAAATTCTTTGGCAAACCAGCCCACTTCTGGTGAAGGCCCTGCAAGCCTTGGTATGTCCAAGGTCACAAGAAAGGGAGGAGCAGATTCCTAAACTTTTACAGCCAGAATCCAGGAGGGATCATTCTCCCTTTGGTGAATTATAAACAATGACTGTGCACCCCTCAGAGCAGGAGTGTCTCAAACCCACCATCAACCAAATCACTCACACCACATGAATTTGCACTAAGGTTTAGTTGCCTGGGAATTTTTTAATGGAGAACATAATCAGCTCACTATATATTCTCCTTGTGTAACCATCTATCCATCATCTACAATATGCACAGCTATAAAAGCACAAACCAGATCGTCATTGTTTTTTTTTGAGGAAACATTTCTTTGTTCAAGTGCAAAGCTTTGTCTCCTTCATTTGTACTGGGGTTTAGTTATTCTAAAATCTGACTTTATAAAAACCTTCTGCAAAAGCAGATAAAATGAAGGCTCTCTGTGTAGGAGTGATTAGTATTCTGTAGTGTCGCAGTACATTTTCATACTGATTTTTTGTGTGTTTTTCCCCCGTCAGAATAGTACACTTGTGGGCTCTACATATCTTTAAATAGATTGAAGATAACATTTTTTAAAATCTGCACTTGGGCCCCCTTAATTATCCAACTTTTTTTGCAACTTTTGAAGGATGATTACTCATTTTAGCTAATAAAAATGTGAGTGACTAGCTAAAATCAAACATAGCAGTGTTTGAAGGTAAGGCTGAAAATACTTGGTTCGTATGTACTTTCCTTATTACAGGTGCAGAAGTCCTTGGGAATGTAAACACTGTATGGTTTAATTGTTTCTGTGCATTAGAGAAAAATAGATATTTCCTAATTATATAAAATTACCATATTGACAAGGACACTGCTGTGCCCTTCTCCCTGCAGTCCAGGGGAGCTGGAATTGCTCAGCTCCCTGGAAAACTGGCCATAACCACCCACAGGAGATGGAAGAGGCTGGTGCAGAGCCTGGGCCTCACCTGCATCACTGGACTGTTCAGCATCAACACCTGAGCAAATACTGAAAGCAGATACAACTCCAAGCAAGTGCACAAAGGGATGTTCGAGGTGGCCTGGGCCAAATGTCAGGGAAACACATTTAAAAGACAAAAATCCCACAAAGACCAAAATCATTTTAATGACTTCACTACCTTTCAAATCTGATGCCTCTAAAACAAAAAAAAAATTACTTTTTTTTCTTCTCCTTTCCTGTGCATTTTATTGTACGACTGAAAATATTTATATTTAAATTCCTGTTGCCCTTGAACAGTGGCTTCCTTTCTTGTTTTCCTTATGGATATTTTATACCTAAGTAGCTGCCTTTAACCCCAGTGCCATTCCATTGACTTCAGCAATATTACGAACATGCTCAGTGATAGGCACGTGCTTAATTAGCAAGGAGAGAAGAGACCTTAAATAGTCCCTCGATCTGGGAAAGCTGGTTTAGGTTAACTACAAATGTGATTTGCCTTTTGGGAACCTTGGTCTCACTTCCATGATTGAGGGCAAACCATAATGGAGTAATGGACAGATAATGCACTTAACTCCATTTTTTAAAAACAATATTTTATTGATTTAACTGAAAATCTCAAGTCTGTGGATTTGCTCACTTTACTGCCAACCAATAACTGTGCTAAAAGAAAAAGGTGGGGACACAACACCAACATCTCACTCCGAAATTTTAACCCTTTCCAGTTTTTTTCCCTTACAAACCTCCTTTGTCTCAGAAGATGGTACGAAACAAAGGCAGAAGCATTTCTTTGGCAGAGCAATGGGAAACACAGAGAGACAAGAAAGGCAAAACAGGGACAGCCCAATTTGTGTCACAGCTCACTACATTAGAGCATGTCTGAGCCCTGGATTTTCTCTCTGTTCATGCCAGTACTCCTTTGATGATTACTTTATCTGAAGAAGATAAGACATTATGAATTTGATTATGGCATCGCTCCACGTGCTTTGACAGGGCCTCAAGCACAGTGGTAAATTGCTGTCTGAGCACTTCCATTATTATTACATGGCATGGCTGCAGTTAAGGACTGAGCTGGAATAAATATAGAATTTAAAAAAATGATAACAGTCACTCAGCCTTTAAAGAAATTACTCCTTTAAAGTTACAGTGTCTTCTCATTACTTTCAATGTCATTCAGTTAAACATTAATAATTGCTGGCCTGTGCATAACCCGCAAGCTCAAAGCACTCCCAGAGCCCAGCCAGCTCTACAATGTTGAAATGTCATTTTTGACCATCTTTGTAGAATTTAATCAGTGCTTAAAGTGTACAGGACTGACAAGGAGAACTGTTGACAGCAGTTGCTTTGAGACTGATCATATAATTTTCAATCTGAGTTTTATGACGGCAGTATTTTAAGCAGAACAGTACAGTAACTGTAATTTTAACAAGAGGAGCATTTTACTGGGTTTTCCCCTATGCACTAGTCTGGAATTCTACACACTTAATAGTCTCTTAAAGACTTCAGTCTTGGTACAAGGAAAACGAATGTACACTACAGTTCAGAGCAGGTTATCTGAAGAGCAAGCAAATACATCACTTCATTGTCACTGCAAGTTCAGAAAGCCTATTATTATTATTGCTGTTGTTGTTTTTATTCCTTTAAAATACAGGATTTTAGTCACAAGAAAGTCTACAGACTTCTAAGGTGGGACCATTAAATTTCCTCCTGACTCCTTAGGGAGACAAGAAGTGCAAACAGGGCAGGTTTGTGGAATACCTTATAGGATGAATGGAGGACATCATGGGAAGAGGGAAAACGCCTTGTGAACACAGCTGGCTAATTTTGGCTCCTGAGTTTGCAGTAGTTCACCTAGATGGAGGATAGTTTGCAGCCACCAGGAGAGCTGAGTTTTATCAACTACACCTGGAGGAAGAGGAACTTCTAGTGGACCAAGAGGGATGTAGCAGGGGCAGAAAGGGATGAAGGGAGAGAGGAAAATTTAAGTAAGAGCAAAATTACTATTTTTTAAAATTTATTTTAGTAATGCAGTTACTGTCTTATCATCCTTCAGACAAACATGATCAGTGGCAGGAATTCAAGATCAGGCCTGACCAAAGCTAGGGAACACGTCTGGGAGAGCAGAAAGTGCAGCTTCACCACTGGAAAGAAGAAACTTGGATTCAGAAGGACCAAAAGTCCATGGAGTGATGCAGGGAAAGAGTGACCGTCCCCTCCTATCATAAGATGCTTCTAAAAAAGGTGTATAATCCAATGGCTAAATCTTTCTTTAACTGGCAAATAATGCTCTTATTTTGCTTGATTAAAGACTGAGTAGAAACCTCTGAAGGTGTCTTGGAAAGTGCTCAAACATTGCCCTATAGTGCTATACCTAGAAACAATTTTATTAGATATTATATATATATATACACACATGTATATACACATATATATATATATATATCAGAAAATTTATTAGATATTAAAAAAAATGTATTCACTGTAAGGGTGGTCAGGCACTGGAAGGGGCTGCCCAGGGAGGTGGTGGAGCCCCCATCCCTGGAGG
>VXBX01008146.1:1453253-1544329 GCA_013400415.1 Scytalopus superciliaris | reverse complement strand
AGAAACAATTTTATTAGATATTATATATATATATACACACATGTATATACACATATATATATATATATATCAGAAAATTTATTAGATATTAAAAAAAATGTATTCACTGTAAGGGTGGTCAGGCACTGGAAGGGGCTGCCCAGGGAGGTGGTGGAGCCCCCATCCCTGGAGGAATTTAAGAAGTACCTGGATCTGGCACTGGTGATGTGATGCAGTAGTTTAGTGGCTACAGGGTGTTAGTGCTGGATTGACAGTTGGACTGGATGATCTTGAAGGTCTCTTCCAACCCTGACGATTCCATGACTCTCTATCTCAGATGGACTGGATCTCATAGCCCAGCTCTTTGGGAAGCAAGGCCAGGAGCTCATGGAGCGAGCCCAGGGTGCTGCAGCAGCCTCTGTGCAGGGCCCAGTTGGGCACAGCCTTCCCCCCAGAGGTGGTTCCCAACCCTGGAAGTTTCCTGGGACTGCTTGTGTGCCTCAGGTTCACACAGCTCTGCCCACAGAGCCGGGTCAGGCTCGTTTCCTCCTCAGCTGACATGGTGTGTGCTGAGCCAAAGCAAAGAGGGGCCCCTGCTTTGATGTGTTTCACCAGAATCCAAGAGAAGTGTATGGAGAGTCTTTTAATAATTAAGAGTTATGGATTTGAAAGCAGAGCTACTAGCACTGCCAAGCTCCACCAAAGTCTTTGAAAAGAACTCTGTCAAAATGCGTTTCTAAGAAGAAATTATGTTATAAATTATTTTTATGGAATGTTCCAATGTTAAATGAATATTTAGGTTGCAGTTCATGAAAACCTCCCTCTTCTGAAAAAATGTTTTCATTTTTCAGATTTCTCTTTGTCAGCATTTCTAACAGTAAAAATGACAAACTTTCATGGGTAGGTGCCAATGGAGACAGCTGTATTTTATTATTGAATACTTCTGGTGCTTAGTTTGGCACCAGTCCTGTTTATATTGCTAGTAAGATTTCATGCAAGCCTTTGCAAGGTCTTGTGTTTAAACTTAAATGTCTGATATGGTTTGTAATTGATTCCACCCCGTTCCCTCCCTCCTCCTTCTCAGTCCAGTTTGTAAAGGAGAATTTATCACTGTGTGGGGAACACAAACCTGCCAGTGCTGCTGATTCAAAGACAAAAATTCCATAGCAAGATCCTAGAAACCTCTGGTTCTGTTATGATTCTCTTCAACTGCTAGGAGAATGTATTAATCCCTGCTGTTCCTGCCCTTGGATTCTTATTTTTTGTGTGTGTGTGTGTTTTGATTAATTGACTTTGCTCAGGGTTAAACCAAACCAACCCATCTTGGAGCAGAAATGTACCCACTGGCTGTGCCTCCCAATCCTTACTTTCCTGTTTGTCCGTGCCCTACCTGGGTACACGGGGCAGTTTCCTGAATGCTGGGATGGGAGTCAGTGAGTACCAAAAAGCAGCTTCACCACAATATCCCTTAAACAGGAAGGCGGATTTGCTTTGGTGCCTTTCTGCAAAACACTGAATGGCCGGACTTTGCTTCTGTCAGGGCTCAAATTACAGGGACGTGAAGTCACTGAGAGCAGAGGATTTGTTTTATAGACTGAACTTCAGAAGGCGGCAAAGAGTTTTTTAAAAGCCATCCACTGGAGCTCCATAATGATAAACAAGGCAGGTTCATCTGCCTTGCTCTGGTCTATACAGAGCCAAATATAACCCAAGAATAAAATACCCATTGGCCGATTTAGCACATAATGAGCTACTCCTGATGGAAATCAGTGAACTGCATTTGGCCTTGAGAATCACTTGTCATTGCCAAGACCTCTGCGATAGCCAGTCTGGTCACACCTCTTTTATCACTGCCATGTCTTGCAGCAGTTCCTGCTGGGCCCGAGATGCTCTTTTTGGTGTTTGCCAGAACAGTCAGAATTACAACATCCGTGTCTTTGGCCGGGTCTCCAGGGTCAGTGCAGTGCGAGAACGGAGCGTGTGCTCTGTTTCACAGCATTCTCATCTTGTCCCCACCACATCACGCACAGAGTTTCACAACACTTAAAATTCAGCTTTGCTTTTGCATTGCTTTATACCAGAACTGCTTCCACGCCTTCAGAACTCATTCTCTACGTGCTGCTGATAAACGTTACGCAGAAGGATGAAATGGGTTATTCACAACCAACTCGGGTTCCCATGTCACCCTGTATTCTGTGGTGGGCCCCTGTTAAAACTGTAAACATACTCCCTTAGCTCATTACTCTGAATTCTGTTACAGTGCACTGCATGTGCAGCTTATCTCACCATAGCAAATTTCTCTATAGCCATAGCTGGAATGACAATGTGTTTCTGTAAAGGAAGAAAAACTATACGGGGCTTTAAAAGTCAATGTTTCTCTCCCACCCACCATAAAAAAAAAAAGTGTCTAGAAACTTCCTGTGGGCATAAACCCATGAAGATATTTGCACAGGGTATGATTGTCCTTCAAGGGAAATGAAAGAATACTCTGTAGATTTCAATATGGAAAGAAGGCTATAATTGCATGTTATGCAGATATCATTCATGACAGAATTACAACAAATATCATATGCCAGGAACTCAGACGAAGAGCTGTCGCGTTTTGTTAATCCCTCTCTCTTGGGGTGAACAAAAGATGGTGCATCAGTAAATTGGCACCAGAGTCTAATTAGTGCTCTCATTCAGCGTACTAAGTAGGAAGAGATGGCAGAAGAAGTAGATAATGTTCAACAAGCAGAGGGGCAGGCAGGCAGATCCGGATTAATAGAAATTGCAGACCCAAAGATCTCTAGAGAGTGCAAAACACAAGCTAGATTTTTATCCAGCTTAATCACAGTAGAATGCAAACCAGAATTCTCATGACTTCTTTTGCTGCAATGGATATGAAGCCAAATGAACCCAGGTTTCCTCTAACTCTTTGTTTCACCTTCTGCTATGCAGGAAGCAGGGGGGGAAGCGGGGCTGAGGCAATAACTTATCCTGAAACATTTTTGGAGCTAAAGGTCAGGTAGAGTTCCAGGAGAAGTGAGTTCCAGAGGAATGTAATTCTGAGTAAGAATTCCCATGTCCAGCTCCCACTCCCATCCTGATGGGGATGATTAGCTGAAGTTTCCTGATGAATGTAGGTGTATGTAACAAGGCAGGGAGAGGGAAGTGATAGATTAGGTCATTTAGCCCAGTTTAGCAGCACTGTGTGGAGAGTTCAGCCCTGCAGATTTGACTCAGAACTCTTGGGCAGCATGAGGCAAATAACCCAAGATAATGAAGTTCTCTTCCAGCTGGAAGGTGCTTCTCTGCAATTCAGCATTTGTCAAAGGCGCTGGACAAGATTCAAGATTCTCCCCTGGTACAAAAGCTTCACTACAGGTCTGCCTAGAAGCTGATAAGCTTCGTGATTTTAACATCTGAGGAGAAGAAAAACATGTCAATTCTTGACTAGGGGCAGATAAAACAACCATTTTGCTGGGCTAGGATAGCATTTCAGAGTCCTGGGCTGGAGGTGCATCCAGCAGGACCTTGACATGAGGCACACTTTGACAAGAGGCAGGTTTATTGACTGAACACTAGTCAGGTAAATGGAACTTGTTAAGAATTGACTCTGGTAGACAGAGATTGCTCCAGCACCAGGCAAGCCAGTGTTACAATCAATCTGATTTTATTATAATAATAATCTGCATTAGACTTAGCATCCCACTGAACAATCATTAGAGTAACATGGCTTCAGGAGCACAAGAAGAAAAACTCCCTTGGATTCGCTTTGGCGCTTTAGCAGTTTGAAAATATTCCCAAATAATTCATTTTCATTCAATTATTTATCACTGATTTATACAATCGCCCACCAAAATGATTTCTTTCAATTTTAATTTGGGCACATGTGACAGCATTTTTCACCTTTCATGCTCTTTCCCTCACTGCCTCCTTTTGCTTCTGAGAGATTTCCTGCTCCAGTGACACGAGTTTCAGAATGCACAGCACTCAGCATGGAAGCTGTACGGGCTCTTCATCCATTTGGCAAAAGCCATTAAGTTTTTGTGTTGTAGAAGTTTACCCGCTGTCCCGAGGGAGGCGTTCAGGGGGGCAATGGCTCAGAGGACAGGCTGGTGCTGTCACTGGCAGATCCTGCTCTTGGCTGTGCTCAGGGAAGGCTCTTCAAAGCACGAGTCAGGCTGGTTTGGTTCTTGACTTTGCCACACGCTTTGTGTGTGAGCTTGAGCAGCTCCCCAGGTTCAGTGAGACGGAGGGCGGGTGGCACAGCTCAGAATTTCGGCTGCCACGGCCTCCTCAGTCACAGACACATGCAGTGTATGTGCACAGTTCGCTGACCCAAAACCAAACCCAAATGTTGACCCAGCTCTGATGCTGGATGTGACAGAAAAGCTCTGACCTGGATGCAAACTCCAGGGTTAGTTCAGCAGCAACTCTCCATCCTGGGACTGGGTCTAAGAAACAGCCAGAAGTCATCCCAGCTGCAGGGTCTTCTCAATCCTGCTAACAAGGCACCTTTATTTAGACCATTGGACAGGTTTAGGTGGTGGGTTCATCTGTTACTCAAAATAATGGATTTTGGAAACCTTTACAATTCCTATGTAGCATTCCCAAATCTCCTGTGCATCCAGCAGTGGAAATTCCTGATGACATTTTGCTTTGAATTGTACAAAAAAAACGTAAGGTTTCTGAGAAATATGAGACAGTATTTTCTCCTCAGCTCCCTTCTCAGTTTAATCTACCTGGATACTTTAAACATTTCAGAGTTCCTTGCACACTGAAAGAGCTTTGCATTTTAACTTGTTTGATGCCTACATTAAGCCCAGCAAAATATTCCTTGGTTTATAAAACTGTATTAATTAAGAAAGTGTCTGATTTCCTTTCTATGAGTAGGTTCAAAATGACAGATTTGAAGGGAAAGTTTAATCAGATTTTGGTCTTAACTAGACACTGAAAACGTGGCTGAACTGATAATGGAACCCTCACACTGCCAACATGAATGTCCAGAGCACAGACACCAGCACAGGAAGGAATCAGGAGAGTTCTAATTACATTCAGTAGCCTTGGATCACCAGTGCTTTGGGTGCTAAAACAGTTTCAGTCCCTGGTGACAGAGGTGGAATATTTAAAGTGTGCAAAAACTTCTTCCATAACTTACAAGAGTACAAGCATTTACTGCAGCTCTAAAAAGAGACTGGTGGTGCCCCAACCACATCTGAAAATTTTCCTGAATAAAGATTGTACTTTGAAGGATCTCTCAGTTTCCTGTCCACAAACACAAAGGGCTTGTCTGTGTAAAGGTAAGTGTTTCAAAGAGATGTTCAGTACCACTGAGGCTGCCTACAGTGTACAGAGAAATTTAAATACTCCAAAGCCTTGTGCCAGTGAGAGAGAAACTGCACTCATCTCCCTCTCCCACCTCCTATTTTTCCTAAGCAGGAGAAATAGTCTCATCCAGACTTAGATGAATTTTGTTTTAAAGACATCACTGTATTAAATGTTCACAAAAGAATCGGTGACCATCTCATGGAAAGTTCACCAGACAGGCTCCTTAGTTAAATATATGACGTGGTTTCTACCTCCTAGACAGAAGAGCACATCACATTTCATTCTGGATAATCCTGCCATCAGAATGGCAGTGCCTGTGGCAGTGATGGAGGCCGTTTGCCAGTGAGACGCCCCGTACCACACGGCCCCTCCACTCACCCCCAGGACACGGCAGACCAGTGTCCTCTGAGGTTTTGTGTCTGGGGAAGGCACTGCCAGCACCCAGAAGGAAAGCCCACAAGTCAACAGAAAATTTGGTTTCTCACCATTGCCAGTGTTTTGGGCTCTGCAAACACAAATATTCACTGCAGGAAAGAAGTGCATGAAAGAAAGACACTGTGGGTGTTGGGAGTTGGTGCCTCCCACCACCCACTGCACTAACTCTCAAAAATAGGACTGCACTAAAGTCATCCCTACACACTCCCTTTATGCTACGGTGGTGGCCCAAGTGTCCATTGCTCTGCCATGGCAATTCTGTCTGAAATTAGAGCCACTTGATGTTACTTTTCAGCCCTAGCAAATACTGAAACAATTCCTGTGTTTTATAGAAGTTGCAGCACGAATATTCCTCTTGGGGTGAATCAATGTCAGTGTATGCCAAGAAAGAGATTATTTTACAGGAGATAGTTATTTGTTCTTTTTTTTTCTGCCTCATAGAGAGTCATTAATTCTGTAGGAGATTCTAATATTAAGTGTACATGCATGTGGTAGGTGGGTGGCTAAGACAGTTATTGATTATTATATGGACATATCTGCCAGAATTCATCCCAATGTAATTAGAAATCCATGGCAATGAATATTGGAATATGCACAAAGCTTAATAGCAGCCTTTGGAATAGCACAGCAGAACAGATATCCATGGAGAAGGAAGATCTCTGCTCACAGAAGGCAGGGTGTGGAACAGTCAGCGGCACAGCAACTCGGTGGAGTTTGGTTGCTCTTTATAACACACATGTACTGCTTATTTATTCACACAGAACTGCTGCAAAACTTTGTAGGGGTTTGGATGTGCATCATTCCTTGAGGAATGGTGTAAAAATATAATGGGGCAAATCATATCTATGGCAGTTCCTCTCTGCTTTGACTCAAGAGAAATGGAGATCTACTGCACTCAGAAAAAAGGGTTTCAGTGCACTGGACATCTCTGGGCTGGAGATGATTTTCTGACATCCCAGTTCTAGGCTACACCTGCTGAGAAGGTCCCTGCTCTGTTCCAAGTTTCTGAGCCTGTCCATCTTACTCACTAATGGGAATTTGTCATAAATTGCCTTGCTGCAATAGGGAAATTAAGAGGCATTAAAAAGCTCAGGAAGGAATTGTTTTGCCATCCCAACACTATACCAGTTTCTGTTCCCACCTGCATTTTAAATTGGTACCAGTTTCAAGTCCCGAGGTGAAAACACACAGGGAAGAGCTGTGTGAATGAGGGATACCCTTGGACTGCAGCTTGGATTGCAGCAGCTCTTGAATCTCTCCATTGGAGGGCAAAAACGAGTCTAAGCTGTCTGTTCCTAAAGAACTTGCAGAGTTCTTTTTGAAACAGATTCTTTTACAGAAATTTCTCTTCTACAGAAATTATTTTCTACACAAATCCTCAGAGTTGCTAAATCCTTCTGAGAACCACTAATGAACTCCAATATCTGCTGCTCTTGGCAGATGTTCAGGGTTCTGAGCATCTCACAAGGATTTCACCTTGAATCTCATTAGAATGGAGCATCTAATTGAAGCAAACCCAAATTAATTTGCTGTGCTGCAGTCTGTGCAGCTGCCACCTCATGAGAGCGGGTCAAAACTCCCAAAGAAAACCTGGGAACACGGCACTGGGATATCCTCAGGATGCATCACATGGCCAGACAGGGACACAAAGAGCAAGATTTTAAAATACTTAAATTATTAGTAAATATCCAAGTACAGGAGGTGACCATGAACCTCGTAGCTGACATTCCAATGAACCTGGGACTGGAATTTGAAGGACAGAACTGACTACAGTGATCTTTGCACTGGATAAAAGTCTGGCAACCATGATACTGAATTCCATAACATCCAGCAGCAGAGACCTCTGGAAACCCAGGTGAACCTCTGTAGTTACAAGTTTAAAATGGGGCACCTGCTCTGCTAAATTCACTTTTAAAAACTTCAACATTCATATTTTAAAATTGTAAATTCTACTTGTCTCTGTCACATGTAAAGTGGGTATTGTTACCCACCACAGAACATCCATCTTTGCTTGGAAAATGGCTTTTCCACGTTGTTTTTTGGGAAAACACGTCCTTTGGATTCCCATTTAAAAACAAATCGGGAAATGAAAGTGGCAAATGTTTTTCTCTTCCACAATTTAATGAAAAAGGAAAAGCTGTACTTTTACAGCAAGTATATATTATAGCTTTAGTGAAGAAATATAAGTTGTCTTGAAAAAATAAAACCATGACAAGCTCCTGTGTTTGTAAAATGTTCTGAAATCCATGGAGACAGAGCCATATCCTGACAGGCTCCTTCCCACTCTGTATCACGTAGAGGGCCCTGAGCACAAGCAAGGCCAGGAGTTTCTATCAGAAAATTACAAATGGCTCCATGTGCAATTTTAATTAATGATCTGGTGACCTGATGATGTAGATTTCAGGAAACACCAGCTGGTAAAACTCTGTACAACAAACTGAGGCCAAGCAACTGGAAAATCACTGACAGCACAGTGTCTTTCAGTGGCAGCTCCGCCACAGAAATCCATGTACTTAAAAGTGAAGTACAAATGCAAGTGTTTAAACGAAAAGTACGATATGAACATCTTTGTTATCAGTATTTCTCTGGTAGGAAATACTCTTTTATTGCTATACTAAGTTTAGTTGCATTAGTAACGTGCAAGAAATCTCTTCAAAGCAGTTAAAAACAATAATGAGTTAGGGCTGATCAAAGTCTTTATAGAGAAGAAAAGTGAGCCTGAGAAGAGCAATATTTGTGCTGTGTCAACAGTAATATCAGAGTCACAGGATCATTTACATTGGAAAAGACCTATAAATGATCAAGTCCAACCATCCCCCAGCACAGCCAAGGCCGCCACTGACCCACGTCCCCAAGTGCCACATCCACACAGCTTTTCCATCCCTCCAGGGATGGGAACTCCACTGCTGCCCTCTTACAATTTCCTAGTCTTTCATTTTTACACTCACATACTCTTATTTCTGAGTAGATCAATTTTAAATGTGAGTGCAATGTATTAAACTTAAAAGTGGAGTTTAAATTATTAAAGTGCCTTCTATTAGCTCCGAGGACCCCGGCTCCATTTAAGCCAGTGAATTAAGCACGTGCTTAAGCACATTTCTGTTGAGTTAAGCTGTTCAGCAAATGCCTTCCCTGCAGGCCCAGTGAAGGCAAAGCACGTAAGAATATGCAAAACTGGGGGAGAGATGGAACTCCATGTCTTTAACAGAGGTGTACCATTGATTTTGAGATTAATCTCAGAGCCAGGATTCCACTTGGTATAAACAAACAACCACCTTCGTGGCTTTGGTTTGGTGTTGCTCTTATCAGTGTAAAAACAGAGTTGGGAAAGAAAAAGTATCATTAAAGATCCTTTCTAAGTATTTATGGAAAGGTAAATTCCAGGAATGATTAATGAGGTGGTACCAGAGGCAAACTGACTCCAAAGCAGGGAGAAGAAAAACCCCACAAGGCCCAGACCATTCCATCCTCTGTCAGTACATAACAAACACTGTGGTCTTCCAGCCTATAATTCACCAGATTCAATATTAGGTCATTTAAGAATCCCTGTGTGACACAAATAGAAAAACAAGTTAGCAGCACAAATGTGATGATTAATTTTACATGGAGCAAAGAGATCCTGTTCAACTCCTCAGAAGCCCCTTGAATGCAGATTTCTTTATTTTTGATTTTTTTCTTTCTTTTCAGTCTACAATTGACAGTGTTCCTGATGACTTGAAAAGGGGTTGTCAAGGGGAAGAACTGTCACTTATGAGGAGGTTTCACTGCCAATGGGTGTTAAACCAGCAGCAAGAGTGTCCTGAAAATATAAATTAGATTAGTAGCTCCTCTTGTGTCAGTGCAGGGCAATATACAAAAATAAACAGAAAAGCATGAAGTTAAAATGTCCTTTACAGCAGCACAAGGACTGCTCTAGTTTCAGCGTCTGGGACAAATCTGTCTGCTGTACAGTCTGCACAAGGAAGAACAGAAAAAGTCCCCCCCCCCAAAAAAAAAAAAAAAAAAAGTAGAATTTTAATGTATTTCTCTAGTGGATATTGATAGTTTTCTGCCCTCTGATTTTTCTTCCCTGCCTCAACTGGATCATCTTCTTCCCAGCTGTCAGAAACTGGCTCAGTTCCAGGTTTGAGCCCAGGACGGGGATGCTGGATGGTCACTGCATTCCCTGCTTCCACACATAACCCCTGAATCCAGGGGTGCAGCACCCCAGGGCCCTTCCCTGCCCCCTGTGCCAAAGGAATTGTTGGAGATGGATCACACAAGCAGCAGCAACCCTGGCCTCGAGCTCCCCAAAAATGACCCAAATCATGTCAGACAGTTACCCACTTGATTTTATGACGTTTATGAAGGTGGAGTCCCTGATTCCAACTCAAATTTGAGCTTGCTTTTCCAGGGGAGCCCCACACTCCCCGAAGCAGGCTTGCTTTAATTTATAATCTTTACCCCGTGTTATAAAATAAATGCCAGGATGATGGAGAGCTGCTTTTTCAGAAGAAAAACTGTAGAGGAGACAGGGAGAGGCTGAAGGGGAAATGCCTGTTCAATCAAGAAAGTTCACTAATGATTTCTAAAACATCCTAATTGCTTCAGCACAATCTACAGGCATCCCTTTCATGCCTCAGACAGGACAAATAATTCAGTCTAATATTTCAGAATTAGCAACTTGCTGAAGTAACCAGACTATAATCTTCCTAGTCATGGGTTAGAATTTTTGAGGTCTCATCAGCACACCACAGCTTCTTTCTTTAAGTGCTTTGTGTAACTGCAGGCTTATCTTCAAAGAGCAGATGTATGAACTATCATTTTTGATTAAAGCCATCCAGTCAGAATAATAAAAAAAAAATAAAATCATCCTTTCACTGCAGTCAGAATCATCTATTTTAAATACATTTACATATTCCCTTAGCTGCCCAACTATTTTTTCCCCCACTTTCCCTTCTTTTTGCAGCTTGGAATCCTGCCACATTTATAGTTTGTACTAACTAGTCAGGGTCCTAATTAGCAGAAATGGGATGTCAGCAGGGTACCAGCCAGCACGGGAGGGGTTTTGCTTCGTTGGGAAGATGTGCAGCATGTGGCATGGATCAAAATCCTTGCATCCCATGCAGGGAACAGCATGAGGTGAATTGCAGAGCAAGGTAGACGGGAGAATTTGGGTATCAGGGAAATTTGTGAATTGACAAAAGGTACCAATTCACATGTTTAAGCTGTAGACAAAATGAAGGGGGTTTTGTCATCAATAAGGCAAATTAATTCAAAGTTTAGTTTCTGGAACACACTGAAAAACAATCTGCAGTTCTGTCTCTCAGACAGAATGACACCCACACTGATAAGAAGAGAGCTGATTTGGCAGTGTATTAACCAGCAGCAAATGGCCAGGACAGAGATGGAACTCACACCACACCCCCTTCAGACCACACTCCTGCTCAGTCCTGCCCCAGGACTGCACCACATGGAAACCACAGCTCATGGAAAGGTGGAGGGGAGGTTGATATCCCCTAGTTTGGATGACCGTGGGAGACAACTGGGTGTCAATGTCATTAATTGCAAGAAATTGACCCTTCCTGGGCACAAACTTGGCACTGCAGAACTTTGGGGGTTTCTGACTCGTCTGTTTGTCCCTCTCTTAACAATAACACAAGATGCAACCAGGAAGGTAAGAACTACCAAACCCAAGTGGTTTGTGAGGTTAAGTTGATCTAAGAAATGATTCCACTAACCTTTGAAATTTATATCCACTGCAGCTCTGATTCTTTTCACCAGAATAGCAAGGAGCATTTCATTCTGCAGTGGACAGGGAATCCTCTGGAGAGAAGACATAATTTTAGGTACATCATGAACTGGAATGGACAATGCCAGGGGCAGGTGCATTTTTCATGTCTTTTAATGCATATATAAATACACACACATACACACAAATATATGTGTGTGTGTGTGTGTGTGTGTGTATATATATATATATATATATACGTCCTTGGTTATAACTGGCCTTCCAGTTTCAAGTCTCTTCTGTCACCAGTTTGTTTTATTTCTATTTTCTGCTAGTTTGCTGCTCTTTACATCTGCTTAGCACACCCTGCCCAGCTCCTGAAGGAGCTCAGGACGCCTCCTGTGGTTGATGTTTAAGGACAGAAGTGGCACAATCAGTGCCTTGCATTTCACCAAGGGCCTTCTGCACCATTTCTCCTTCAGCTGTGTTTTCAGGAGAGCATCTGGTCTTGCAGTAACAGCCCTGAGAGAGGTTATGTCAGTAGTTAATTGCCATCACAGAACATGAGTAGATGCTGATTTTCACAGTTGGTCATAGGCAGTAAAGAGCTGTTTCTTCAATAGTTTAAGTGGAAGATATTTGTCAAAATATCCAGACTCGGTGGAAAACTGAGCAGTTTTTCCTGCTGGTCAGACTGATGGCTTTGGTGCAATTTGCTCATACACACTGTCAAAGGGAAATATAATCCTTGGAATTACAAGTATGGTCCTTTGAAGTTACAAATGTGATGCTGTCAATGACTTTCTAGAGGAATGTTGGGCTTTGCTCAGTAATGAAACATGAGTTATGATAATGGGTGGTAATGATAATTCTTAATATGCTAACTGCATATCCATTATTAAAATCTTATCTAAGCACTGGAAGGCCGAAAAGGTGTCAGACTGCAGGGCTGAGCCTTTAATCTGTGGTGAACTCTGTTTTTACCGTAGATACAAGAGGTAAAGGAAGAGAAGACAGGATTCTGCTGACAATAAACAGTAAAAATAGAGGTGGCTTTTCTTCTTTCTTTCCTTTTAGGAAAGTTTTGGTTTGCTTTAAATTCTCTCACTTTCATTCTTCACTCTTTTGCTCTTTAACTTCAGAGTTTATGAAGTGACAGAGGTTAGAGTGGCACTGAAAAGAGAAAGGAACTACAGAGTACCTTATACTCACTCTTCCTTTGTTTTTAGGGACAAAAATCAGTGAGAGGACAGAAGCAAAACTCAAAACAAAAAATACCAAAACTTCGAGATTTCTGAATATGAATAAAAACCTCAAAAATTAAAGGATTAGAGGAAACCCTGCAGTTTTGAACATATGACCCTTTTCCCAGTTCTATTTGAAAAAGTGCCACAAGTGCTATTCCACCTTTGCAGGCAGGACTGTCCTTGTGTCCAGACTGCCAGGACTCCAGGAGGGAAGTGTCACACCCGAGCAGGGCTCACAGACTGAGTGCAGAGGGGTGGGGAGTCACTCCTGTGGGTCAGAGCTATGGAGGGAAGATATTAACGAACACTTGGAAGCCACAGGGTTTTAATTAAAAAATCCAAATGGCATTAAAGCCAAGATTTCTCTACCTGAAGCACAGGGTTTATCTGACCCAGTTGTGCTGGGCTTGCTTTATCCCTTCTCTCTGGTGTTGTGCTGGCAGGGTATTGTTATCCCCAGCCACAAAATCCCAGGTGCTGAGGCTGGTGGTGAAACACTGCTCTGTATCTGCTGTGTTTACATTTGGTACCAACCACCATGGGCTGCAAAAATAACAGTGCAGGTACCTAAAAAGAACAGACTGTGTGCTCTCTTTATTACTTTCTTCCTAGTGAGTGTGCAACACAGTAAAAAGGACTGGGTTATAAAGCTTTCTCTAATTAAACGTGAATATTCTGATCCATTCAGAGCTGTTGTTTTTATCCACCCAGTGGAATGCAGCTCAGAGCACTGAATAATCCCACCCTCCCTGTTTCCGGAGCACTTTGGAGGAGGTTGGATACCATTATGCTGTCACTACTCTGCTCTACAGCAAAGCTGAAATCTCTTGTGACTTTCTTCATGGAAAAGTTAGTCTGTGGCAAGGGAAACACGTCTTTGGCAGCGTGGGATAGTCCCAGGAATGACTAAAGGGCTACACAGAGTAAAACAGCCAAAGCCAAACAGAGAGAGGTTGCAAGTTGCAATCTCCTGAGTTAGGGCTTAAAGAAGAGCCCTGGGAAAGCAGCGTGGCCGTGGCAGGGCTGCAGCTTCTGAAGGGCCAGCTGTGGCCTGCATGGAGTGGATCTTCTCAGAGCAGTGGAACATTGGCCTCAGTGCAAAAGGTGAGGCCTTGACCAGAAGGTGGGCGAGAAGAATTTGCTAAGGATTAGCAACTCCAGAATAAACTGTCTTTCTTGGAAGAATTTCTTGGTGACGACTGTTTCTTTCAGGAGAAAGAAACCCTTGGGCTCTGCTCTGGGAGGGCACAATGAGTCAAGAGCACAGGCACTTAGTTCTGAAGAGCAAGGTGTTTTACACCCCTGATGCAAACCAGAACAAGTTCAATGAACCTCTCAGAGGCAGTTTTGGTGTCTGCAGTGCTGATCTCACCCAAGGGCTCTGTCTCCTGCCCCAGGGTATGAGTAACTCTTACCAGCATTGCTGCACTTTATCCTGCAGCATCACAAGCAGTTACATGCTCTGGTATGGCAGGGGCTACGGGACAAGGTGACCAAGGTAAAGGCTGACTCTGGAAGTTGGTTTTCCCCTTAACCATTGCACAAAACTGCTTTACCAACAGGTTACACCCAGAATTATCTGTACATTTTAACTCTGTACCTTAAGGATCTGTCTAATTAGCCCAACACAATGTCAGCACATTAACTACACTCCAGCAGACTGGGAGTATTTATTACCGAGAGAACTCCTACCAGAAACCTTGGAATTTTTACAATACATTTTTGTCCATACTTTTTGGAGCAATAATAATGTAATACCACACTCCCTCCCCAAATAGCTGCAGGGTCCCTTTTAATGAATAGGAACAAACAAACTCTCCAGCTAAGCCCAGAAACATGACCCCTATCAAAAGCAGAATCAAACAATACCCTGAAACAATCTACATATACAAAGAACAAACTTTTCTTGTTCTTCCAAAGATTAACTCAGCAGGTATTTGGCATTCAAAAAATTCTACGACAACAGAAATGATTCTGTGTTTGAAGAGGTTTTCTTTAGCATTATTGTTGCAATTATTTGGGCAAAGAAAAAGAAAAGTTTTAGAAAACAGTTTTGAAATATTAATCTAGGTAATGTTCTGTACAGCCAGTACTCCTGTGCTCCACTCAACGACAGTTTGTAAAGTCTGGTATGTTTTTTACATAGAATTTTTTCAACTGTCCTGGCCATCCATTGCCAGTTCCTGCTCAACATTAATTGCTCAGTAAAAAATGGCGGCATTTTCCATTTCTCCACAGAATAGTATCTGGTGACCCATGCACTGTACTGGGCATGGAAGAAACTTACCCTGAGCTCACAAAGGAAAGGACACAGTCAAACATCAGTGCTGGGCCCAGGAGGAGACATTGGGGTGGTTCTTTGCCCCACACTGAGCACCATAGTTTGTGATCCTTATATCAAGCCCAGACAAAAGAATGACTCGGAAAACACCTCCACCACCTTTTCACTGGTCCATTTGTTTCATGAGAGTGACATTTGGAAAGAAAACACAGCGTCTGGAAACAAGGTGTTGAAGTGATGCTCTCCCTCTCCCCCACCCTGCGGACTGTCAGGATCCCAGTCAGGACCGGCACTGCTCCAGCCATCAGCCTGATCACGGTAATCCAAATGCTGGGGAAAGGCAACTCTCCATGCTTTGTGTCAGAAAAACACTTCAGCAGAAGCCTGGGAAAGCAAGAAATCTGTCTGGGCTGCACTCTCACTCAGGAAAATTGAAATGATCTATTCAGACTGTCAGTGCCCTTTGGCAGGGATTGTCTGACATTAGTGTGTAGCACAGGGTGCCCTGGTCTCCTATAGGATATTGATGTACCACCACAAATCAAGAAATGCCACATGTGCATGACAGAATTTATAGATCCCAGTGCTGCTTGCGGTGCCTGTGACCTTTAGGTTTATGTGCAGTGATCTCTGTACTGGCTACTGCTCTGAGAAAGCCTCAGCTCTGCTTCTGGTCACCTGCATTTTTAAGCTCATATTTAGAAGCACCAAAACCGAGGCCAACCCCTCCCAGGTCTGTGTCAGGAGACTGGAAGAGTACAAAGAAATTAGCACTGACCCTTGAAAGCAACACAGGCTGTTTGTGCAGGCTGTCTGTGCTGGGGTCTCCTCAGTGCTCCTGTAGCAAAGTGTAACATTCCTTTAGTCAGTATTATGGGAGGAGATGGGATGGCAATGAAAATATTAAATAAGCTGGCCATCCCTCTCAGAGCTGCAGCTTCAAAGCAAATATCTGGAATTTTCCAACTTTCTATTAATGGAAAATGCAGCCTCCACATCAGTAGCTTCCAACAGCAAGATTTGATTTGGATTTTTTTACTATTATTTTCACTAGGAAACCTGAAATGACACTGCTCATCTCAGCTCAGATTCGAATGATCCCAGCACTTCCTCTGAGAGAACCTTTCTCTGTATGTGGGCATGAGACAACTGCTCCCATTCCCTTCCCACTCCGATCCATCTGAGCCCGGGGTTTTTAATTCTGCTGGGAAGCCCACACTGGTCATGGGTGCTCTGAAAAGAGAATGAGTAACAGGATGAATGTGTCTTCGGCTTGAGTTGGGGGGCTTATTCTGGAGAGGATTTATTGATTTGAAACAAGTCCAAACATGAGTCACCGCGCAGAAATGTCACCCGGAGATTCTCACTCGCAATCTCGCAAAGTGCTGAGGGCCCTCGAGTGCTGCAAATAAACCTGGAGCGAGTTCATTCGGCGCAGGGCTCACGACAATCGCTTGGGGTTTTTCCAGCTGCTGAGGGCACCTGACCCCGCTCCTGGGGAGGCAGAGGGTGACCCGCGGCTGTGGGCAGGGGAGCACTGCTGCCTTCCCACTGCCCACTGCCTGCACGGGCAGCCAGCCTGGAGCATGGCATGGGGTGCACAGGGCCGGCTCAAGGTCATCCTCAGCCTACAGGGACAACGGAGCAGTGGGAATAAGAGCTCATCACTTCAACGATATGCTTGGAGTTTTTACCACCTGCTTGAAAAGAACACTCAGTCACAGGGTTTACAGCTGCTTTGGGGATTTCTTCAGCATAGGAGCAACCTACACCATCCCTACACCCCACACAGCACTGCCAGAGCACCAGGAACATGCTCTGTTTCCAGAGCCACAAGCCAGTGGTGCTGTATGTTGAAAGGGTTTGGATACCCTGGGGAGCAAACCCTTCAGTCACGCAGTAAGTGTCCTGCTCTGATCTGCAGCCACCAGCCAGGAAAACAGAGGTGGTTTAAAACTGTCTCGTGCCAATTTTGACCCTAGCTTTGCCTTCTCTACGTGTCACCAGCCCAGGCTGTGCATTGTTCAGCTCTGTGACTCTGACACGTTGCCTGAGCTGCTGCAGGGAGTGAAGGAGCTGCAGTCCAGCTGGGAACACAGGGGCCTGCTGCTCCTGGGCACTCAAGGTGAGACAGTAACTCACTTTTGCTGGCTGATTTTCTTTCCATTCCCAGCCCCTCATCATTTCTCTGCCCTGGCTGCTGTTAGACTCCACTTGATGAGGCTGTTGGAAAGAAACACCCCTGAGGCAGGATCTTCCTTTGAAATCTGCAGGTGATGCATTTCCTGATTATTGCTGCAGCATTGCATAGATCCATGTTACTTTACACACAGATGCAAAGACTGTTCTGGATGTTGAAAATATTCAGCATCTGCTCCAGTTCTGGAAGGATAAAGTCTTTTTTTCCCCCCCTTAGTTACTAGGGCATGCTACTAAACATATGTCTTTTTCTCATTAACATGGGGAGCTTTTGTGCTGGTTCCAGTGCCCAATTGTCCGGTGTGATTAGAACTGCCAAAAACAATAACCCAGGAAATTTCATTTTCCATAATATTTTCGCTCTGGCTGACTAGGTGGAATCCCAGCAGTGAGCTGTGAGCAATGATATATGAAGTGAAAAATGTTCACCCTCCCTCCCAAGCCTCCCTGCACAGGATTCTTGCTCCCAATCCACACTGAGGTCATGGGCTGAGCTGTCTGAGCTCCAAAGGAGATGCTCTCTGCCTGTTTGCCAGGGGTTTTGGTACCACTGTGGCCTGATAGAAAGCAAATTACCACCTCAGGAGAGGTTCTCCCTATTGCCAGGATTACTTTCAGATCAGAACTTCACATAGGAGAATACAAAGAGACTGGCTTGAGGCCCAGGGTTCAGGATAAATTGCCTTAAATTTGTGTTTGCTCAGGTCATGTTATAAGGAAATAGTTACGTATCTAGTCACAGTGTATTATGCAGAGCAGCCCTGAAAACAGCCTCAAATGCCATAATCCAGGGGAAGTAGCTGGACTCCAACAAAGCTTGTCTGTGAGTGATGTGCAAGCGTGGTTGGAACGGGGAGCAAGGCAGTTTGCTGGGGTGGGATCCATACAGAGTGATCCTTCTGAGAACTGCTCATGTGGAAAGAATGAACAGCCATAACAAGGCAGGCAGGTAGAGCTCATAATAAGCCATAACAGGCTTTCATCGATGGCTTTTACAGCTTTTCACTGCTCAGATGCCATCTCTGCATCCAGAGGTTAGGATATAATGGGATATGCAGATGCATAGATATTTTCCCTTCTTTTGACTGACTGGTTTGAAGAATAGGAACCACAGGCTCTGTGCCATAAATGGGAAAGGCAATTCTTCAAGCTTTCATGAGAACTTGCTTAAATTATTAGTTTCAGCAGTAAAATGTTGGCTATATTTGTGTTTACAGAAGAAGTTGGGTAAAAACTTTCCAACAACTATAGAGACTCTGAAAAGTTTTTCTGTTCCCCCCCCACCCTGCCTCTGGCACAGCTCTATTTGCTAAATATGCTGTGGGCTTATTTTTTACTCTTAAAGTCACACAAGAAGGTCACAAATTAAACTGCTCTTCCCATATGGAATTAAGCAGAAGCAGATTAGTAGTTAAAGCGGAGATTCTCACAGGGGTCTTCTCTAGATCTTAATAGATTATTATTTTAATATTTGAAGTTTACTCAGTATCCAGTTTAGCTGAAAAGCAGTCACAGATCTCACAGTGTTTTCAAATTTGTCTGCGCTTTTTTATTTCACTTCTTTTAGGACACCACAATCCTGTTTATTCAAAGGTCACTGTGCTGAAAGCAATATCTGCAGATAACAAGAAATACCGAAGACAGTCACAGAAGGTAGAAAAATATGAGTTCCATAACCCTTCACCTCTATTCCTTTTTGGTCTATCTATTCGTTTTGCAGATGAAAACAAAGGAAATTTTATTGTCTTGAGTTTGCCTGTGCAAAATAAATCAAATTTAATTCTTGGTTCCCTCCCCCTCTCAAAAGAACACATTAAATTCTGCAAGAAGACTTTGGTGTTTGTTAACCCTTCTGTGGCTTGTGCATGTTCAGCAAGCTCAGGCTTCACCTCCTAGTCACATAAAAATGTCCAATATTGACACATCACAAGTGGGAGCCAGTACGACTGTGGGTAGCAAGAAATGTCCCCCAAAGGCATGCTGAAGCAAAGCAGTAAATTTATACCCTCTCAAATGTTTTCATTAGACCATCATCAAAATGAGTTGCAGAAAACCACTGATCCATTAAAAAACTCCTCCAAGATACATTCTATGGCAAACATGGAACGCTTGGAACACGGGAGTCTCCAGAGTCCCAACTTTTGCTGCTCAAGGCTGTTCCAGTGGCAAGTAATGTCAAAAGGACACCACTGTATGAGGCCACAGGAATTGTGGAGTCAATGCGTGGCATCCCTTCTCTTCCAGAGAAGTATTACCTATAGCCTGACACGACCTGAGGGCAGCCAGCAGCTCCCACACCCGTGGGGAATGAGGTACCACTGAACCCAGATGGGTCAACAGCTCCATCAGCATCCAACTGCCTCATTCAGGACTTTTCTCTTTGACTCTTGGAAGAAGTTTCGGGAATAGGGCAGATGAGGTGACCATACCAACCAAGAAGGGCCCTGCTGGGAAGGATCTGTGATCCCTCTTGGGTTGTGCAGACACAGGAATAGATACATACATGTTGTACACATATATGTGTATTTGTAACACCTTTTCTGGGATTGTTCCCTTCTCACGGCCTGTAAATGTTACGTAATACTCTTGGAACAGAATCACACCGAGAATAAATGTCTCCTGTAAAGAAAACTGTCTATCCCTTCAGAGACAACAGTGTAGATTTACACACTGGGAAATTTTTCCACTCATTACACCAAGGAAAGCGTTTCAAGAGAAGTAAAATTTCTGCAAGCACTGAGCTTGGAAGGCAGAGCACAGGAAGCTGACATGTGCAGCCAACTCTGCAGGAGGAAACTAGACATTAATATCTTAGGACTGGAAGCTGGGGCCCATAGCTGATAATGGAGAATTCAATACTCTTGGTAACCTGTAGATTTCCAATGGAAGCCAAAATCTCATGTATGGAATTTAAGCAGAATAAAAGCTGTTCTACTGACAAGAAACATGTGCAGATTGACCATAACCAGCACCAGGCCCTTGAGGCAGCATTTTCCTTTGGGTGTATCTGTCCCACAGTCTCCCCTGATGCCTTTAGGCACATCAGGACTTCCTTTGAGCCACTCGCCCCCCCAAGCAGGTCTGCACAGGTCTGCTGAGGGAGTGCCACTCCTCCTCTCTGATCGAGGTCTGATCTTAACCACTTCTGCTTCAGATCAGCCCCCAAACAAACCACTAGAGCAACCTGCATTTTTTCCCATTAAGCCTTTGTCAAATGAGAACATGATTTTCTAGGAAAGAGACTGCTTTCCTTAAACAGTTTTGTTATTCCATCACAAAGCAAACAAACAAGGCTAAAAAAAAAAGGAATTATTTTGTGTTCTCTGGCAATTTTTCAGCCAAAATAATTCAAAAAGTTTGGCAGTTTTTAACCTTGCAAGAAAAGTCTCATTTTTCCATGTAAAGGAAAGCCTTTTCCCAGGTGTTACTAAACTCATCAGTTAAGTAGCAAATAACTCAGCTGTAAAAGGATAACCAGGGAAAATGTGGGTCTGTTGCTGACTGGGAAGGGGGCCTGGTGAGGAAGGACATGGAATATACCAAGATATTTGCTGCCCTTCAAATCCTGGGATGTCACATTTTTAGCTTGAGACTCACAAGAAGCTTCCTGCAGTTCTGTAACCCTGCCAAACCCCTGCCCCTTTCTTTCCTTTGCTCTCTCTCCCTTCTCCTTCCTTCCTTTTCCCACCCACATATTATTTACTCAGAATGCGACCTAATTACAGTTTGTGCTTATCTGAATGACCTGCACTCCACGTTTCATTTAAGGGGGTATCTGAATGAGGATGAACAAAGGATCCTGCTAGAGAGGGAAAGAGGGATTGTTGGACTTGGAGTAATGAGCAGAATCCCTGGGGCAGGGTAACAGAGGAGAGGCAGTACCTCCTTGAGACTCCAATCTAAGGCTGGAGGCTTAGATCACTGCAGGCCTGGATCTTGGCTTATTGTTTCAGCCAGAGCCAGTTTTTCCTCTGTTAAACTCAGCTGGGTTTTTCCCTGGCCTAATCTTGCCCACAGTAAAGCAAGCAGTGATTTTGCTGGAAGCGATGCCGTGCCCTTTGCTGCTCATCACAACGACAGTGTTTGCTGTGCTTCTGGCCAAGATGCTGAAGAGACACCAGAGAATTTTATTTCTTTCTCCCTGTAGTCTGACAGAACAAGGTTTACTTTTCTCTTTTTTGAAGACAACGTGAAGGAAAGAAGCAGAGCACAACACCAAAAAGTAGAGGAAGAAACAAAGCCCTGCCTTTGAAAGAGATCTCTGTGAATCTTTGGCACGTAGGAGCAAAAGAGAGGAAACGGGAGGTTAGGAAGGACAGAGCATCTGCTCACATTGTGCTTGCTCTCTCCTTCCAAACATGAAGCTCTAGAAGGCCAGAGCTCCAGTTGTGACTGTGGATATCTTGGCTTGTGTCAGATGCTCTTCCTGCAGCCACCTGGCCTCAGCTGGATTTTTGCCACTGACTTCCTTGGAAGTAGCATCATGCATCAAAATCTGCACTGATTTAGTCTTAATATTTAAGAATTGATAAAAATGATCCCTAGGACCTGCTGGAGCACGTGAATTGAGGAAAGCACGAGTGCAATGTGCTGGCTGACGTATTTTCCAGCAGCTGGCCCCCAGCAGGCAGCTAAAAGTCTGGTCCCTTCACTCAGTAGTCAAGGTGCTGCTGTGGTGGGAAGTTCTGGCCATCACCAAACCCTACAGCAGCCTTGTCATCAGCCCTCTGGAATTCCTGCCAGGTAGGGAAATACCGGCACTTGCACCAAAAGTCGTTTATCACATGGATCAGTTGGACACACACGTGACCAGCCAAGGAAGCAGGTCTGTGCTGCCTTCACTGCATGGACCACTCCCCTCATCCAGACCCCTGCACACCTGGGACAGCCTTATCCTGACATCTGAAATAGCACTCAGTGAAAGAATCCCAAGGGTTTTTCACCTCTTGGAAATTTAAGGAAACCTGAACTGCCCAGAGGAATTTCAGTTTGGAGTCCTATGGTGCACCAGAAAGCCGAGTGCACAGAGCTGGAAAAAGTTAGAGAGCCACTGGAGATGAGACAACTGAAACTCATGCCAACAGGAAAAAGGGCAACAGAGGCCAATGGGAATAAGTGAGGATGTGAAGATTAGCACCAGCAAAATGTAGAAGTCTTTCAAACATAAACAATCTGGGAAGGAGGCAGAGTGGGGAGAGCTTGTCTCAGGAAAAAACAACCCAAGGCTGGAGCAAGTTAAAAGAACAGAAGAGGAAAACAGAGAGAGAACAGCTAAGTAACAGCCCTGTATTGTGCAAAAGCTCTGTCTCTGCAAGCTAAAGGTAAAAGAGAATGGTTTGTGTGCAAAATAAAAGGGAGCAGGGGAGGAAAATTAGGAAAAACTGTGAAATATTTCCCTTAGAAATATGAGAAAGCCCTGTCAGCCTGAGAGGGAGCGACCTTGGGAGCCTCCAAGCACAGACCACGGTGTCACCTTGTTCCTGCGTTTGCCACAGAGGATGGCAGACAGTTCTCATGTATTTCCCCTTGGAATGGCAGCAGCACAATGATGAGATGCACAGAAACCCTCACTGATTGAAAAGCCTGGGTGACCCACTCTCTGGGAATTTTGAGTGGGGAAGAGCAGGAGAGCCTCAGGCCTGACCTGACCATCAGAGCTGTTCCTGGAGAGATAGGAAACATCTGTGTGGTAGAGACAGTAGTTTACAGGGATATCTGCCCAGATGCAATTGGAGACATATTAAATGCTGTTTGTCAGGTTTAGCGTGACAGTCTAATCTATTATGTGAGTCAGGATGGCTTTATTGGTGAAAGATGACTTGGCTGTAGAAATCTTGGGAGTTTCCATCTCCACAGCTGCCATGACAAAATGGGAGCAATGCAGCAGACAGGAAATAATAAGGGCTCAATTCTGCCTTCACTGATATTTATGCAGTTGAGCTGAAATCCACAGACTTTGTCTCCCATAAATTGTTGGGGGTTTCCCCCCAGCAATCCTTCCATAGGCTGACACGGAGTTACCTCTCTCACATCGATGGAAACATAGGGAGAATTTTGCTCACTGATCTGTTACGAACACGTAAACATGAGAAGAATTTGGCTGGTGGCCTTTTTGAAGGTATTTTGTATTACACTTTATTGGGAAGAGTTGTGAGTTGAAGAGAATAATTACGCTTTAGGGAACTGAGTATTTCAACACACAAGTGTTGTCTAAGAAACTGAAATTATCTGCACCACAAAGTCTTTATGGCCAGAACAGGGACGTCCCAGCCACGCTCAGTCACAGCATCTGTGCTGGGGCTTTACAGGCTCTTGAAGTCTGTGGGAAGGGTCCACTGATGCCACTGTGTTTTGGATCACTTCCAACAGATGGCTCTTACCTTTCCAAAGAGGTAAAATCAGGAAATGTTTGGGACTCCATGAATTCTCACACCACAAATCCTGAGATAACTTCATCTGTTATCAAAGGCTGTTGAAGGGGTTGCAGAGACAGCCCTTCTGAATGGGTTAAATAAGAACACCAAATGAAGATGTTTGTCTCTGCTGACAGCACTAACACTGCAGATATGAGGACAGAGAGGAAGCAGCAGAGAGATTCTGGTCTTTTAGGAGAATGAGACACAAAACCAAAAGTGCTGCTTTCCTGAGACAATGATCTAAACCAGAAAGGGTTTGTGAAATTACATCAGCTATTCAACGTGATGGCCAAGAAAGGGAGATTTAGAGGGCTATAATATGAAAATACTTGAAATTATCTGTCCAGCTTATGGCAGTTATAAAAGCAAGAAATAGGAAGGATGTGATAAGAACGAGACAGAAGAGGAATCAAGGGAATTATATTGTTGCCATATACAAGGTTCTGATTCACTCTCCTGGAGAAGATCCTTGCACAGTGAGATGATCCAGGGAGATGTTCTCTGTGTTTTGTCATGTGCCATGTATGAAATACAGGAGATGGTGGTTAAGCTCTGAGAAATGCCAGCACGTCGAATCACTTGCCATGAGCTGAACCATCGTCCTTCTTCTCTGCACCTTGGCTGGCAGTGGAGAGCAAACAGAAGAGAAAATACAGCGAACAGAATGACTTTCCTCAGCCTCGGGAAGGAAGCAGAAGGTGCTGGATTAAACAAACATCTGCTCTGGCAAAGAGCAAACAATGTTTTTGTCTAGTAAACTGAGCAAACAGGGCTTGGAAGTCAGAGGGAGGGGAGGATGAGACAGAGGAAGCCAAGATGACCATTTTGCCAAACGACTTTTTTCATGCTCCAGCAGTCATTGTAATTATGAGGATCTCTGGGGAACTGAGCAGTCTCAATCTTCACTGCTTTAGAAAATTGCCAATAAGATAGAAAAATTGCTAACACAGAGAAAACATTCATATGCACTGGAATTTGGTTTTTTGGTTGGTTGGTCGGTGTTTTTAACCAGCAAAATGTCTGTTATGCAAAAGGAAAAAAAATCCACTGTACGTTCTTTCACCTCCCAGATTTCATGCACATCAGATGGGCCAAGACAACAATGGCAGGAACTGGTGCTGGGTGTCCATTCGAAGGTGAGGCAGAGGCATTAACAGGGCACGTTTTGCTGCTAACACGACTCAGCCCTGCCAGGAATGGCAGCTCCGGGACCTGCAGAGCCCTCCAGGGAAGGTCCCAGTAAGTGTGTGAACAAATGGCACAAGGCTGTGTGTGACACTGAGAACATCTCACCACAGCCTGTGTGGGCTGGTACAAGTTCCAGACTTACTGCAAGAAGCCTCGAGATCAGGAACTCCTGATCACACATTTTATGCTCATGTGGGACACCCAGTTGATGAAATTATACAGACACTCACACCTGAAAGGTGTGCCCAGGGCTGTGTTAATGGGGTTCTGTACCGTGTCTGTGGTACCACCATTGCAAGATGAAAAAGATGAAAAAAGAGCAGCCCCTCACCCTCCACACTGGAGAGGTTCCTTCTCCCTTGACTTTTGATGGGTACAGAGTGAACACATCACTCAGGATAAACCTCCAGGCCTCCACATCTCAGACCTCCACGCTGCAGCCCCTCAGCCAGGGATCTGTTTCAGCAGGGCAGGCGCTCGGTGCTCACAGAAACCAAACTCCCCCAGCCCTTCCTTTTCTTTTTTCAAAACCACTTCTATGTTGGGTCACAGCTCCTTCTCTCCTGTCTTCAACTTTCGTGAGAAATTGTGCCTTATTTTGTACTGAAGAGCTCTAAATATGGATGTTTCAATCAGTTTGCAGCCCTGAGCCTCGGCTCTCCATAGATGATGGCAAGTGCTGAACATATGGCTCCCATGTGCCATGTTTCTGATCCCTGCACAGCTCCATATAAGGTGCAGTTTGAGACAGAACATTCATTCACGGGTGGCAAGAAGCAACCACTGACCCCACAGACACTGAAGGAAAGAAACTAAACTTGGAATGAATTTCCTGCTTTTATTCAATTTTCTTCCCTCTCTTTTTTTTTTTCCCCTCACCACTTTTCTATTAGAACAAGATTTCGTTTTCTATGTAAAAAGCAAGGCTGGGCCTTCAGTCATTGGTCTTGTTCTTCAGGAGACAGGAATATGTGTATTTTATTGAGACAATGAAATTAGTTAACTATCAAAATGTGTGTAAGGCTTTTCCCAATACTTTAATCTGCTGCAACTGACAATAACCCCACAATCACTTCCTTTGACTGCAATAACTACGATAGCTTTTGTAATCATTTCGATGTTACACTTCAATTATTTAAATTTCTGACATGTAGGGGTACGTTTTTTGTCTCCCTTGCTTCAGGAAACCTCTGCAGGCACTGAGAGAAGAGTAAAATTTTCAAACTGGGGCAAAGAGAACCAGCATTCTAAGCTGGTGGCTGATTTAAGATATTCCAGTCACACAGCCTTTGGTGGAGCAGACCCAGTGCATTGCAACAAAAGGAGAATTTCATTTTGTTTTTGAAATGCTGTTATTACATTCAGGGAATTTGCAAAGGCACCTTGACAGAAAATGATCAAATATCTGAACTTCCAGTGCAACAACATTTACTTAGTAAATGACATTTTAATGCAGAAAGTCAAATTTGCATACTAATTAAAATTTTCCTTTAAAACATTTAGACTTTTTGGCCTTCCCACCTACCCACAGTGACAGAGATTAAAAGATTTTTTTTATTAAGTCCTGTCAAACAAAACACACTTCTGTAAAGTGCTACAGTAGAAAGTATCACTTTTAACCTATTTTCTAGTCATTCAGAATTTAGGCAGTGGAAGCATTTCCAAATGCTTCTTGATCTCAGAAAGGCAGCTGATGGCAAAGACAGGGGGCAGATCTTTCTCCCTCACTAAATTTATACATTGTGGGAAAACAGCTCCGTGTACTGCATGCTGGGGAATAAAATAAGAAGACATTACACCTGTAAAACTACCCTGGTGCTTCACTGGGAGATTTATGGAGGTGCTGCAAGCCAGAGTAACACTTGAGCAGGGCTAGAGGGTGATGTGAGTAAAGCAGGCAATAAATAGTGTCAGATGGCAGAAGGAGGATGGAACAGCAGAGTGGGGCAGGGGGAAGAGCTGCGCAGCTCCCTCAGCCTCTGCTCTGCCCAACCTGGGTACTGTGAGGAGAGGAGGAGGAAGAATACAACCAGCCTGCAGCCTTGGTCTAAGGTTGCCTTCTTTTAAAAAATCAACCACTGAAGCCAAATTTCTCCTATAATAATTTCCTGGCCAAGCAGTTTCTTGCAGTGAAATGAGCATTTATCTTTTAGTGGAAACAAAAATATTTCAGGAGGATCAAGACAAACTTGTTGCACCATTTTTTCCAGTCTCCTCTTTGTATGTGCTCGTTACCAGCAATGACTTCCTAAGATGTGGCCTCCCCACAAACCACGAGGATCACTACAAACAGACAAGCAATTCTCCTAAGCTTCAGTTGTTTTTCACTCTTTTGTGAAGCCAAGAACTGAGAGCTTTGCCTCTCTTTTGCTTGACAACTTCAACATGCCTCCAAGGCTCTTTTCTGTGAGAATTTATATCAATTTCTGTGTGTGATCAGAGTTGTCCATACATTGTGTGAGTAAGAACAGGTTTACACCAAGGGCTGGACTGCTCTGGGAAAGGCTCTGAGACAGCTGAGAATGAGTGCCACAGTTTCCAGGGGGATATTGCACTGGACAGAGAGAGGGACACGCTCTGTGTGTGGATTGCTCCCTTGTCTGGTATCAGCACCCCCCCAGGGCTGGATGTGTCCCCCTGGGCTCAGTCTCCCAGGGCACCAAGGGCTTTGCAGTGCCTGTGTGGCCTCACGGGCTCCCCCAGACACCCGCCCTGCGCTGGGGTTTCACTGCTGAGGGAGCAAGTTTTACATCTCACAGGTTCCCTCTGTAGTAAAAATGTGTCTGTAACGTGTTCCTGTATCGGCTTGGGAATTTTACAGGCTCTGCTGAAACCCTGATAGGACCATTTCAAAGACACCTGAGGGGCAGATCCTACAAACACTGAAAGGCTGTAAAGATTTAAGCCATTGGAATGTTATTGGAATGTGAGCCAGGACCCATCACACCGTGCAGATCCCAAAACTGCACAGACTGACTTTCCCTGATCTTAAGGATAAAATTATGATCCTTGTCTTCTTTTCCATGGATACTTAGGCCACCTTTTACTTCTCTGCTCTTAGTTTCCCCACACAAATGGTGTCTTGCAGTGGTACAAACAGGGCAGATCCCACCACACGAAATCCATGACCTCCTTGTGAGAACAGAACTAACCAGCCAGACCTCGACCTGTCCCAGGACAGGGCCAAGTTCTGTCAGCACTTAAACTCCTCTTTGTTCCACATCTCATACCTGGGTTATGTGCAGAAATGAGAGCCATTCTAGACCTGGAATACAAGTCATTTCTGGTTCCCACCCCTACCAGGCAGCCTGGCTTTGGTATCCCCATGCTCCGAGTGCACAAACACCACAGAAGTTCTCAGAAAGAAGGGAAAATCGACACAACATCAGGCACTTTGCAACTTGTGTAAGGACTTCCACAAAAGGCATTCCAGTGATACAAATAATTAACTGAATATTATAACTCTGAAGGCAGATTATACCTGCAGAATGTACTATCACAGCCCAGCCCTTAGCTCTAAACACGAACTTACTCTCTGCTGGTTCTCCTTCTTTGCTGAAGCACGAGCTCTAAACCAACAGACTGGGCTTTGTTTCCCCACAATAATGAGTAACCAACTGCTTTCTTTTTCATGCCTTTTTCTGCAAAGTTCTGAATATTCCTCTTAAAGGACCAATAATCTCCACATCCTGAAAAACGCTCAGACAGTTTCACTTGAAACTCCTATTCTGGTAATTTTTTTCCTTCTTTCCTTCTTCCTATTGATCCAGAGCTTGGAAAGGGTATTTCCAACACAAGCACCTGTTTTGCTGTTTTCCTGTCATTGGAAAGATCATTGGAAGTTGTTATCCCTTTGCCCCTCCTCTCTCTCCTTATTTCCACCCTTACAAATTTAATAAAGCAATATCCTCCACAGTTCTCTGCCTGCAAGTTGTTTAATTTAACCTTTTAAAAATAACATTTTCACGTGATGCTCTGGCGCATCTTCAGCTGCAGGGAGAGCAGGAGCAACAAAGAAACAGGGAAGAATAGAAAACTCTCCCTTCTCCTCTGAGAAAGAGCCCCGTTTGTCTTTAAAACAGAGGGAGAGGGAACTCTGCAATGCTCTGGAAATGTTGATACTTTATTTCCAGGAAGGCAATGTTTGTAACTTCGCTGTCTCCGGAGGGGACTCAACATCAAGATCACAGAGTCTGATGATCAGTTGCAGCACGGGCTGTACAACCCTTGGGCCTCAATTCTTAATTATATCTGCAACTGTTTACAGCTTATAATTATTGATGTTAATTTACTGAGGGATGTTACACTTCTAGCCTCAAGTTATGGGTTTGGCATGTTAATCCATTTGCACACAGACTATTGCATCTGATTGTACAGACTGAAATTAAAGGGTATTTTTCACTTCAATTTCATTTGATTTTTGCCATGTTCTAAAAGATTTTTTTTTTTTAGGAAAGTAATTTGACTATTTCTAGTCATGTTATAAATATTGTTTAAACAAAGCTCAGCTTCCCATGAGCTTCTCACTGCCCAAGAGCTGCAGGATGCCAGAGGTTGTGAAGGACAGCAAAGCAACCCACACTTTTCCAAGATCTTTGTAATCCCAAATCAGTGAAATTATGATCATCTGACAGCAAAACCAACTCATGAAGTTAATATTGCTGAGCTTTATTGCTCAAGAGCTCTGTCCTGCCAATACTCACTGCACACAAGGTTTAGTCCTCTCAGTGTCAACTGGAGCCTTTACAGAAGTTTAAATGGGATCAATACTAATTCTTTATAGGCCAGAGCTTTGTGATATTGTGAGACATTTTTGTGGTTAAGAAATGAGAACAGGAGGAGCCAGAGATACTTCTTTTTTTCTCTAATCAGTTTTAGATTTAATCTTGTCCAGTGAAACAAGCTCCCTTCCTCCTCTGACTCCCTGTCTTCTCCAGTCAATAAATGTGTATTTATATTACTGGTATTATTCATTTCAGAAGTAATTAATTAAAACTTCAGATTACATATACATGGTTCTAATTCATGCCTTCTCCTAGATCACATCCTTAAAAAATGACAGTTACAATTCAAGTGGCTAATAAAAATAACCAGACAAACAGGAAAAGACACAATAACTTAAAGAAATTTCCCTGATCACTCAAGCAATCTTGAACAAGCCATCCCACCTTCCCCCAAAAATGGATACCACAATTTGGGATACTCTGACTGAACAACCACACTCAATAAAATCAGTGCCCTGGGACCAGAATTTTACTTGTTGTTGCTGTTTCATCATCCTGAGGCCAAACCCTTTCTCTGTTCCTGCTCCCAGATATCATGGCAGAGGAACTGGTACGAGTATCACAGGAGCAGGGAATATTCTTCTAGAAGGAATTCTAATTTTTCAGATTCTCTGGGAGCCCAGGACATGTCTGAGCTGCTTCAGCCAGTTCCACGCATCAGTCCAGGGGGCAGAACAACATTCCTGATGGTTCTGCTCCAAACACTCACCAGAGACACCCCCACATACAGCTCATGCCTTATATCACAGAATTCTCTGCAGTAACCAGGTGATTAGGAAGAATGATAATGTTCATAAACAAGGTATTGAATACAAGTCAAAGGAAACATTCTTGCCATATAGAAGCAGTGGAGAGCACAAGCTTATTGCACACTCCTACTCCTCTTATCAGCTAATTCTCAGCTGATGTGATAGTAACGCAAGGTACAGGAGAGGGCAGACAATGAGAGGGGAATGTGGGATTTTTTTATCTTGTCTAGAGGATTAGAGGATCTGAGTGCTAAGAGGGTTTTTATCTGGCAATACTTGCAGCTGAAGACATAAGATATCCCTAGAGTAGGCAAAACAAAGCTATCCTTAAGAGCATGGCACTGGGCATGTCCTACCTACTCCTGCAGCAGAAATGTTCCACTCTGTGCTGACTGGGAGTCACTACAAACCCAACTCACTTTGAATCATAGTACTGGAAGAGCAAATTAATTTATTCTATGGCCCCCTTTTTCGTTTTCATCATGACAAAGCCAATGGCAAAGCTGCTTGGAAGGCCATATCAGCAATAGATTCTCCTTATCTATCTTTTAAAGCCTGGTTTTCCTTGCTAGGGGAATTCTTGGCTGCTGCAGTCAGTACACCCAGAGTAACTCCCTAACATGGAGCTACAGATGGAGACCTGTCTGTATTGCATCAGCTTCATCCATACTACTTCTCATAATGCTACAGGAACAGTTTATTCCATAATATAATAGTCCATAATACTTGGCACTTGCTTAAGCAGCAGTTTTGTCATTCCCAGGTGTTGGTGAATGGTGAAGCCCCCTGAGATGGGGATTTTATGTCACTTCAGTGTAAACTGAGGCATAAAACAGTTCCATGACTGAACCTACAGGAAGGATTGGAAGTGAATCCAGGACTCCTGCTTTTATCTTCCATACCAGGAATCTTTCCACATATGAACAGGCCTACAGAAGAGGAGAAGGAAGGGGAATGTACAGAAGTACAGCCTGTAAAAATGTGGATTTCTGTAGCATTCAGCACTATCCTGAGCCTGCTAAGGCAAATGGGACTGTTCCCACTGACTCCAGCAGAAAAACATTTGGCTCAGTGCTGAGTGATTTTGAAAATGCTGCTTTGACATTTTAGGCCTGAAACCAGACATTTTCCCTGACATTATGAAACACAGCGAGGTAATATTACAAATAAGTGTAAAAAATAAATCCAACTTGGAAAACATAAATGACCTTTCAAAGCCTGAAATCATGTAATAATAACAGGCCTGACCCATTGCTGAGGTTTTATTGTTTGAGCTTCACTTCTGTTTTTGCCTTTCTCCCTTGGATAAAGTGAACAGTTGGGGACTGAAATCCCAGAACAAGTGCATGCCTATTTACCAACAAAATGAAAAATGTCTGGAAATACTTCCAAATATCTGATCTGCTGGGGGGGTGGACAGCTTTACAAAGGAAAGAGCCCAAACCCTCTCACCCTGCTTCCTCCAGGGCTTGCTGTATTTTTTGTCTCAGACAGCTTGTTTCTAATGAACCCAATAATCAGCTGGAACTTGAACCTGCTCTGCCATCTCTCACTGTTCTTTCAGTTCCAGGAAAACTGAAGCAAATGATATTTTTCTTGCCCAGCATTAAAAAAAGCCATAATAATACTAATGTTTACATCTGGTTCCAAAACCAGTTTTGAGCTTTAGTCAAAACAGAGATGAAATTTAATACACACAAGGTTCAACTTTTTGGGAACCCAGAATGTTTTCTTGGTTGGTTTTTCAAATATTTTTTTTCCCTATGAGCTTTTCTGTCTTATCTCACTCTATCTGTTCTTAGGTCTTTAACATCTTGCCCTCTACAGACAGTCCCCCCAGTCTGCTCCCACATTCCCCAGCTGTTTGGGTGGGTGGGTAGGACTGCCCTGGTTTGCACTGGTGGGGCAGAATGTGCCTGCTGAGGCCAACAGGTCTGACCTGCTCTCCAGGCTGGGAATGATGGATATGGTTCCATCTGCTTTTCCCTCCTCTGAGTCTCCTTCTGTCTCACTTGCCAAGTTCTGTTAACTCTGTTGGAATTTTGTACGTTTGAAAACCCTCATCTTTGGTCATTTTTCCTTGATAATGGCAAAGATATTAATAAATTAATTGTAGAGGACAGATGCTGACAGACAGGCAGACTTCATCATTTCCTTAGGAAACAAGGCTGAAAAATGAACACACTCCCCAGAGGATCTGACAGCAGTGACTTAGGTACAGTTGCACAGAGCTACCTTTAATTGAATACTGTTGGATTACATTCCATTTTTCCTCTTGTCCTGACCTGCTCAGTGAGTAAATAGAGCCATCTGCCAAAGCCATGGCTCCTGAATTAGAGACGTGCCCCTTCCCCCTGGGACAGCAAAGTAGGCCAGCGAGTCACCAGGGCTTTCTGCAGCTCCAATTATTATTCAGATTTCCACACTGCAGGAGCAAGGGATCTGGATCTAGCTGAATAATCTGGCAGGAAATGTAGCTAAATCACAGAAACACACTGGCTGAGAACTGTGGGTATCTCACATAGAGAGTTTAAAGTGACATTTGCAGATAAAAGTTTGCCATTCCTTTCCCAGCCTCAAACTGTTTTTATTTACAGGATGCACTTCTCACCATAGACAAACTGTTTGCACTGGATCCTCAGCCAAAGCAGAGAAGTTAAGAGTCCTCAGCCACAGGCAGCCAAAGTTATCCTGACTGTTGTTTGAACTCTAGGTGAACAGGAAAGCAGTTGTTTATCATGTGAACCCGTGGTGTGCTTTTTCCTCTTAATTGTTGTCAATAAAAACTATTTTTGTTTTTACAAGAAGTCCTACAAGCAGAACAGTTTGGATTCCTCCAACTACTGTCTTTAATGAAGAAGCTTTGTATTTCCAATGACAACCATTTTTATAGTGAAGCAGAAAACATTTTCCTAGAAAATATCTTCTCATGGTTGGAAGTTTCTTGTTAAAAGTGTTTTTTCTATAATCTCTGCTGCTAACTGTGGTCTGGCTTTTTGGCAAAGATGGAAGAGGACTGAAGTCTGTTCAAAGCCTCCAGAAATTCCTGTGATGATCTTGAGGGCTCAGTCAAGAGGCAAACCCAGCCTTAATCTAAGTGGGAGAGAAGGGGGTGTTGAACAATCCAGCCCAGTTGGTCAGTGCCAACAGGAGAGGCCAGGCAATGCCTCACTGCTCAGGAAGCACATCCCCGGAGAGCCAACTTCCCAGCTCCACTTCACCTCTGAGGTGAAGCAACTGGAAATAGCAAATTAAATAAAGATCCACTTTTTTAAAAGTTTTAAATAAAATTTTAAATAAAGATTCAGTGTGTTGACCCATCTCACCCTCCTGTTTTTTCACTTAAAGAAGCCATTCTTCAGTAAAAAAAGTAAAACAAGCAGTTTTCTTTTCCCCGAGGAAATATTCCTTTGCCATGAGGAGCACCCTGCAGTCATGTCAGACTGTGGGAGGCACTGGCAGAGGAGAGCTAAGAGTAATAATCCAGCAAAAAGCTCTTTGCAAGCTCCCTGGATCACAAGCTGCCCACACAAACTGGCCGTGCACGCTCATCTCTGCCTCTTAAGAACAGCAAATCCTCGATGGATGTTATTGATGCCTCCACAGGGACTGTCTGGGCACCTTCTCCCCACACAATGATCTTGCCATATTATTACAAGATGCTGTGGGAGCATCTGGGAAATGATCCCAGCTCCCTGCTTGGCTGGACTGTGTGCCCATGTGCAGGGGAGGTTCAGACCCGGGACACTGGGGGTGTTTTTGTCTCCTGAGTGCAGGACGTGCTTGGGCAGCCGGTGGATTCTCCAGCTCAGAGCCCTCCAGGTCCTGCAGCCCCACAGTAATGCTGGAAAAGCTGAGTTACCCATTTCTGGAACCCAGGATTCACGAGGATTCACTACAAATCAGTTCTGCTAAACCAGTACACCGTTAAATCACTATAAACTTAGATTGTATCAATTTATATTTCATTCACTGAAATCAAAATCAGTCTAAAATAATCCTGTGCTAACCACAGTAAGAGTGGCTTTCTTTAAACTCATTTAACTAAATCTAGTTGCAAACTAATTTAAGGTATGGTTCTGACATATGGAGGAAAAAACCTGCTGTGAACATCACAAACAGCTACTGAGGGCTCACACCAGGGTTCTGAAGGGAGATACTTCTGGAAATGAGATGTGTTCAGAAAAGCTTCACATTCTGCATTTCGTTTTCAGTCCAGATGCACAAAGGACCACTCTAAGATTTTCCAGATCAAATCCACCAGTTTCCTACCATTTCTAAGAGGTTTCCAAAAATTCTGCTCAGTGTTTTGCTCCAAGACTCCACAGACATTTTGAGTAAAATAAAAATTCTTAAATAGTAGAGCAGCATTTCTCAGTTCAGGAGCAAAGCAAGGGCATCAAAAAATGAGTCTCCAAAGCAGAATGAGACATGAGTCACCAAGGCACTATTTCAAAAGGGAGGGAACTGCCCACCTCTGATCCCACCTGCCCTCAGGACACTCAGAGAAGTGTGTGGAAAACTGTGGCAAGAACATCAGAAAACAACCCATTCAGGCAGCAAATCTGAAACCAGAATGAACATAAATATTAAAAGTTTCTTGAAAATGAGGCGCTTTTTGTCTTCCTTGTCTGAGTTGGCAAAGCACCTAATGGGGTGTGATAAAAGCAAAGGCAGGCAATTATTTTCTCTGTTCTGCAATCTGGGTAAAGGCAACGTCATGTCTGGTGCAAGTTTGGTGCTGTAAGGTCTGAAAAGGCATCCTGGGAGCCCAGACAGACAGGAATTGACAAGCACTGCCCATTCCCAGAGCACATGTCAGATCCAGAGCCCTTCTCCTCGGACAAGTGCCCCAGTTTTCCACACAAACACGCAAAGCAGGTCTCCGTCCCCAACAAGACAACAAGAGAGCACATATGGAATCGGGAAGGACGGATTTTTCCTCTTTCTGGCTGCAAGACCGGAAGGCTGGGGAGGAAAAGTCTTAGGAAACGTTTCAGGAATCAGGTTCTTTGACTCACATATCAGGATCTTTGGTTTCGTGACAAGGAAACAAAAAATCCCAGTCTATCAGAAAATCAGCCTACAATAATAATGTGAAATTTTACAAGAGCAACATACTAAAAGACAAGACTGACTTATGCGAGAGTGCCAACAGCTAAAATAGATAATGTTTACTCGTTGAGTTTGGTTTTAGTTTGAGATAAATTATCAGATTTCGTTTCTCATCAATCCAGAATTATGGTCCAGACCTCTAAGGCAGACAGAGAAAGAAAAAAGGAATCCCCCATTATACAAGAAGGATTAGGGGAAAAAAAAGTAATTTTTTTCTTATTTCTGTAAAGTCCTTCAACCCATTCTATTTAGATAAGGAAATCTAAACCACTACTTATAATGAAATATAATTCCAGTGGTTTGAATTTAGTAAAGCTACAGGATTTTCGGCTAAGAAATCTCCAATCAGTTTAACTTTCCTGCCTCCTCGGGATCCGTTTTTGTGGTACCCAGGACAACCTTACACCTCTAGCCACGTTCAGTGTAAGTTATTTTACACTTACCTCTCCTAACCAGGTAATTATCTTGCACATCCTTGTTTCTGAGAAATAATAAAATAAAAGATTTGCTTCCCACTAACCCACCCACTCAGAAGCAGCATCTTCTCATGTTTTGCTCGATAAAGCACATGTGGTCCTTTCAAACAGTCTGATTTGACATCTCAAAGAGATTAAAAGTCATATCAAAAAGCTATCTGTTGAGTGACAACATAAGTACTTATTTAATAAGTATATTAAATACATATGCATGGTGGTATACTGTACATGCAAGGTTTTAAATATATACCCCAGTTAACTGCCATATGGATATGTTGTTGTGGAAAAAAATATTTATAAAATGTTTTTTCCAAATGTTTAATCTACAGCAGATGCGCCTTGCATTCATCTGTTTGGCTTGGCATTCACTACAGGGAGATCTTATTAATCATACAGACCTCCTGTAGGAGAGGAAACAGAGGCTATTATGGGATTCATCTGTTTATAACTAAACAGAAAAAAGGATCTTCATCAAATAAGAGATCCCTTTCTGGAATGTAGAGGCTGTGAGGATGCCACATGCTGTGTCTCATCTCCCGGCACTGCACCCTTTCTCCTCTTTCTCTTGCAATAACAAAGCAAGACAGGTTGTGTGGTTCTGGGCGAGGAATGGGCAACAGAGGAGCAGGAACTGCAGGGATGCACCTGGAGAAACCCAGGTTTCATTGGCTCCCTTTCCATGCTAAGGTTGTGGAAGTTTTTTCCCCTGACCCATTTGTTGTTCCATTATGTTTGGAAAAATACATAGAGGGGTTTATGGGAAGTGCTTCGAAGCCTAATCTTGCTCTCAGCACCTCCTGTCCTATCTTTCCCAGCACTGTTTCACATGGGAAGTCAGTGCCAGGATTTACAACAAAAATCCTAGGACTTTATTGTTTCCCATAATCTTGCCGCTCTTCAGTTTCACAGGTTGTGTTGTGACAGAGGGAGCAGCTGCAGCTGACCCTTTGGAGTGGGCAGGGAAGGAGCAGAGAAAGCCAGTGAGGAAAAAGAACGAATTGAGTTCTACTGAGCAGAGAAGGTCAAGTATCCTGAAGACATGGGATGAATGGAAATGAAACAGGAGGCAGCACATCCCAGGCCTTGGAGGGGCTGCTTGGAAACACAGGAGAGCAGGTGACTGAAGTAAATGTAAAATGTGACTCCTGTTTTTACAGCACCTCCGCTGCTCAGTGTCCTTCATATCTCCAGGGGAGTGTGCTGAAAAACTGTATTTGGGGTTTCTCCCTCCTTATTTATCATCCCTTTAAAGATCAATCCAATAAAAGTCTTCACTGTTCAGTGCAGCTACACATCCACCCTGTGTCCTGACTTACAGCACCCATCTTTTATCTCTGACCAGCTCCCACGTTTTGCCCCAGATGTTTCCACAATGACTTCTACATGAACAAACTTTTCTGTCCTCAGTGTGAAATTTGGTCTCCACACTGACAGTTTACGAGTCTGCACTACAGCATATCTCTACAAAGACTAACCCTAAACCCCTTTGGATGCAAAGAGCAGGGGGTTTTAATCACAACCCTTGTACAGTAACGAAGCATGTCAAGTAACATGCCAAGAGCAGGTGACTTGCCTTACACAGACACTGCCAGGTCAGAGCCAATCGCAGCATTCAGTGTGCACGTCTCAGACTTGTGTCAGAGCAATCCTTCCCCACAATCCTTTTGGATGTGAGTGAAAGCTCTAATGAGGCTCTTAGAAGACGGACTCATCAACAGAAACTGTCATGACATGCCAGCTGTCATTCCTAAGATGCTCAACCTGTTCAAGATGGAAATTAGAGCTTCCACAGTGGCATTAGCTTTCCCAGATACTTACCCTTGGCTCAGTTTGAACGGAAGTTGGAATATTTTGACAGGGAGCATAAGAAGAAAGAACTCCAGTAACTAAACACGGGTGCTCAGGCAGGTCACCCTCGTGTGATTGCCCCTCAGTCTCAGGCTCACACAACACCTACACTAAAAGGCAGATAATAAATGTTTATATCTGTTTTATACAAAAAGAATTCAAACAGAGAAGTTCTTTGAGATGCTGAAGGTTCTCACAAGTGCCAGCATCAAAACCAGGATTAAACCAGGGTTCTGATGCTACTTCCCCCCTCCACACCTTTCTTGTGGATAGATTTTTCTCTATATCCATGAGAGACCATAAATAACACGGAGTTTGGGGGTTTTTGCCAGTTGATCATTTCTAGTGGGGAAAAAAATTGCTAAGGGACATATGAAAATTATTTTTTCAGTCACAATGCAGGGCAATGGGAAGAGAATTTAATTGCTGTTCTCCAGGCCTCTGGCTGTCCCACAGTTTCAGTGACTGAGAGTTAAGCCTCATCTCCCTTTCCCAGCCCAGTTCCTACTCCAGTTACCACTCTGCTTGGAAGGGTTTAAGAGGAATTTCTGTAAGTTTGGATCAAAGTTCACAGGCCAAACAGTGTGTGAGAAGCAGCAGTGGAATCTTATCCCAAACCATGATTGTTTTTAAATCCGAGTGTCCTACATAACATCCTGTAGCATCAAATGTGAAAGTCCTGTGTTACCAAATGGGAAAGTCAGGAGTGATTAAAGCCTTGCAAAACACTGCATTACAAAGAAATAAATTAAAAACCTTTCTTTAGTGCTGACAGTATCTGCTGAGATCCAGAAGGTCATAAGCACCACTACAGAACCAGAGGCAAAGCAGTTCCATGGTGCTTTGGATATCAGATTCCAGGTGAGGATTTGTAGCACCCATGAGGTTGAACTGGAAGGACCCATGGAAGGACCCACAGCAGCAGCCACGTGAAGGGAATGGGCATTGTATCCCCAAAGCCTTCACTCCTTCTGAAAGGACTTTCAGGTTACCTCGTTCTTGTCTAAATTCTAGGCCAAACCCAGCACAAGTTGGCATCTGCCTTTTCTGAATTGTTTTAAAATGCAACATAAGTGGGCCAAATATCCCATAAATGTAACTCAGTGCTTTAAACCTGGCTCAGTAAATTTGCACCAATTTATATTATCTGAGCATATGTCCCACTGAATCCAGATTTCCCTACTCAATTTTACTGCTTTAAATCCTAATCTGTCTCTCTCTAAAAGCACATCTTATATAGCCAATATTAACCGGATCAAATCAGCTTAATTACCTGGTTAATGTTAATTCAAGTTCATGCAGCATCCTCTGTTTAAAGTGGGTACAATATTTTTGAGTGTCTGAAAAATGGCTCAGCTTAACGAACTGAGAAGAAAAACTCTTTGAAAAGGATTAAGGGACAACTCTTGAATCCAGATTGCAGTTTTACCCAAAGAACATCTGCACACAAATCCTCCTTCAAGGCAAGTGCTGCACGACAAGCAATTTACCAACAAAAGAATTCCAACAGTATCTGAAATCCTCTTCTGGCTTCTCTAGTGGAAATGTGTGTTCTCCTCTGCACCCCAGCGAGCTCAGAGCCCCCACAGTTGTGTTTGGCCAGGCAAGCACCGATCCCGTGGCTGTGGCCACCCTGTGCAGCCCATCTTGTCACTTCCTTGTGTCCCTGTCCCTGCCTGCCATCCCTGCTGCCTTCCTGGAACACACAAATGCTGTTTCTGTGCATGAGGAAGCCTGGATGCACCTGGAAGCACGGCACACTTTCAGGTTCATTTCCTGAAACACGTTAATAGCTTTTTTTCAGACATTCGATATACACATTTTGCTAAAGACGGTTAAAACCACCAACACCCATATTTAGATCACTTGTGTCTTTTCTAATTTGTTCACATTCATGTATTGTAACCCTATATAACATACACAGCATTTAATGCCACATTTGGAACTGCAGGAAGCAAATCAGCCTCAGCTCTGTTTTTCATGGTTCAGACATGTCTGAAATATAATGAGAGCAGGGATTTGTCTGCCCTGATTTAATTACTACAATCCAGATAACTCTGTCAATCAATTTTTCTCCTTGTGACTCCTGGCAGGGTGAAAAATGCCTTCATTACGAGGACTGATCATTAGTGGATGTGAAGTTGAGAAGATGATGAAGATGAGTTGTTGGCTCTGGCAGAGAATTGACCCATCAGTGTCATTAAGTGAACTCCGGCAAGCCCAGCAATTCCCAGGGGGCAAATCATTGGATTCCTCAGGAGCAAAGGTCTGTGTCTGTCTACACCAAAGCACTTTGAAAAGTACACACATGCAGTTTGCAGCAATCTGATGGATAACTAAACAATTACCCAGGCAATAACTGATTCGTCCTTCCCTTCCCACAACAGAAACAACTTTCAAGGTACCATATTTTAGATTCCATTTTATGTGACAGTTTAAATAACACTCAGTTACATCCATTGCCCTTTTGACTCCACATAACAAAAGTTCAGCTCAGAGCTGCATCAACCTCCCAAAGACCAAATGCTCTTTATTTCCAACATAAATTGCAAATCTAAGTCCTTTTCCTTGTAACTATTGAAGGACAACACTGAGTCACTCCAAGCACTATATTAGGGTGCGTTTTTAATCACTGTTGTTCATCCAGCAGTAAAGACACAAACTAGAAACACCTCGCTATACAACAGCCTGAGTCACAAGCAATTCAATGACAAATGAGCATTATGTGCTCAATGTTTTTTTTCTAAATTATACTTTAATTGCAAATGGTAATTTCATATAATTGACTAATTAATCATTAGAAAAATAAAAATAAGATAAATGCAACAATTACAATGCCAAAAAATTGCTAACAGAGCTCCTCACACGAAGTGGAAAGAAGGACACACTGAAGAGCCCTACAGACAACTCCAGTGACCAAACCAAGCCCATTGTGGTGTGAAGGTTACAGACACAGTGGTACCTTTAGGATAAGAGGTGAAATACACCCTGAGGATCCAGGGCTGGCAGACCCCCTGCACCTCTGACACTGCACAGCTGGGCAGTTCCAGCCACCAGCTCAGCTCCCCTGAGCCCCTCCACAAACAGAGCCCTTCACAGCAGCATTGACTGATCCTGAGAATTATCCCTACCAAACATCCCTGGAGCAGATTTCCCCTGGAGGACCACAAATATTGACTGAGTTGATGTGATTGCAAGGACTTTGGTTTCTAGCACAGACTCTGGTTTGAAGGGAACTTCAGCATAGAAGTGTCTGAGTAGGGCAGGGTGAAACAGGGAAGCAACCTTTGGGTACAGAAGGGAACACAGCTTTGTGTATTTTTGTTATTAGAGTTGTTGAATCAGGTCTTAAAACTGAGCAAGAAGAGAAGGTGCTACTTTGATGGGAAGGGTGCTGGCTGAGCTAATTGATTCAGCAATGAGGCTGGAGCAGCATTTTAGTGCTGTGAGTCAGAGGAGCTCAGCATTAACTTTGCTAAATACTTGGAACTTTTCCTGCAGCTTACAAAATCTCCCAAGTATTTTTCCATCTTGATGTCTCAGATGTGCTTAACCACTGAGGAGGCTCTGAGGCCCTGGGGTGACACCAGCAGGGCTTAGGCTCCCGTTCTTTCCCAGCCCACAGCTCTGCCTGAGAGCAGCCTGGGTGCTCTCCAGCATTGGCTCCTGGGTGGGCACTGCTCGGGAGAAATTCTCTTTTCATTGCAGCTGGAATCACAGGGCCTGTCCTGCAGCTCACACAAAATGCTATCCAGGACATGCTGGCCAGACTGATTATTGACAGTGTTTACTGAAATAGCAGTGAGGGAGCCCAATTAGGCATCCAGAGCCTGACTATCAAATTGCAGCACAAGAAACAAGTGTTTCCTCAAATACCAGCAAAGCGTAAGAAAAATGAAGGAAGGGAGAGAAAAAGCAGGGCCATGGAAAAGTGACACTTAAATCTTCATTCTGCCATTCCATGTAAATCTTCAGCATGACAGGAGCTGGGCTTTCCACAGCAGCACTGGACAAACAGTGCTCTGAGCTTTGCTGTGGCAAACACTTCCAACGGGGAATTCTCCTTTCCTCCTGACCACTCCTTCCACAGAAGAGGGCACGGTGGAAAATTACTTTAAAAAGTCAAATTTTGTTTTTCTTCCAGCGTCCCTCAACTAATGTGGGTTCTTAACCCATTTTCTTCACACTTTCCAAAGCAAGTGGCATTTGGTTGAAGGTGACATGAAAGGCTTGGGCTCAAAATAATCTTCTTTTCCAGAAAGCTAAAAAAGTATGGAAATGTTTCTTCCCTGAATGAACCTGATATTTGGCCTGATGACCTATGTCACTTCCAGCTCTCCACTTTGCACCTTTCTGTAAGCAAAATATTAGAGAAAAAAATAACCCGACAGTGAAACAAAAAACAGTCATTCCAAAGTCAGATCCTGGGACCTGAGCGTGGAGCTGTGACTCCCAATCCCAGGCTCCATGAGCTGTTCCAATGGAAGTCACCAAGACCATCTAGAGACAGAAGGTGCCTCAGGATTAAGGGCAGCATTTAGGACCAGCATCCCAAGAATTATGCAACACATAGTTTGGGAGAATGTTGACAGAATCAGGAAAGGAGGAGTGGAGAGTAACAACATGGCAGGGGTGTTATATTTTATGGACTACGTGAAAGAAACAAAAACTGGCCACACTGACCATTCCTTTGATTCAGGCAAGACAACAGGCACCTTCCCAATTTCTGCCCGTTTAAATAGCTTATATACCCAAACCAGTGGCAGCAATTTGAGATGGAACGTTTGAAAGCTGTTCCCTAAATCACTCCTGGACTGGAAAAATCAGAACCAAGAGGTACTTAAGGCAAACCAGTAATCTTCAGTAATCATGAGAAATACATATAATTCAATATATTTACATTAAACAAGTCAAGCAAGACACAGCCATTGTGCCCAGAGCATATGATGGTACTTCAGGAAGCTCTTGAGATGGTGGGTCAGATTTATCCATGGTGTCATTCCACCAGTTTCAGTGGTGATGAACAGCCCATTTCTGAAGGCACAAAGCCAGTAAGTAGCCAGCAGTGGGTTTCTGATAAATGCTGCCATCTGCAAAATGTTATATCCAATGCAAGGCAGAAACAGATGGAAAAGCTTTTCAATCCAGAGTACCAACTTAAAATAAACATCCTTAAATGTATCTGTTCCTTCAATGGGTATTGAAGAGCAGGCAAAAATAAATGAATGAAATCAGGGAGGCTTATAAATTCTCTTTGTTCATAGTGACCAAAGGGAAACCTCTTGAGCTCACATAAATCTTCCTTGTGCAGGGATCAAAAGCTTTTTGTTTCCAGGATGAAATGAGCGTGTAAGTCATAATGGTTCCTGAAGGTGAAAACCACATGTGTGCCCATTCTGTTCTGTTCTGTTCTGTTGAGAACCCCCATTTCCCACCTGGTCATTTTCACTTCAGCTCCTTCCAGAGCCCCAGGTTGTTGCAACCCTCTTTAGAGAAGCTGCAAAACTTCCTGAGCCCATCACTGAGAGCTCAGAGATGGCTCAGGTTGGTCATTAGGCACTACAAAGCCGCTTTTTTCCATCGGGACGCCCTAAATGTGGTGCTTCTATAAACCAGGAGTGCAGATTTTGACAGCTATTGGTCACCTCAGAGCCTCCTAAACGTGGGAAATGGCATAAGGTACCACAGGTTCTGGGAACAAGAGCAGGGAGGAAACATGTGCAAAGTGAGAAATGGTTCTGCTTTTGTCCTTTATGTCAAATACTGAGTGAGAGGAGAGTTAGTTGGAGCCCAGGGGAGCGAGCAAGCAAAGATCACACTGCCCCTGGTTTCCAACACAAACTCGAAGTTTAGCTGCCCTTCATTATAAGACACCACTTTGCCTACAAAGTCAGGATCATTTTGTTTAAGAGCTGCACGTCTCAGGATGCAAAATAAATGGCTCCAGTCACAATGCTGAAAGGATTGACTTGGAAAATTGCAAATTGAATGAGGAGAATTACTTTGGCTAGACACACACGTCATTAGGAGTTATTGGCACAGGGGTTTCAACAGCACTGGATGCCTGAATGAGAGAATTTCAAGCTTAGAGGAGACAGATTTAAAAGGCTTTAAGATAGACTAAATAGGCTGCAGATTGCTTTAGCTGGCAAACCAGTGTGCCATGGAAACATGCAACACACAAAGAAACATATGTAACCAAACCTAATTTTATAGAGACACTTAGGAAGGTAGTTTGGACACGCTTTCAAAGAGGTGAAACTGAGCTGAAGAACAGATGTGGTTTTTTACCTTACAAATTGTATCCCCAGGATTCAGGAGATAATGAACTGAATGGCTGGCATTTGAGTCAGCAAGTCTTAAACTCTCCCAAAAGAAAACAGGATGTTTTTCTCCTCAGCCCTCTCCAGCAGCTTTCTCCCTGTGCCATTTGCAAAAAGAAATCCCAGGGACAAATCTTCATCCAGTGTAGAACTGGTGTCTCTCCAGAGCAGTGATCTGTGCTGATTCGAACCAACTGAGGGTCTGATTCCTGGATTTCTGGAATAACCCTGAGGCTTTTGTTATTACAGCTGTATTTTGTAGCTATCTTTGTGCTGGTGTTGTGCAAGCGGGGGGGGTGGGACAGCACAGAGAAACTGGGGTGTAATGGAACTGCACTGAGATAATCTGGAAATTGCTTTCAAATGAAGACTTAGAGGCATCCACAGTGATCCCTGAGTCAATGGACTCACTCCTGAGAAGCAGGAAAGAAAGCAGTGACAGATACACTTATATGATGTCTCTCCTTATGATCAGCAACTTCTCCTCTGCAAACTCTAGCCAAAATAGCAGGGACCTCACAGAAATCAGTGGCAACATCTGCAATTCCAAGGAATCTGAATCCAAAAGGCCAGGACAGAGAAGCAAAAGGAAGTGTGAGAGCAAAGGACAACCAGCAAATTTGGGTAAGGAGCATTCCTGGAAGCTTCTTGAGTTTCACTACAGACTCACAGCCCAACAAGTGCCCTGATGCAGAACATCAGACTCTCCCTTTGAAGGCACAATGGCACCAACAATGGGCTGCAACTTTATGAATCCTCTCAGCTCCTCTTCCTAAAATACTCATTGCTTTTTCCTGCTTTCCTTCCCAACATCTAACAAACATCTCCATCTCTCTGTCTTTCTCTGCAGGGCTAAACTTTTGCTATAGTGTCCCACGTCAGAGATACTCCTTAGTGCCAGCAGGACTAATGGAAAAAACTGTTCTCTTGGAGGAAACTAACGTGGGCCAAATTTTGCTTTCTATTACACCACCATTACTCAACCTTTTCCATTCTGAAACTGTTCCCTTCATCCTGGCATTTAATACGCTTCTTCCTTTCAAAAAATGTTAGTGGAAGGTGAGAATGGCCCCTTGGACACGTGTTCATGAAAATCCCTGGCAGCCAGGCATCTGCCAAGGCTGAGAACTGTTGTGTATCTGCAATGCAAATGCAGAATAACACATTTATTCTGCTGTAACTGAAAAACGGAAGCTGGTTCTGCGGATTCCTCCCACTCCTCCTGGTGCTTGTTTCCATCCATAACATTTTTTCCAGTAAGCACCTGCCTGACTCCTCTTTAATACATCCACAGCTGCAGTTTCCATAGCTGCCTTTTGACAGCACAGTCCAAAATGAATCATTCTCTCTGTGAGGAAATTTCTCCAAAATGCTTCTTCTTTCTCATCTCTTCCTTAATCATCTCTGGATTCCCATTATTTCTAGAAGATCTATCATTAAATTCCCACTAGAAGATTGCCCATCCCTTTCACACCACCCACTCAGAGTCCAATTGATTGCCATTGCCCTAAGTTATCTGGTCCTTTTTTAATATCAGGCTCTTAGAATTCTCCATATTGCCACCTCTCATGAGCCATCACATAATTCTGCTGAAGTCCCTTTTATGGATAAAATACATTCTGTCAAAAAATGTTTTGGACGATGGCACGGTTTAACCCCAGCAGAAGCACCACACAGCCACACTCACACAGGCATGAGCTGGGTTTTGTCAAGCACCTTCAGCTAGTGTAGAATATTAATCCTGACAAGTATTAAAACATTCTGCCAATAAAGCTCCATCTTTTTCGCAGGAAAAAGCACTGCATGGCAAGATTTCTTCTGCTGACATTTATTTTTGCTGTGTCTGATCACCAGCTCTGCCTCAGCACTGGCTATCAGTGTTTTTGGGAAACCCAACAGCAAGCATTGATCAGACAATCAGAATTCCTCCCTGCTCCCTTTAATCTTATGTTGCACCTTTTCATTCTCAGCAAGTCCTGCTACACTGCCTGGACACACACAGGTCTAAGGGATGGCTGGGATCCAGCCAAGGGATCTGTGGGAGATGGCAGGAACGCTCCCTGAGCCACTCCCAATCCCTGATCAGCATTCCTAGCTTACTGGGGAGGTCCCAGTTGACCAGAAGTGGTCAAGTGATGTCCCTGAAGGTGTTTAAAAGGTGTGTAGATGTGGCACATAGAAAATTGGTGTCGTGGTGAACTTGGCAACACCAGGTTTGTGGTTGGACTCAATGATATTGAAGGTCTTTTCCAACCCAAACAGTTCCATTCTATTCCACAAGAAACCAACACAAGCTCTCAGGTGCAAGCAGGACCCTCAGAACTGGTTTCACTTAGTTCTCTTCACATCAGTGAACAGTCTGTGTTACTCTGTGCAAGGGGCTGTGCAGGAGCCCAGAGGGAGAGATTTGGAGAAGGAACTGGGCTAAAAGGGAGCAGCCCCAAAAGGAAGGGTTTGGAATGGGGCTTTCCCCAGTCAGCAGCACCCATTCCTCACACGTGCCACACATTCCCTTAGCAATGTATGTGATTTCAGTGACATGAAAGGTTCACCAGAGAAACAAGTTTGCTCAGGACTGAAATCAGTACCATATTAATGGCAACATCCTCTGATGTATCTCAGTGGCCAGCCCTGGAAGCTGGGGAAGTGAGGAGTTTATACTGGCAGAGAATCTGTCCAGAGATTAAAAATCCAGTCAGTAACTACAGCAAACTCATCACAGTGACCTGCACGCCAAAGATTTAATCTTGTCTGCAGGGATGTAAGAACAGCACTGGGATAAATTCTGCTGTATCTACCAGATGTTTTATCATTCACAGTAAGATACATAGAGCTAACAGAAATTAATTTTGGCAAGAGTGTAAGTAATTACACAGAAAGCATTTTCTGTGTACTGCAGACGAAGTTGATGGGAAAGCACTCATGCAATAGACTGAGGGGAAGCACAGTATGCAAAGGCTGACCAAAGCCTGCAGTGAATAAAATGTACCACTTGCTCTGCTCTTCATGCAAGCAATGCTTTTATAAAGACAATGAGAGTTTAACCTCGAGGTCAAAATATTGAATCCGATTTTAACTGTAATAAATCATTCATATAGATTTGTATAGGGTCAGGTACCAACGTGGGATATTTCCCCCCAGCCTCAAAAGCCTGTTTAGGGAGACTTGACAAGGACAGCAATTCCTCTTGTGAAGTAGTTCTGCTTCCTGCTCTGCACCTTAACCTTCTGTAGTGGGTGAACCAGAGGAGATGAACAGACACCCTTCCCAAAATAGTCTGTTCCTGGTCTCCCTTATGGAGGGCCTGGTGCCAATGGCAGTGACTGAGAGGTCCTGGCTCCTCACAGAGCTTCCAGTAACACACTTCAGAGGGGAAAAAAAGGCTTGTTGAACCAAATGAGACCTTCTCTTTAAAAAATCTGATTTCCCCCCAAAACAATAAAACTTCATTAAAAGACATATGGCAGAAAAATCACAAATGTTTCAGTTTCAGGGCTGAAAAATATCAATATAAGCTAAGGAAGAAGCGTTACAATATTAATCTGAGTTTCTAAGTGCTATGTAAGTACAAATAAAGATGAAATACTTCCAGCTACAGTGGGTTTGATCCTTAAACCCGAAAGTGAAAGGTCCCCAATCATGACATTAGATTTTTTTTTTACTATATTAGATCAGAAGTAAAAAATTAGAAGTCCTGATACAACCACCTGGAACTGCAATCACATATAGGCAGAAAAGAAGGGCCAGTAGCAGGAAATCAGGAAGGTGATACTTGAAATCTCAGCCACAATTGCTGTAGGTTCAACAGTGCTCTCCATATTGAAACAGCTGAAGCAGGGAATACAAACAAATTCATTCTAGCAAAAATATTTCACATACTTAAAAAGATTACAATGTGAATTTACAGAACTTTACTTTCCAAATCATTTTCTTCCCCCAGCTGAAATAACAGCAGTGAGCTATTCTCCCTGCTCCTTTCCTGTAGCCTTCCCACAATCAAAGCAAACCAGCAGAAGGAACAATATGGGAAGAACAAGGCCACGGTCATCAGGATACTCTGAGTTTTCCTCTTGCTGAGATGAAGACCTCAGCTTGTGGAGAGGAGTCCTGGCCTGGCTGTGCTCTGTCTGCACTTTCTACTACAGGAACAGCAAAACTGAGAGAGGAGAGGTGGGGAAGTGAAGCTCAATATTGTGAGCAGCCTGTTCCAATCCTCCCTTCCACCAGACCTTCAACACAACCCAAGGCCAGGCTGCCTCCCGTTGTGCTCTGCCTTCTACAAGCAAACATTGCTCAGAACATGAATGTTTTAGAAAGGGTGTGCTCCCTTCAGGGAAAGGTTTTGGCAAGCGGCTTTGGGCCAGCAGCAACAGAGCTGATCCTTCTGAGGCTTCTGCCTTGAGGGCTGTCACACACGTGGCAAATGCTCTGCCAACCTGCTCCTGGGGAGATCCCTCCCTGCAGGGTCCTGTTCAGTGGCATGGTCAGACCAGCACAGGAATAGAGCACCTCAAGTTGGAAGGGACCCATAAAGATCATCGTGTCCAACTCCCTGCTCCTCAGAGAACCACCTGCAATTAACCCTGTGACTAAGGGTGTCAACCAGCTGTTCCGTGAACTCTCACAGGATTGGTGCTGTGAGCACCCCCCTGGGGAGCCTGTCCCCGTGGAAAACCACCTGCTCAATAAAGAACCTTCTCCTAATGTCCAATCTGAACTTCCCCTGGTGCAGGTTCAACCCATTTCCATGTGCCCATGGATCACTTCAGCATCAAGCCCTGCTCTAGTTTTGCCCAAATTTTGAGGGAAAGGGTTTGTGTTCCTTAACTGAATAGTGCATGACCAAAGAAAGCTGCGAAAGTCCAGACTGGAGCTACAGGAAACTTGTTGGAAAACAGCATTTCCCCCTTTGGTTTCTTTGGGCCTGGTGTAAGTAAGATTTGCACTCCTACAACAGCAGTGACTCAAAGAATCCCACACCTGCACAGTGAAAATGAACTTTGCTTGTTATCAACTTCTGTGGGCGTGTGGAATTTTTACTCCCCTTTCCCATTTGTGGGATCCACTGGTGAACATGAGTTACTGTGGAGGGCAGAAGGAAAAGCAAATGCAAATAAAGGAAGAGCTTTGTATACATCCCCAAAAGAGCAGACAGAAAAGGTCAGATAACACATATTACAAACAAATAGTTGGAAAAATAAACAGGATGCCTTGAAAATGAACCAGATGAGTCAAAAGGGACAGGAGGAATCTAAAAAGGAAAAAAACAAAAAACAAAGAAAGGTAATGAAAGGGAATTCAGGATAACATGGCTAAAGCAAGACTGTTCATACAGAAAACTCAGCTCCAGCAACAAGCAGGAACACGCCTCTACAGAGGGAAAAAAATAGTTACACAGAAATAATATAAGGAAAAACAAAAATGGCATAAACCAATATGGCCATAAATTCACTCAGAGGCTCAAGGTTCCTTTGGAGGAGAGGTGGAGAACATTCTAAAAACCAAAGATGCTCTTTGAGCTTTCACAAATCCCAATCCAGCACTGGGGAATTTCTGTTTCTCACCGTTTCTGTTCATCTCCTACATGTCCCAAGCCATCTGCATTGCCATATTTGTTTGACAAGGTGTGTACATACAGCAACTTCTCCGGGTCACTGAATACAAGGGAGAGCTGCTTTCCCATAGAACCTTTTACAAAAAGCAGAAGATTGTGAAGAAACACATCATTTGGAACAAAAATATTACTTTGTGTACGATATGGAGATAACCAGAGAAGCTGCAATTCCAAAGCTGAAATAACACTGCATGGGACTAAACCTCCCATTGCCCCATCCCTGGTAAAATACACAGCCTGTTGTCTGCTCTGGGTCTGTATCTACAGACCTGTCTCAGGGAATTTTAAAAGGCCTTGCTGTCATTTCCTATCGGAAAATAAATACACTTCAAAACCTCAAAACCTTTTGCTAAACAGAGCGGTTGTTTTCCCGGTCCAAGAGCAATACCCTCCTCTCTGTAAGTTCAGTCCTGCTTTGGAACCCCACGGCTTGTTCTCTGCCTGTTGATTTTAAACCAGCTTTCATGGGCAGCTGCTGTAAATAAACCCCTCAGCTGGTTTTCCACTCCCCAGGGGGTGGGAAGGGCCAGGTCAGATCCCACACTCCAGCGATCCTGCTCCAGCAGGGACAGACAGTCGGAGCCGCATGTGAACTTCTCAGATCCCCGTTTAACAAATGCTGCCACATCAGGGCCTGAAAACCTCCATGTGCCTCAACTGGGTGCTTTTCCCAAATTCATGACGCACCTTAGCCAGGGGAGCTGATGGGAGCAGGATGGGACAGGAGCAAGGCATCCCCACTCTGCTACAAACCATCAAGGAGCAGTAGGTGTTGTAGTCATGTCAAAGGAAAAGAAGAGAATCTGCAGATCCTGTAACACTGACATAAAGCTGGAGCTTAATAAGTTAAACCTGACAGACCATAACCATTATATGGCTATGCTGAAGTGTATTTTAATGTTCACATCTCTATTGTTTGCGTATCTTTAACATAAAACTATAGCTCAGCTTGGGTTTTATGGCAGAATTGTTACTTCCTGATAATTTTGTTTGGTTTATTTGCAGGCTGCAAAGCAGTAAAATCTTTGAAGAAAAAATAAATATAGGATAAATAAATAATGAGGGTTATGAGAAATCGCCATGCCTTTAAAAATGTATTCTTTTAATTAATAAAAAGGCAAAAAGCCAAAATGCAATATACCTAAGCAGAAGATTAATGCTGGATGAGAGGCAGCAATTTGGCTCCATGTTGCACAAACACAGACTGACACAGAGTGTGGAACATCCCTGACATGAGTTACTGAGCCCATCCCAAAACCCAGGTTCAATTTATTAACTCCGACATCTGAGGCAAACAAAAGGGCACTTCATTCAGGAGCTAATCCAGGGCCCTTCCATTCACACTTCTATCTTGCAGGATTAGAATCTCCCAGGAAAATCACTGTTATTCGACATTAAGTGACCTAAAAAGCTATCACCCATATTTGATATATGGTAGGGTGGCACATGACAGAAACAGCAGAAACACGTATTAAAGCTGAAAATCTAATCCAACTTAGATGTTGCCTTTGGTGGGAAGTGACTTTAAGGAGACACAATGACCAGGAAAATGGGACACCAGCAATACTCTTTTCCTTTCCTATAAACTTTCACTGAGCAAATTGAAAAAAACCCCACCATAGTACACCATGAACCAATGGCCTGAATCATCCCCCAAATAATTCTGGAAAGTGCCCCAGTCCAGAGCAGTCAGCCTGAAAGGAGAAAAATCTCCAGTGACTTCAAACAGTTTTCAAATAAGTTACTTGAGTTAGCTGAGGCATCATTTATGAAGTGTCTGTCCTCATGTAATGCAAACATCACCATTTCAAAATTCAGAGGAGAATTAGAGATGTGAGCTCTGCAACTTCCATTCCAATCTGCTTTGCTTGTGGTCTTGGGGACTAACCCACATAAATATGAATATAATTAGATACTTAGAAATAGCAAAGAGAGTTCATTTGTTACAGAAATCTACAAAGAACAAGGAGGGGTTTTATAATCCAGTTCTGGATTTTAAATTGGATTCTTCATTGTCTGAAGTCTGTTAGTCATTATTCCCTGGGTGCAGGGCTTGAACTGACGTCTGCAAGGGGTTGTGTATGTATATGCCTCTAAGAAAACACTCTGAACACTGAGATTCCCCAGGGAGTGCTGACACAAATAAAGGACACAACATATTTTATCTATTAAAAACACTTCAGGCTTTTAAGTAATGCCAAACCCCACAATTAAATCAATATTAGATTCATAGGAAGAGATGATTCAGAGGAAAGTTCTTCACAGCAAGGCACAGGTGGGTATTTGCATTGTGGGAACGAGCCAAATTGCAATAATTTTAACTCTGCACATGCAGGATGTTTCCTGGAAGTGCCAATGACCCAGAGCTATCTTATTCCAGAATTAGGAGCCCAGTTCCAGAAACTCTCAGGTGAAAGTAGCTCTTTCCCAAATTGAAGTGTTTATAACAGAGCCAACTGCAGTGAAATCACGTTGGGATCCTGCGTGTTCTGGGTGTTATTCAGAACTCACCTATACAAGCAGCTCCTGAGAAATCAGGAATCTAGCAACAGTTTCCTGAGAAAGCCTCCATTTTTCCCAAGAATCGGTTCCTTCCTGATCACTTTTCCCCCTTCTTGCCTAACCTCCACATTTCACCTTTCATCTTTCCACTTCAGCTTGAGTTTTCATCAGTTTTGCAAAAATTCTCATCTTTATTCTGGCCATAAAGGTGTCATAGTACCCTCAGCTACTGTTCCAGGTCAGTCTCCTGCCAGGGTTGTTGGGTACAAATTGACACATTTCCTTTCCCTTTCTACTTCATCCCTCAAACACCACAGTCAAACACGCTCAAATGTTTACACACTGAGAGCTTTGGACATGCTGGTCACTTCTAAGGTGTGCACACATTCCTAACCTGTCATGTCAGTCTCTGTCCCACTCCTGCTTAGTAACATTGCCTCACTTTTATTTAATAAAAAGTATTTATAATTGAAATAGAGACTCACAAGAATCAGACTCTAGAAACAGTTATTTATACAAAATAATGACCCTCCCCTGCTCCCAGAATTTTCATCCATTTGCACTATTTTCTTTCTTTTTTTTTGCTTTTTTGGGGCTTTTGGACAAATGTTGTGCTCCAAAACTATGCTGAGACACGTCACGATTGCAGCTTGTCTCACTGCTCCATGGGATTATTCACTTGGAGTTTGAAAATTTCCCTGCAGGTTGCTCCTTTGTGTTGGGTTTATTTCCTGCTGATCACAACAGAGCGGATCATCCCAAGTGCCCTCCCACCATCCCACAGCTTGTGCAGCACAACCAGGTGGGTTCAGCAAAGGCAGGTCCTGCTGACTAAAGGTCTTTTCCAACAGAGAATGATCCTTTGAGCCTATGATAAGAGACTATAATGGGAAGACTGTTTACAGTGCTGTAGGAAAAGCATCTCAGTGCTCTCTGTGCCTGTGGGGCAAGACACCTCCAGGACAGCATTTGGCAAATTAGTGGGAAAGTTGTTCAGTCTCAGTGATTTCTGAGAGAGGGGAAAAGAAGAAAGGACCTGGCCATCATTATTTGCAATACAGCACCTTCTCCATTAGTCAACACTGTCTCAACTCCCCTTCTCAGCCTGTGCTGTAGCAAATGCTGGTCTCCAGCTTTCTGCAGCCAGGCTTGGCAGTGCTCAAAGGCAATTGTGCTCATTCTTTTGTTCAAGGAACAACAGATGTCACCAATAATCTCAAATCTCTGCACCAGCTTCAGAAAGCAGGTGGATTTATTTTTTCCTACACTTGCACTGATACATGTAAATGTGCAGGGACTGGAAAAAAACATTTTGCAAATTTTACCAATTTGACAAATCCTGGTCCTTGCAAAGAGCTGAAGGAAATTACTTGTGCACAGAGACATGATGGGAGGAGCTGCTGAACAAATCCCTGTCTCTAACCAGGACAAGGCAGAGATGAGTCCTGGCTTTGTTCTAAGAACAATCTGCATCGCTATTGCTGTGTGTCCCTTGGGACAGATGTCTGCATGTTTCTTATCTGCAGCTTGTTTCACTCATCTGACACAGACAATTCCAATATGCTGAAAGACTTCTGCAGTGCCAACGAGCCACACTCCGGATCCTCATCCTCCCACCTGCACAGCTACATTTTTGGCTTCCCCATTTGCTCCCACTCATGGAAAAAAACACCCAATTGTTTTCCTGTCTTGCTGTGGAAGTGAAAAGAGCCCCAAGTATCACCTGTGGGCTATAAAGGCACAGCCAGCAGAGCCCACATGTGCAGCATCAGCAGATGTGAGCACAAGTCTCATCGTCCTTGATCCTTCCCCTTCCATGGAACAGAATAAACATATGGAAATTAAACAAGTCTTGTTTTGACCTCCACAATGGTATTTAATGTGCCCATTCGGGGAGACTGTTTGTGTTTGTTCCTTAAACTGTTCTTAATCAGTATTTAGTTTGGAAATGTTTGCACAGAAGACATCTGGAAGAAGGAGAAGGCCCAGTCCAGGGTACTGCAAATGTCACAGCAGTTGCCGATGGATTGGTCTATCATATAAAGTTGTGAAATGGTAGTTTATGTTCCATTAAAAAGAGGTGGGGATAATTAAAAGCAAAGCAACAGAAGAACAAACAGTGGAGACAGATGTTTTCCAGATTTCCTTGACAAATTAATGAAGTATTTAAAGCCCCATGGTCTCCTTCACATCACTGGGTATTTGCAAATATTTCACAAAGGCCAAGTTTCTCAGCATGTCGGGAAAACCAGGGTCTGGAAACATAAAAGTGCTATTAGAGAAGGTGAATTATCAACTCATGAGCAGCTCCAAGGACACTCAAACAGGAAAAACCACCTACCAGATGCAAACAAACAAACAAACAAGAAAACCCATCTTTAACTACATTTACTTTTCATCTTCCTCTTCCCAACATTCCTTATGGACCAAACTCCAAAATTAATGGGCACACAAATATTTTACCAACTTAAAAATAAATTTGAAAGCAATCCTTTCATTTCTATATCCTTCAAATGTAAAACAGCTTCTTGTTTCTGTGCATGTAAATTATTAATAAGATTATGAGTTTGACTCCATGGGTTTCATTAATTAAATCAACTTTAAATATACAGATACAAATAATAACGTTCTTGTCATCAGTTTGGCTTCCTCAAAGGAGAGACAGACAAGGTTGCCCTGCAAAATTAACCTTCTCCCTTGCTTTAATTTAAAGCATTCCTTTGTATGGCAAATGGAGATTACAGTGGAAGAGACATTTGGGGGCTGCAGGTAGAAGTCCAGACTGGCAGATTTAGCTGAACAAGTTTATTTTAACATTCCTGTCCCTGTTCTGTATTTTCAGCTGGGTATGCTGGAAAATGTGGTGTTCAGATTCCATTGACATCCCGATCTCATTTCGACTCAGTTGTGATCTTTATCATTCCCTCCTGCCTTTCCTGCAAATGTTCCTGAATTGTAATAAAAATAGTAGACAGATTAAAGGACTAAAGAAATGCAAAGGCTATATATGCACAGAAGAGAGAAAAGTTCAGAGTGAAAGAGATGTCACCATGTTCTAAAATATCTCTGAAAAAAAAAATTCCTTTTAAAAGCAATTTAGCTCTCTGTCTAACACCTTCCCACTGATTTTAATGGAGATGCAAAAGTGTGCCCTGAAAATACAGGAATCACTCCCAGCCTTGGAACACAATACAAGGCACAAAGCACCACAGTTTCAAATTAAGGCACCAATTTGGAAAATGCTCTTAATTAGAAAAGAAAGAGAGGGTAGCAAAATTCCCCAAGGACCAAGGCACCATCACTGCACAAACCAGAGATGGGACACAAACAGAAATGATGTCAATAACCCACAAATCCAGGGTTCCACCCCAGTCTGTTGTAGCACAACCTCCCACGGTGCTCCAGACCCACCAGCTGCCTTTTACTCTTGGATATCCAATTCTAATACGTAGGTACATAAATATACCAACCCATCCAAAAGAGGTCTGGGTTTGCTGTGCTGAAATGACCAGAGATCTTTGGAATCCAAACTGGATCGTGTGGATGGGTAAGGCTAAGAAGCAGCAAAGGCAAGCTGGTGCCTCCACAGAGTCACGGTGAGCTGTGGTGTGGGACAGATGAGGAGATGATGAAAGGCAGGCTGGACTAGTCAGCCTGATCCACAACATATGACAGCCATGCCTGGCCCTGTGTTGGGGCTTGATCTAAAGCAGTGATGAAAAGAGATGACACAGGAGACAACAGGAATGTGAGCAGTGCAGGAAAACCCACGGAGCACGTGGAGCCGACAGAGCCTGGTCTGCGTGGGGATGGGGACTTGTCATTCCAAATGCAGGGAAACAGGATACACAAACTAGAGATGCAGTTGTGTTTTGTTTCGGGGGTCTTGTTTATTTGTTGATTTGTTTTGCGTTTGAGAACAAATTGGGTGGCAAAAGAGATTATGTGGCTGTGGTTTGGAGCTCAGTCCAAACACAAATCAGTCACAAAATGGGTATAAACAAAACCTGCACGTTCATGAATCAGATCCTACAAGGTTTCTTTGGCAACAGCAGGAGGAGATTTATTTAATTGACCTTCCCCCTCTCTTCCTCAGCATCTTGAGGAACCTTTTCCATCCAAATCTGTCAAAAAATAGGGAACCCTGTATCACCAGATGGGAATCCTAGAGCCACTCTAGGGAACCTTGCAGTGGGTGTGTGACATTTTACATTTGCAGGGATCGTTACCAAACAGTCCTGCAAGATTTGCCAGGTCAATTCACTCACCATTCTGACACATGAAAATCTATGTATTTTTCCTGCCTGTCATCCATGCCTGGAAGTGCCAGCAATATCCCTGGAAAATCCTGACAAAGACCAGACTCTGGTCTACCATTTAGAGATACTAGAAAAGAAGAATTAATCCTCTGATTGTGAGTGGTAGAGAAATTTTTCCTCATTTGTTGTGAAGACTTCTCTTCCATTTGGAAGTGATTGGGAAAAGTGCAGTGGATAGAGCCAAGGGAGTGCCTGTGTTTACATTTGTAGCTGTTCTTGGGCACACACAGCAATAAATTACTCTAATTTAAAGAGTGGCCTTCTGACAGCTTTAAAATTATGATTTAGCTCGACAAAAGAAACAGAGGAACATGATGCTTCCCATGGTAAATCAGCCAAAACTCCATCTCTTTCTGCATGAAGATCCTGCCTTACACAGCTATGCACAGATCCTTATATGGCTAGAGAATGAGGAGGAATTTCAGGCTCTATTTTTAGTTGTGCCAGTTATACCTTTTTTTTTTTCCCTTTAAATTCTGCAGTCATGTCACCAGAGCTCCTTGCAAGGATGACCTTTCCTCAAGGATCTCAAACACTTCTCAAACGTTATCTGACTAAACTTACCAAGGCAGTATTATTCTGAAGAGAAGAGAAATACTAGACAAGGTCTACAGAAGAGGCACGGAGACTTTAGGGAATGAAAGGAAGGTCATGGAGAATCAGTGCTCATGGGCACACCCAAGCCTTAGGTTTGTTTGGAGCCAGGTTGCATTGGGTTTAAACCCTGCATTAGTACAGACTGAAAGCCGTGACTTGTATGTTCCCAAAGGACATGCAGTTCATTTGTTAATACAAATAACTCTTCCTCATAATATTGAATTTACACTAAATACACAGAGGTAGACAAATTCACCCAAGGAAAGGTGAAGAAACAGCAGAATATGCAAAGGGAAGAGGGCTTTCCTTACTGTCCTGTTTTCTTCTTTCAACTCTCTTTAGTAATTTTAAAAATAGCCCCAAACAGGCCACGAGCTATTGCAGCACCTTATTATGCCACCTTAGAAACAAATCTTGGAAACAGATTTCCAGAACAAAATCTACCTTGCAAGGAGTTTGTGTTTTGGCATTAAGAGAAGGAGAAGCTCTGTTAGATATTAAACCTCCAGGCACGGAGTCACTCAGGAGGAAACACTGAGAGAACCCCGTGCCCCCCTCCCCACAGATGCTCAGTTCTCACTGGTGAACAGTCTCCCTTGGACGCTTCCTCGCTACAATGAAAACCAGACACTCACGAATTTGCGGTGACACCCAAGATGTCTCTATACTAATCAGTGAGAAATACTTCCAAATACACATTTGGCATAAATTTAATATTACAAATCCTGTTAGAGTAGGGAAAAAAAAGGGAAAAGTCCTCCTATAAATTTACTGAATTAAATTTTTAAGTGACTCATAGTTTATTTCTGAGTATACAGTCTGGGGTGACTTCAGGGTCCTTTCTTCTCACAAAAGCCCAGCTTCTATTTCTGAAAACCAGGCTGTGGGAAAATGAGCGTTCACAAAGAGAAGCAATGGGAACTCCTGAACACGTTGGCCACTCCATAATCTGTACAATAATGGATCTGATGGCTGGAACACGGCTACCAAAAGCAGAGGGAAGATCTATTGCTGCTCACATGCTCTTCAGGCCAGGATCTTCTAGACCTCACAGACGCATGTGCAACACACACTGGGAATGCACACACTAAAGTCTTGGTGTGCAACTTAGTCACTGGGCAAGCCATTTTTGTCCTTTTATCTTTCCACACCCTCAGCTCACCACTGCTCCCAAGTATCTGCCAATATCCACTGAGAATTTCTTTAAATGCTTCCCCTAAACCACCTTGAAAGAAACTCCAGTAGCTCAATTAGCCTTTGGGGTCCTAAACTTTATACAATCTCTGTTATTTAGCAACCAGGTGATCAACAACCCCATGACAGAAAAGAGAAGAATGTAGTTCATTGTTTTACTACTGATTATATTGTCCTCTCTGAGGGGAAGTTCTCACTGAAATATTTATTTAAAAGTATATATTCTTACCTTCACTTCTGTGACCTCTCTGCTGGTGTTGTGCTTGTGCCTCATGAGTGCAGGTGTGTCCACCTTTGGTAGGTAATGAAAGGATTAATGTCCTTTCCATCAGTGCTAAGGGACCAACGTGACTCACCTGGAGTGGAAATCTCCAGCTGTCTCTCCTGACTAGTCTAAGAGAAGATGGAAACTATATACCTTTTTAATGGGAGTTTCCTCCAGCTTTTACAACACATTCACCATCCCTTTCCTGACTTATAATACAGGAAATGTTGGAGAATCCCATCTGTGCATCTCTCTCTGATATGAAGAGGTCTCTGACAGAAGACACTGCTTCAGAGCCACTGCCTCACAGTCCTTCCCTCGAAGGTATGGATCCCTTGAATAATTTTTAGGAGTGTCTGAGCAGTCAGGATACAAACAGGCCTCCATCAACACCCTCTGAACCAGTGGCCCATTAGTGCACAATTCTACCAGGCCTGTCTCTAAATGTGCAAAGCCCACCAGTTCTTGGATATCACCCAATCCTCGAAACATCCATTGACCACCACTCTCCTGTTTCTCAGGATGAACAGGCAGCTTGTGCCTGGACCCAGCCCTCAGTAAGGCACCACTTCCAAATCTGACCTCCATTCCCCAGTCAACACCTTTCTATGCCCAGGTATTATCCCTGTTTCCTACATTTCTTGCCAGGACCCAGAGTCACACACCACCAATGAAACACACCCACTGTTTGAAATCTGCTGTTCCATCAGACTGAGGGGAAGTTATCCAGCAAATAACAGCAGTCTCTGTTAACCACAGCAAAAGTGTGGCTTTCTGCACAATTCCTCCTGATGTGGGATTGGTGGCTTATGGCTTATTAAACCTTTTATGTAACCCAGCACTGAGTTTGTGTGCAGCCCTCAGTTTTGCCCGCCTGCAGCACAGCTCAGTTCCCATCATTTTCTCACTGGAGATTAGGATGCTGAAGAATACATGTCAATCAAATGACCTACTTTTTTCAAGAAAGCAACTCCTAAGGGTGAAGTGCAAAACTCCAGATTAATTAGCAGACTTGCACAGCTCTGTGATGAGGCTCCAAGGGGATGAGGGGAAAGGGAGCCCTTGTTTCTTGCCTCTGTCTAGACAGTGGCATTGAATCTTTTCCAAAAGACTGATCCATAGCAGCCTCCTCACCGACATTTAGTTGAATGAGCAGTTTGCCATGGCCCTGTCAGTGTTTCCCTTGAAATATAAGAACTATAAAAAAAGGTGTTTGTTCAACATGCTGCACACGGCATATGGCTGAGATGCAGTTAAAGCTACAACAAACAGAAAGTTGCTCCACAGATCAGAATTCCCAGTTTTACAGTTCTACCTGCATATTAACTGTTCCTAGACACACACACACATCCCCAAAACATGCTCCACACCTTGAAAGTAAACACTGGTCTGCTGCTCCAGGTAACATTAACAATATGGTCTTCCACCTTTAAATATTCATAAGGCCATTGGGAAATGTCAAATTTCTTTCATATGCTTGTCTGGAAGACTCAGGCATCCACCAGTGCCTGTGTGTGAGATGCAGACAGCAATGTGACATCCCAAACTCACAGCCCCAGTGTGGAGCTAAGCTGAGGAATGCACTGCTGGTCTCTGCCTTAATTATCACTGTTTCAGTTCTTCTTGTCACCCCCACAGGTGTATTATCAGCTGAAATGAAGTTAAAAGAACCTTCCTAAGTCAGAGGAGCAGCAGAAGACGAAAGACCCAAAGCTGTTCTTACTGATAGCAGGGAGTCTAAAATCCCAGAGCCAGACCCTTTCCGGGAGCTGTGCTTGGGGTCTGTCTCAGGCTTTAATTTCTAAACACAATCTCTCTTTGATTTGGTATTTTCCTCATCTTTTAAAATCTTCATTCATATAACTCATGTAGGCAAAATACTTATCAATACCAGCTGAAGCTTCACTTGCACACAGAGAGTGAGCCTGAGTGTGAAACATATGATTCCTCTAACACCAGTGTCAGTGAATGGGTTAATTTAAGTCAATCACATCAACTTATATATTTATTAGTTCCTGTTACCTCCTGCCTGTTGCTGGGTGTTGGACAGGACCAAACAGAGATGCTGAGCTGAGATTTAAGATTTGGTTATGTTGCATTTGTATGCTCTCCCCTCATGTTAGCTGAACTGAAGGCTTTAGTGGACTTTACTGCTGCCATGCTCAAAATATGCATCACAGACTGTAAGTCAAATAGAGGAATCTTGTATTATTATTGCATTGGTATTCAGGGATGAGGACCTCACTTGAGGCACAAAGCCCTAAAATGCCTGGGGAGATTTACTGCATGAAATATAATCAAGATGTTACGTGAAAGAAAACTGTCAAGAGTTTTACATGGATACAAGCATAAAACATTTAAATTGTGTAATTCAGTGGTTACTGTGTCTCTCAGGGTGAGCTTCAGGTCTGACACTCTAGTGACAAAATTAGCCTTTGTAAGCCTCTGCGGGCCTGACCTTTGAGAGAAAACATTGAAAAGCCAAATCAGCTCTTGCAGTGGCCTTAGAAAATAGTTTTCCATGTTACTAATTACAAAAAGTATTGTATCCATACCAGAGCAATCACAAACCTCATCTGAACAGGCTGAGAATACTTGTGTTAGTGCCTGTTCAGCTCCAGTGCTCTGCAGCAGATGTGAAGCAGCTGTGCCTTCCTGCCTGGGCGCCAAGAACGTGACTGGAATGGTTTCACCAGAGAACTCTCCTTCCCTCCTCCACATTTTCTCTTCCTCTTGGCACCGCCTTTTCATTCTTCTGCTCAATTGTTCCTTTAATCCATGAAAGCAGAGCGATGACGACGCTCTTTCATGGAGATTTCATTCACATTGGCAATGCCCTTGATCTCCTCCACTCCCTTCCCGAGGCACATCATAGTCTGTGGCTTGTGCTCTCTCCTATTGATCTCCAGTGCGGCACAGGCTGCCGGGGAGGTGGTGTGGCCGGTGGTGTGGCACTCACGGAAAGAGGAGGCAGGGTTTTCCACACACACTGAGACTGAGAGAGCCCAGAGGGATGTACCCAGGCTGATGCCTCCCTAGAACCACAGCTGTGTGAAAATGTACTGGGGAGGATTTACTCAGAAGAGCCAGAAGTTGCTGAGAACACTTTATCACTCTGATTCATGCCTGACCTGTTCTTTGCAGAATAACTCACAGGGGCAGGGACACCTTCCACTAGACCAGGTTGCTCCGAGCTCTGTCCAAACTGGCCTTACAGGGCATCCACAGCTTCTCCGGGCAACCTGTTTCAGTGACTCAACACCCCCACAGGAAAGAATTTCATCCTAACATCTAATCTAAATATCTCCCCTTTTAGTTAAAACTGTTACACTATCACTATCTGCTCATGGAAATTCAAGGTAAACTGCCCAGAGACCAGGGTACCCAAGAGCCCCTCTGAGCCTGGGATCACATTCCACATGAATTTCCCTTCGGAATTCTGCTCTCTGCTACAAGCTTCCTCTCCAGGCCATCAGGGCAGGGAAAGCAGGAAGTAAGCAGAGAAGTTTGTTCTCACCCTCTGTTATAAAATAAAAGAAGATCCTGACCTGCAATATTTTCAATACATCTTAATGGAGGGACACGTGGAACTCAGCTTTTGTCTTAGACATTGGCCATATCTGTGTTCTCCCCAGTTTTCTGCTCAAAGAGTCCATTTCCTATCATGTGCCTCTGATGTCTCACATCTTGTGTTTCCCCTGCCTGCTTAAAACCCAGCAAACAGGTCAGAGCATTCAGCAGATCAAAGCCCCCTTCACACACACAGACACCCTATGCAGTGTGTGCACTTCTCAGAGAGCCTAAGGGAGCGATTCCTGTGGTGTGGGGCAGCCAACAGCAGTGCTGATGTCCGCTGCTCCTACTGCCCTCTGCTTTCCTCTTCTCCTCTTCCCAGTTCTCATTAATGTCATAACTTGCTTTGATTTCAGCAAATGCAAAATAATTAATTCTTTGAATCAGCACAATCAGCAGGGCTGTTCTGAAACACTTTGATGCCCAGCCAGGCTATTAGTTCAGTGTCGGTTCTGTCTCCTCCCAGACAGAACTCCATGAAGGATGGATTGGGGCCAGTGGAACAGCACAAAAGGATTTTATGGCTGACCCTGCTAACGACAGGTATTGAAAATAATGTTCCTGATTCTATCAGAGTACTTGGCATCGTTCTCCTGTTGGTCTCTTCACCAGGTACTAATCTGATTCCATGTGTTTTTACTTCAGACCGCTGTGGGTATTTGTACCTTCTGTATTGTTTTGAAAGCACAAGACACTCGAGTGCACTATTTGCATATGCAAATGTTATGCCTCCATGTGCAAATGACAACAAATCCAAGAACTATGAGCATAAATGATAGTGCAAGTAAAGAGACTCTCCTGTTCATCAGAGGCTAGATTTGATTCTTCATTGAAAACAAAGCTCTGTGATGTTTGCCAGAAATTTGCCATTTAACCTCCAGCATCACAGTTGAAGACTTTTGGCAGCTTGAAGAAGAAAGTAACATGAGAATCAGAGGCAAACATAAATACAATTTTAAATGGGGGGGCAGGAAAAAATAAACAGGAGAGAAAAGAAGATTAAAAAAGACCAAGCATAATCACTTCTCTGGGCTTTGAAGTTTTCCCACTGTTATGCTACAAGCAGTTGTAAAAATCCCACTATTTGCTTTATTTTCTTGATAGGGGCATTAGTAAAGGAAACTCTGAAACATAGAAAAGATTTTGAAGACAAAGTCAAGCTATAAATCCATGAGATCCTCCTGTAAAAGATTAAGTCAATCACAAAGGAGCTTGACAGGCTCTGAATTCCTGAATTGTTGAAATGAAACCCACACTGAGGAACAACTGCGAATATAGCTCATGTATCTGTAGTGAACTGAAGGAAGTGTCAAGCCACTGTTTTGGTAAAGCTGAAATCAAAAGAGAAATCTTGGTTCTGTTACAAGTCAAATTCAGTTTTGTAACTGTTCCTCAATTATGTGGGAATTTCTGAACAGAAGAGGCCAGACCTTAAATAAGTGTAAACTAAGTCAGTTCCACTGTCGTTCAGAAGAGGAACAGCAGTTAAGGATCTTGTGCACCATATTTAGAACAAACCTCATTGTACTGAAACCTCCAAATACCATTGATCCTTCATCATTAATATTCCTGTAATTTCAGTGAATGTTCTGATGTTACCTCATTGTTTTTCCAGCTTTAGGTACTTTTTCCTCGCATGCCTTTGACCTATAGGGATTTTAAAATGAGCTCAGCTCAGATTTAAATGCCAGATAAATTTTCCTTCTCTGCCATTTCCATGGCACAGTCGTGGACAGGCGTTTTGGGTCTGAACAGGGAATACACTCAGCTGAAAATCTGACTTTAACGTGGGGCGAGGGAGCATTCTAACTACTGTGAAAAGGGCTCACAAATAATAGATCTCACATTTCTCTATATCACAGGTTTGCTGTGAGGTTTAATTCACTGTTCTTGCAAAGAATTTTGAGATCGGGGATAAAAGGTATTACAGAAATGGAAAGTTTTAAAAGGGAGGGACACGGATCTTGTTCTGAGTGCAAACACAAAGCTGCTGCCTTTTTGAAAGCTGAACCGAAAGAGAGCAAAGACAGAACCCAGCAGGCCCAGCCAAGTGTCCTGGCTCTGATCACTGATTTACCTTGTTTATGGTCCCCACCCAGCCTGTGCAGATTATCACAACAGAAAATCTATAGAGCCATGAGGGACTTGACTAGAACTCGCTACACCACAAGAGCTGGGCAGTTCCGAGGGAGGAGGGATGACCCTCTGCAGGGCCATCCCCACGGATCTGTGTCAGAGCAGCACACACAAAGGGAGGGGAGAGTCAGAAAGGAAAGAGCATTTCTGTAAACCTCCTTAGCACTACCTGGAATAAAGGAGATGCAGGCTGCTCAGGGAACCCCAGGAATGGCCTCAGCAGAGCAAGGTCTGCCTCTATTTGTTTTATCTTTCTCCTTTAGATTTAAAATACTTAAAAACATTTCTCTAGGGCTTCAGCTCCCAGTCTAAGCAATATCTTTACTTTCACAGTAATGAAAGTGAATGCTGCAGGCTGCTCAACAATTCTGAACCCTGAAGTTGTTTAAAATGGACACAGAAACCTGTACCTGCAGACAGCAACACGTGCTTAGGTGCTTCAATAACAACAATAATTCTGTTACTTACATGCTGTGGAACACCTTATAAAAGAATAGAAGTATTAAAAACAAACCTGTAGTAGACTATGAAGTCCTTTTCCCAGGATATTTTACCCAGATTGTGGTGTAGAACCCGTATCTGCCACAAAAACACGCACCAGGTGCTGTGAATATTGACAGTTCCATTTTAAACCCTGCACCTGCAGAAGCCAAGCCTGATTAGGCTTTTCATAGTGTGCAACAGCTTTCCTTCAAAATGAACTTTTGTGCTTGAGTTTGTTTCTATCTGCTTAAAAAGTGGCTCCATGGAAACACATGGAGCCCTCTAAGACAGCTTTAAAGGAAGGTAGGGGGAGTTTAAAAAGTAAAGCTGTTTGAGAGTATTGATTTTACAAGTAAGTGCTGTGAAAAAGAAGGTGGAAAATGTGCTGGGAAAAATGTGGAATTTAAATGAATCCTATAAATAACTCTTACAGCATACACATCTGTACAAAGGCAAAGGGAACAGGGAGAAGATTTTTAAAATTCACTCCAGTTATCACAGTGTTAGTAAAGTACAGTCGTCACTCAAGGGCAATGTATAGGCTTGGATTTCTCTGTCCTTAGTTCCAAATTGTTATCTATTTTCCAGAAGATTACATGGAAGACCAGTGCAACCAAGACTCTTCAAATTTAAAGGAGCATGAAGCTCTTTTATAAGCAGATTTTCCTGAGCTCCGTATTTCATGTAGTTCAGAAACTCTGAAGAAACATCATTCAAGATCCTCATAGCAAGGGACTATGTACCCAAAGAACTTCCCCACAACCAACCACATGAAAAGGACCCTCAGCAGATGACACAAGCTCTGCTGAGTGAAGACCACACGTGAGAAAAGCAACCAGAAAAAAAGCCCATCTTAAACAGGAAACAAACTGTAACAGACTAATCCAGAACATTAAACCACAACCCACAACTCCTGTCCTTTTCCCTGATCCTTCACAAAGACCCATCACACAGTCAAGAGCAACAGGTGACCATTTAATTGCTGAAAATCACTGTCCTTCAGCAGGTTTCAGGTGCATTTTTTTCAGTTTAATCCACAAGTGCCTGTCCATCCAAACAGAAGGTCTTGAGCTGTCACTCCAGATTTAGGATTGCCCTGCTCTTTTTATCACATTCACCCTAATTTGTAACTCCAGGCCATCCTCAACCATGGTGTGTACACTGGTTTAATCCAACAGTGAGTTTTTCCATATGGAAACTGTTGTGTGCTGTGCAAAACAAAGTATTCAGAGAAGGAATATTCTGATTTCACACTGCATATTCATTTCTTTGTGAGTGGGAGACAAAGTCTGCAGTGTTTGCAGCACCTCTGCTCGCCCTGCACTGCAGGGAGCCTGGCACCAAGGGGGTCAGGCATCCCAAAAGTGCAAGAACACACACCAGGTTGGATGCCACTTCCTCACTTCCTGCTCTCCTTTGTATCAGATTCCTCCTTCTTTGCACGTTCATTTTCTTACCATCACTTCTCATCTCCTTCCACCTTCCCTTAAGACACAAATGCAGAGCCCAATCCCACTGCAAATAAAGTGTCCACCTGACCTACCACATGGGTGCAGTTGTTTACAGATGGGATGGAAAGCTCCACATTTCCCAGCAGAATTCCTCATCCGCCTCTTGCCCAAGGATTTTATTTTTCCATGTTCATTTGTTGTCATGTTGACAACAACAGTTTCAGAAGTACAGTATGTTTATCAGAAAGATGCATATTCAATTAATATTGCTGTAGGCAATTTTCACTGCAAATCAAGGCTTACAAATCTCTCCACAATTCTCACAGATCAGCCCCCTCCAGAAGGATGTTTCAGCAGGATTCCCAAGATAATGCTACCCTACCCTGCAAGACCCTGACTTGCTCATTTGGAACCTGACTAGAACTTTATTTACAGTCAATCTAAACTAGATACATCAGGAATGGAAACCTAAAATGCTGATCCTTTGATCTGTCATCACAGTTTTCCAGACATTCATTATCAAGCAGTTTGGTACCAATAACTGTCTGAGCCACCTTAAAATAGTCTGTCACTGTAAAAGCAGATATATATTTATAATTGGTACATACACACAACAGCTCCTGCAATAGGAACACAAACCCTGAGGATTTTACAAGTTCAGCCTCTCACCATTCAGCCTTTCTACATTTTCAATTACGGGAAGATATGAGGGTTTTTTTTTCATTAAAATCTACAATACTCTAAGTTTTTAATTTTAGTGCTGAGGAGCAACCTAATGGGTCATGCCAGGAGGGCAAACATAAGCAGATGTGTATTCATCTCTTCCCAGATCTTCACTAATATCTCATTTTTCTTGTCATTATGAGGCAGAGCAGCTTTGCTGGAACCAAATGCCATTGGGTTAATTAAGTGAGAGCACAAAGGTCTTTATGGGGAGGCCTCTTTGTGGAGGCTGCCTATCTGTGGCTGATAATGTGTCCAACTCACCACAACAATTACCCTTTCAGAGGGGGGAATATTTCCAAATATTTGTGTTGCAGTGCAGCAGAATTTAAACACATCGAAAGTATTTCTATTAGTATTTCAAAAAAGTGTAAGTTTCTGCCTAAATAATTTGGAGAAGAAACCTCACCAGTGATTTACAGTCATCATTAAATACACTTAGTGGGAAATTAAATTTGGTTTCATGTTCTGGGAGCTCCGTTTCAAGGTATTAGACTGGAGTTCTGCCATTTGTTTAATTAAGAATTGATTAATCTTTCTCTTTTGCTTCTGATTTTAAGAGAATGCATCAGCACTCTCACCTTGTACTGGGTTGGTCTAAAACTACACCTGCTCTTACCACAAAGAAGTGTCCTAAAATCAAGCCAGCAGTGGGACACAGGACAGGGATGTTCCTGCTCACTCTGCCCCAGGTTTCTCTTTGAAGTCACGCCTTGTGTTTTAACCCTATTTCCTAATCTGCAAAATGGAGAATGAGTAAAAGTAACTATAAAGACTCTTCTTGTGCTATAGGCTAAATGTCAGTTTTGAACTAATGACCTGCTGGGTTTGCCAAGGCCACGATCAGAGTGCAGGAGCCCGAGGTGCCAGGTAGGGAACCAATCCCTCAGGCAGACAGGCCAGCCAGTTCCATCACTGCAGACCTATCCTGATAAGCATTCTTAATTTAATGGAGCTCCTGCAAATAAACAAGCTTAATGAAGATTACTCGCTTCCTGGAATTCATTGTGCTGCTCCAATTTAATGCTATCACTTCCATAAGAGGCTGTGACAAAGTCTCTGGAAAAAAAATAAAATATGCAAATTCAGACACTTCAAAGGCTTTTATTTTAATTGTGCAGAAGGCAGAACAGAACAAGAGCAACTACGCTAAAAATGGAAAAGGCAGGAGAGGAAACTGATACATTTCCATCATTTCTTTCAGCTCTTTAAGAATTACTCTTAAGCTCAGAAGTTCTCTGAACTCCCCTAAATCAGGGCACTTCTCCTGATGGGTTTGCATGAAACGTCCACAGAAAGGAAGTAGGACCTCACGAGCTTCTCTCAGTTTTGGTTTTATTGCAACCATTGAGTTCTGTGCTCATTTGCTGAGGTTTCTAAATATTATGATTCAACTTTGGAGCCCATTCAACAGAATCTGGGACCATTTTTAAGCCATTTTCAAACAAACCCGGGCCGAGCTGTGGCTTGGCACTCCAACCAGTGGAGTTTAGTGGGTTTGGTAGAATTTTGCCTAGAATTTGTGGGCTGTTTTGAATCGGAGATGAACTCAACGTGAAAAAATCAGAGCTGGGCCAGGATTTGTGGGTATTTGGATCCCCAGTTGTGGTTCTGGCCCAGTTCTAAACAGAGTCAAAACCGCAACTCAGATCAAAACCAAGAAAAGGTGCACACAAAGCCAGCCAACTACAACAACCAAATTTTACACACCTCTCTTAGTTAACAGCTTTACAGTGGAGCTTTTAGGCCATTTTTCATGCTCTAATTTCTCTCAGAGTCTATCACAGGAACTCAGCACTGCGCAATGACTTTGTATCAAATGAAAATTCCTTTAATGAGTGCAAAATAACTGTAGAGACCTTAATTTTATTTTCCTTGTATTACGTCTGAATTGGTTGTGGGTAGGAATACTTTTGAATTGACTTTATTTAGCAAGCTATTTTATCTCAGCAAACAAGTTCAGTTCCAGGAACAGGACTAGGAGTAAGCTCCTCAACAATGCTGGAACAGTCAAGTGAGGAACTGTAGCATTACAAACTTAGGGGAGTTAATAAAAGTTACTACAATGGCATTAAAGCTGAAATAAAAATTGTATCATCAACTGTGGTCAAAAATTTTGAAGGATTGATGAGAACAGTCCTCAAGTCACAAATGTGAATTATTTTCCTTAGTGCTCTCATGGAACACAGTTGTTGTTATGGGAAAGTATGAAAGAGAACAGAGGACAGAAAAGAATTCATTAAAAAGCAGCATGAGGCCAGAAGGTTACCTCCAGCCTTCAGAAATTATACCAAAGCCTGGCATTTTGCCAATTAACAACAAAATTTAAAAATAAAATCAGGTAGAAAAGACAGCAAGGGATTAACTGACAGTACAGGTTATTCTATCACTTAAATTCTCCTGCATACAGTTTTTCCTCAGCCAGCTCCCAGCAAACCACACGGAGTTTACTGCTGTCTGACAAGTCCTCCTGTTCATTTATTCTACATTCCAGAGACACGCTCCAATTTGGGGATAATTCATAGTTTTGAAATGTTGACAACATCATTCTCTCAGATACATCTTATAGGCATGAGATTATAAACAGCACTTCATTGCTGTGCAACATTCAAAACTCACTGAAGTGGGGACTCTCTGCCTCAAGCAAAGGTGCTCCACAGCTCAGGCCTTACTCCAAAGCCAGCACTATCTTAGAGTGCAGGATCTGGGACTCTCGGTGTTTTCAAATGAGGAATCCCAACAGCCTGACCACAAGGAAATCTGTATCCCAGAATACTGGATGGCAAATCCCCTGATCACATGTGCATGTGGCTCACAGGACCACCCAGAATTCAAGGTGGACAACTCTTCATTCTCCTTCTCCTCAGCTCTGCTGCAGAAATGCTTTTTCTGTCTGTGGTGTCCAGCTAACACACCTGAAATGCCTCCAGGGCAACAACTTTGGGGTTAATGTCCGAAATTCCATGGCATTTTCCTCAGTTTCTAGCCTCAGATTCCTATACGGTTTGGACAAGTTATCCTGACACTGAAAATATCAGTTTACTGTGTGATCCACTTCAGTTTCAGCTGGAAGCATAACTTCTGACTCTTTTGAAATTGCTGCTCTTCCTCCTAAAATATCTGAAACTTGGATCCAACTGTCCACACAATAAATGCCTGTAAAAGCAGGTACTGGAGGCACATGAGTTGTTTGGAAACGCATAGCTTGGAATGTAACAGTAACCACTGTTATGAACAATGAAATGGTCTTTTACTGACAAGGCCAAGTATCTTAACGGAGGGTCATCATCCAAAAGTTATAAAACCGAATCAGACACACTGATTTGTCCTGACACAGGCCAGGAGAGTTCCCAGCTCATCTTCAGATCCATTCCTTGATTTTAGAAGTACATAAGAATTCAAGGCTGTGGGAGGAGAGTGTGGTTTGCCTAAAACTAAGACCTTGCTGGCATCCAATTTTGAAGCAGAATGTTTCTAATATCCTTATAGTGCCAGGGTACCAGAATCTTCTGACACACCTGAAGGGAGTCCAGGGGCAAAAGTTTACCTCCTATAAGGATGTGAGAAATGCAGCATATCTGGCAATGCACACTTTGTTTCTGGCTTAAGGCTGGAGCTTGCACTGAGTAACATCATGTCTAGGAAAAGGGAACTGGTCTCCTTTCAGCATTCAAAAAGGTGTATTTGTTTTAGGTTCTCAACTCCCTCAGTGGTTAATATTTGTGAAACAACTCAGGAAAACAAAATCTTGATAGAAAATGAGAGATTCTTTGCTGAGGGCCTCAGACCCTGGGCTCTCCTCGTTTACAGTGCACACTTGTAAAAATATTTATTTAAAAGAAATGAAGTGCTGCTATTACTGAGAACACAAGAAAATTAATTCTGAAACATATGTTTTCCCCAAACATTATTTCGTAAGATGATGATACTGTTTTGTTTGGTGTATTAATTCAGCCATTGGATATAAGATAATGAAAAGCAGCTCAAACTCCTTTGCTTTTAATTTATAGGTGCTTTCATGAGGAAGAGGCCCCTGTTCTTCAAGCTATTCTGCACAGCTTGTCAGGCTGAATTGGAAACAAGAAGATGAAAGGTAGTATCAGCAACCCTTAATTCCGTATAGTTAGTTCCTATGTAGCATTTTAGCAACTCATTTGAACAGAATCATTACAGAGTGGAAGAGATTTCAACAAAAAAAAAGAGTAAGAGCAGGTATGAAAAAGATTCAGGAGGATCTATAATTAAAGCCACATGCAGAACTAGAGCACAGTGTTCTTGTGCTTCCTTTCAATAATACTTCATAACCCTAAGGATATTATCTCAGTCAGGGGCCTGTTGAGCAGGACAAAGGAACATCCATATCCCAAACCTCTTTAAAGTTTGTGTTTGGCAGGATAAGACAAGGGAGTGATCTTCAACACTATTTTGTGTTCAGGGTGTGGGCTTATAAAAGACATACACAACTAAGAGCCAAGTCTTGTGCTTTCATGAAAGAACAATTAAGATCTCAAAAGGACTCTAAAAAAAATTTTTAAAAATAAAACTCAATAGCCTACATCGTAACGTGAAGAATCCGGAGCTCTTTTTAAGCAGCACAAAGTTCTAGGAAGCTTCGCTGTACTTTTAATTTGTGGCTTTGCCTGAGCAATACACCTGCAAACCTTGTAGGAACCAGCTTATACCCATGAGCTGTCCCTGCCCTTTTGTTCTGGAGTGAAATACTTGGATAAATTCTGTGGCACCACCTGAACTTCCACTGACACCAGTAAACTAAAGGGATACTCTCACGGAGAGAATGGTACCAGGTGGAAACAGCACATGGGGAAAAAGGTTGGGAGGGAGAAATCTTTCTGAATAAGAGTTTTTGATGACAGATACTCATCAAAACAGGCACAAACACTGGGATTCTGCTGAAGGATGCATGGTGAGACAAATAGAGGCAAAAAGGGGAAGAAAATAGTCCTGCAATTAGCAAATACTATGCCTTAATGAGAAGGCATACTAAGGAAAGACAAGGTTGAAAAACACAGATAAGAACTCAGGTTGCTTGAATATCAAAGATTAATTTATACAGGGAAAGATTGGAGATGTACAAAGTGTTTTTCAAACTGTCAGTTGACAGAGAGAGAAAACGCAGCCGAGTTAAACCCTGGGAATCCTGCTGTAGCTGTAGCAGCTCGGTATGATAAAGAAGCTTCGCCCCAGCCCAAATGTCAGTGCTGCCGATGGACCTCGGCACGCTGGGAAGTTCCTTCCCAAACCGGGATTTGGGGGGAAGCGGGTCCGGGCCGGGGCGGGTCCCGCGGGCGCCCCCGCGTGGGCAGCGATGGCATCGCAGCCCGGAGCGCCGGGACAGGGACCCGAAATCAGAGTTAGAGTGACCGCGGGGTTTATTGCGGCTCTGCGATCCCACAGCACGGCTGCCGAGGGGTTTCACGGCCGGAGACCAGGCTGAGTGTCTCTCCTCTCTCTCTCTCAGCCAATACACTGCCCAGAGAGGACGAGTAACCCATGTTAGTAACCCTGAAATCCACGTGAGCTCCTTTCTCTCCTCCGGGCACACCGCCCGTGTCCTGTGGCTCAGAGGGAGGTGGTGACAGCGACGCTCTGTCCTGCTGCCTCCCTGTGCGGCAACAAAAGGGTTCGCTGATGTGACATTAATATAGGTCATGTCAGTGCCACAGGGATAGGAAGATTCCTAATGCAAGAGAACAGGAAAGGTATGAAGCACAGCCAAGGACATGCAATTCAACTCACCAGCATCTGCTCAACTGTTTTTGCAGATGAATGGTGCCCTACCTCTGGTAAGAGAGGGGAAATGAATTTAAAAAAAAAATGTAGAGGTGCTGGAAAGAGTTCCACCTCAGGAATAACAGAGCTGTCTGAAACTCCTGCTTTGTGAGTGCAAGGACGGAAAAGAAAGTAGATTACAAAGCAAGAATTTCTTAAGCCAGACTTCAGATTTGAGGACTGGGTGTCACTGGCAGAGCATCCAAGAGGAGCTGTGTACATACAGTCATTGCCAATTTTTCCATCAGCACTTTGAAGAGCTCACTGCTTCAGACATCCCTCCTGGGACAGAAAGAGGTGCAGAGAAAGGGGTCAAGCTCTTAACCCAGAGCAGATACAATTGCTGGAGCAAAGCGCAGCAGCTACAAAACTTCCCTAGGAAAATGGTATCCCATGGTTTGGAGATGCCTTCTTGAGGCTTTACAGTTTGGGGAGTCTAAGTGCTAAGCATGGTCTTAACCCAGGACAAAACAAATCTTGGGATTATCTGTCTGAAAAACAAGTATTTGATCAGTCATGTATGGCAAAGGCTTTTTCCAAGGAATGTTTATGTTCACATCTTTCAAAAGGTCTCACTTCCCTCTCAAACACCTATGGGAAAGGAAAATTTCCAAATATGCTTCATGCTATCTGATAAAGCCAGCATTTAATGACATATAGTCTTTTAAAAATCGGGACATTTATGTGGATTCCTAAAGGGAACACAACTTCTTTATCTCAATTCTGGCCCTGGAAGTCCCACATATCCATGGTTCAGATGCAGTGGGACCAGCACAGCTACTAACTACTTTTGCATTCTAATTCTTGCCTACAAACAGTGCACCATCAGTGTCTTAGATGGATTTAAGGTGCCTCCTTTGAATTTCCTTTTGGAAATGGATCATGTCCAGCCCCTCTCCTGTTACCAACAGAGGGACATGGTGAACATGAAGCTGCATCACTTTGCATGCCTGCTCTTACTACAGATTATCGAGATATTTACTGGACAGGGACAAAAGATTCTTATTCACAAATCTGGCAAGCTGAAGAACTGCAAACAAAGAGAAATATAGATGTATACATTCAAAAAATGAATTGGAAAAACTCCCTGGCTTTCCTTCTGTTTCTGAAACTCCTTTTGTTTCATTATCTCTGCACTTCTAGTGTCGGAAGTTTATGACCTATCAATCAATGAAGTATTAAGAGTAACTATCAAGGACATATTTATGTGAGAACCATGTGTAGCTCTTGGCATCATGTACAGCCTCAGCCTCCCTCTGAGCCCACTCATTTCTCTCTGAGCGTTTTCCTCCTGAAAGAATGGCCCTACTGTCAAATTAGTCATTTAACCATTGACAGAATGCCTGCTTCTCTCATTTTAAATTTGTGATCTGTGTAGGAATAACTGGTTGATTCAGGCACTTATGTGGGCAGACGGCTTTAAATGAATCATTAATGGAGAGTGAATTTTAAGCACAAAACTCGGCAGAGACACACAAGAATTTGGCCTGGTGTTTATTCCTAAACTGAGGGATGGACCCTTTGGCTCTACAGCTGGCCTGTCCCACAGGATGAGGGGATCTTGCAGCTCATGGTTTCATTCAGCAACGTTGTTGTTCTAACCAAATCCTGAGATTACTGCCCTTCCCATAAAAACGCAGAGTTAATTCCTGGAGCTAATGCAAGTTTGGCCATAAATTTCAAGGATACATTTTCAAGATTGTTACGTGATTATCTGATTCTTTAGCTCAGAAGAGAATGGAAGGGGGGTAGGTGGACACTAAATGGGAGGGGAAAAAGGTAATTAAGATGGGATTGAAAAGATCCAGTTTCAGATTTCCTAGATAATTTAAATAAATAAATCATTTTTACCTTCATAATGCATCATCTCCCTACTTTACCTATATCATCTGTTTTATTTATGAAGGTTAATTAAATCTCAGAGAGAATTTTACTATACAAGAACACAGCACACCTGCAGGCATTCCTTGCTCTAATACTAACAAAATAACAGAAAGATCATAATAAAGATCATGTTTGAATATGCTGAACTTTGGCAAGATTTCCTTTTGGATTTGTTAGAATTCCAGCACTGATTTTAAATACTGAAAAATCTGGGGACAACTTTACATTTGCTGAGAAGAGCAGACAAGAAATACAACAGTGACTGAGATAAATGATGCCAATCACAATGGAAAAGACACAGAATGGGGAACAGTGTAGAAAAATAAGAGTTCAAGAAGGTTGTTAAAGGAAAAAAAAAAGGGAAGGAAATTGTGGAACATGAAAATAGGAACAGAAAGAAACTTGAAAAATAAGTTGGAAAGAGTTTAGAGAATCAAAGGATGAATCTGGAAAAAAAGACAAATACAGGATCATCAAGGAATCTTAATTTATAATTTTGACTCTATTAAAGTGCCACGTGTGGTTGGATTTCACAAGCAACATTAATTTCTTTCATAGGAATCAAACGTCAAATTGCAGGGGAGGACTTACTAACATTTTCAGGATTTTGCTATTTTCCTCTACAAAACAAGATATAACAGGAAAACACATGGCCAGGCACAGCATCCCTTATCTCAGTATTGTAATGACCCCCAGTCCCCAAAGCAGAAACTCCAAATCTCTCATGCTGAGCTAAGAGGCCAAAGGCAGAGCTGCAGGGACACAGCTGAGAGTGGGAAGGCTCAGGGAAGTACCCAAGCAGGGCTAAAAACGCCCTCTGTACCCGACTCTCACTGACTTTAGAGTCCATTTCAAAATCCAGCTGGTGTCTTTCTGCAGCACCCAAAGGTGACCCTAAAGCTCTGTGGAAAGGGGTCATATCTGCATCCTGTGAGGACCAGGCTTTTTTGGGGTCACACACCCCAATCAGAGGTCACCAACAGCACTGCAAATGGCCCCTCTGTGCACAGACCCCCTCCTCATTCCCATTTAAACCTGTTTCCTGAGTGTAACAGTGAAAAGGGTTTTGCCCATTCAACTCTTCTCCTGTTTCCTTTCAGTCCTAAACTATCCTTTGCTCCCACTGAGCCTGACACCAAGCAGCTCCGCACTCCTCAAGTAAGCACAAGATATGAAACACGCAAAGTCAACATCCTAAGAGACTTCATAGTCTTTACACATTTTGTAGTCGTATTTTTAAGAATACCAAAGCTTTTGTTCTGTAAATAGTGTGTTAAATAATATTTAGCTTTGCTTTCTGGGTGTCTTCTCCCTGTGTTTTACCTCTGTGACACCATCCCTCCTGCCTCATCCTCTGCAACTCCCTCAGGCTGGAACAATCTGCTCGCAGGGCATGAGGAGAGAGAGAAGAGGGGGAAATGGGGAACATGAAAGCAGCAGCAAAGCCACAGCGCCTCCTCTACAAGAGGCAGAAGATCAAATATGAACTTTAATAGTAGCAGTCTTAGGACCAGACTTAATAGTTGCAAATTGCGCCGAGTGCTCTGCACACCAATGTGCGGCAACACTCCGAAATTAATCTAAGGAGAAGCTGCTAAAGGTGGGGGCAGCCCACCAGAGTGATAATGCATCATGGAGAGCTGTCACAAGGAATGAAAGTACAGCAGCAATTAGCAGACACAGTACCAAGCACTGTGCCACTTTACCCATTTTAATTGTACTTCATCTTAGTCAGAAGCTAAACTCGAAGTGAACTCTGCTGGAGATGGCAGAATTGACTCATTTTGAAGAACACAATGGCCTAACAGTTAACTTCTACTTTTCTAACAAAATAAAGAGTAGGAGTTTAAGAAAAGAAATGCAGGGAGGAAGAATTGGGAATAGCAATAGCTCAGAATAATTTGCTCAGAACACTGTTCATGTTCTAAAGGAAATCCCTATAAAGCTCTAAAATACCTCCCATCGCTCTCTCTTAAATGCCTTCTTTGCATTTACACCTAAGACACTGCAGAGAATTTGGCTGTTCCTGTGGACCAGGTACAGGATCACCAGAGCTTTTCATGGTGATCCTTTCCCTGTTGGCTGGGAAGTCTCCATCCTCTTGTCCCCCCTGGAAAATGAACCCTATGGAGAGTCAGGCATGGACCCCATGGCAACACCACGAGGTCAGATGGGAGTCTGCACAGTAAGTCAGCACACAAGCTACAGGATTCATTATTGATGTCAATGCCTATTTAAAACAAGTTTTCAACATTGATTAATTTCTTCTTTAGGATTTCTGATGGCCAGAGAATGCAGAATACGACAACATAGATTGTTCAAAGCCCATTGCCCAGCACGTCACCACAAAGAAGTATTAATTCTTCCTACTAACCATTCAGAACACGATGTTTTAACCCTGAATCATATAATTTTTATCATCATCATTTTCATACGAGCACAGAGCATCAGATATCAGAAAAGAAGCAAAGAAGGAATCCTTCCAAGAAGAAAATAAAGAATGATTCAGAGTGGAGGGGGTCTGAGTCTGGCCCTATTCAGAGCCTTATGAGCAACCATTTTGTGTCAGTAACATGAAAAACTCGTAAAGGTCAGATGGACCATCAAATGTCAGTGATATTCATTCCACTGGACCAATTCCAGAGGTTCCTGACTCATTTTTCATTCTGGCAAAGCCAAAGTCCTGTGAGGGGGGGAAACTGTGTTCCATCACAAATGTCAGACTGAGACTGAAGAACTGATTTCAACTCACTCCTTCACAAACAGAATTCTTGTTTCAGGAGAATTACATGAAACAGCAACTAGAATCACGATTACAACTGAAAAAACATCTGATTTGTACCTTTATTGTTCCTGAGGTCCAAAAGTTTAAAAAAACCACAGTATTTTGAGTTTTATGGTTAAATTCTTCATTCAAGTTCTTTCATAGAGCAAGACTGGACAGGATAAGAAATGTGCACCAAAACCTGAGGCACCACTACCTGGAGGAGAAAAGCATCCACTGCACAGCTAAATAAACCCAAAATAGTCCCATGAGCACTAGCTGGTAGACAGCCTCCTCCAGTGAAATTATTGCTATTGTGTTTCCCATGGAGAATTCAAAGTAAGAACCAGATGTCTCTTACTTTTCTGTAAATTCAAACCTAGCTGAAGTGACAGCTGAATAACTGAAGGAGCTATTCTGAGAACTCCCAGACAGCACATGGAAACCACGGCCTTTGTCTGCAGGTGTTTGGATTGATTTCTCACATGGACTATGACCAATAATTATGCCACTGTGAAAAGAAAGAAGAACAAAAGCACACAACCCTCAGACACCTCAAAGTATAATTTTAAAGCTAAGAAAGAGTTTTATTACAGACTTCTCCAACGAAATCCCTGGAATTTTGTCACTGCTACACCAGTACAGTCAGCACAGAACTACCACCAATCCCTTCTGAACAGTAAATTTTTAGCAGGTGTCAACTGTAAGAAGATTAAATATGACCATTAGATGCCAAGTTCTCCACACTTCATTCAACTGTGCTTTTTATTGTTTGGTTTTTTTTTCTTGTATTTGAGCTCTAACCATAAAGTGTCAACATGTTCCATGTCAGGCAGGAGAGCTGATCATGGATGTCAGGGACAAGTAAATCAGTCACCAAAGGAAAAGCTGTGTGGGGTTGGCCACCTTATCAAATGTCTAAGAAAATGAGCAACAGAAATAAGAACCAAGGAAGCAAAGAAATTCTATATCCTGTTAAAACCGTCTCCCTCCTCCGAGTGGGGCTTTTGAAAAGCAAGACACAACCTGAGTGCAAACACCTTGGGGTGTTGCTGGCTTTATACACAGTCTAAGCACAGATGATGATTGTTGTCCTCAAAACCCTTGTTTGTGCAGCAAATAAAAAGCCTCCAGATGCCCCCAAAAACCTCTGCTCTGTACGTCACCCTTGCACATGCTGCTGACTCTGACATCGACTCCACAACCCAGCAACAGATGGTTGAGCCCTATCCTTCCAGGGAGCTACTTCAATTCTTTTTTTAGGAGATATTGGGGCAATTCTTCTCTGCATTTTATTTAGGCTAAAAATTAAAATCACTGCAGAAATATTTAAAATACAGAGGATGGCATAAACTGATTATGAGATTTTATTTTTTTTTTTTTTTTTTTTTTTTTTTTATTTTTCGGGTTTTTTTACGTTTTTTTTTTTTTTTTTTTTTTTTTTTTTTTTAAATTCTCAGGATTTATTACAGTTTTTCTTCTATTTTTATTTAAACCTAGCAGTCAGAATTCATTGTGGCACTACCCTTACAGGGACTAGAATTTATTTTTGGAGTGTAAAGCAACCTGTAAATTTATGGGTGCTATATAAATAAATAACCCAGCATTATTTTTGTCACTCCAAAGCATGTTGGCTTTTCCAAGTTCACGTGAGGAATCTGGAGTCGGGCCCAGGGTTTTTGGAACAACAACTTACACATTGTTGCATTAGTGCAAGATAATTTTATGGGTACAAAGACATGAAACCTCAAAAAATCCTTGAGCATCATGGTGGCTGAGCCATTTAGCACAGATGGAAATACCTCCTCCCTGAACAATGGGTTCTGGGGGTTGGGGTTTTTTTCTCTGTTTGAGGTTTATTTTGTTTATTTCCCTGCAATTGCCAAGGGTTTTAGGACATCACAAGAGGTCACTTTTTAAGGCAAATCATCTCTCTGCACAAGACTGGGATGATTTTAGATACTTGTTAGTGCTCTATGAGGGAGGAGTCTGCTGGCTTTTCAAAGGACTTAACAAGTTCAGCACTGAGGTTCTTAACTGCAAATCCTGCCAAAATTGTGATTTATGCAGCCCTTTTTGTTCTGATTTGAAGGAAGAGACAAATCTGTTGGGGTTTTTTTTAAAGTAGATCTTCGTGCCACAGAATCTACTTGACGCCGTTTGCACAGTTTAAACAACTTTGGGTTTCTCCTGATGGAAGGCCAAATTTTCATCTAATCTTATTTCAAAGGACTTCAGTAGAGTTACTCCAGAAAAACAGTTTAGCCCATGGACTGTACCCAGAGCCCCCTTTCTCTGTGCATATGGTTATCTCCAAGAGAACCCAGTAAGGAATTACCTTAACACGATGTGGATTCTTCACTATGAAACACTCTTTGCAATAAATTAACCAGTGATGGAGGGAAAATGAGATAGAGAATGTGGCTCCTGCACATCAGAAGTGATTAGGAGCCACACAAAGTGTACACAATTCATTCAAAGTCAGGAAGAGGTGCCACCAGTGAAGAAAAAAGGATGAACACTTATGGAGGAGGAAAACAGGACTTCATGACAATTTTGATTCTATCCAGAACCCCAAAACAGATTACAAGAATGTAGAGTAATAAAGGGTTTAACAAAGGATTAGGATTTGGGAGCCTCAGGCCTTGCAAGGCCAGCTGTGAGTTTCACATTTCCATTGGTACCTCCCTGAACTGCTCTGCACTGAACCCACCACAGCCTCCCGGGGCCTCGGGGATTCTCCAAGGAATCACTTCGGAACAATTCTGCTGGGGTGACCCATGTCAGCATAAATGGATATATGCAGAGGTAAGAATTTTGATTTCCTCCTTCATTAGGAGGCAAATCCTTCTTCATGGAGAGCAAGGGGCTGCATGAATTGACACTGGTGCAAACCTCTGGAAAATGCTGAGAACTTGATTCTTTCATAATTCACAGTAGTGTAAAGCAGAGATAAAGGAAATAGTTTTTATGATATAAAAGTCATTGTGATACTTTTACAAAACCTATTACCTAAGCAACGATATGTGAAAAAGTAAGATAATTACTAGCACTGTAAAAGACCTTCTGAGTCCCTCCTTTCCTCTTGCTGTAAATACAAAATGCTGAGTTTATTTTATTTATTTGAATATTCCCATTCCAGACTACACAGCTGAGGGACCAAGAGTGCTTTCTGCTGAGCTATGAATCTCTCAAATTCATTTTCTCCTTAGCAATATTCACGGAGCAAATTAGAAGACTTGCCAAGTTTTCTCTGGCAGGTGATATTGGTAAGTACTGGAAGTCAGTATTTCTGTACAAGGTTCCTATTATAACATGCTTTTCTAAAATGTTTGCCAGTCCTTTACTACAGCTCTGTCCAGTTCTTGCAAGGAAAAAGACATATCAACATTTTTGTAACAGTAAGAACTCAGACTCAGCAGAAATTCAGGACTTAATCCTACAAATTCAACTCACATTAATATTCTTACTGGATTATTGGATTTCCTCTGTAACTGAAATACATCTTATTAGGGCCAGCTACACAAGGTCCTGTGGTCTTTGAACAGGGAATAAGAGTATTTCTCTTAACCGGTCCCATCTAAATATCAGTGCCCACTGTGCAGATCCCCCCTACAGTCAAAGAATAGAAATAAGAACATCTGAAGAAACTCATCCCAGATAAGGTCTCTCTGAAAGCAATCCCAGGGATGCTTTAAAATATCCCTCATCCCAGCTCTCTGTCCTTGACCTTAAGAAACCACTCTGAAAGTAAGGACACCACCTCATCCTCTGTCCATAGCCAGCTCCCAGGTCTTCATCAGGTTTGTCAAGACATTATATGGCCCACAAATCAGAGAACAATTCTGAATAGGTTGATATTCCAAGTAAAATAATTGTCTAGCCCCCTTATCACATAAAATGGACCTAAAACATTTTAAGGAGGCAAATAGAACATAACCCATCACCTGGAGACCTGCAGGTAAGCCACTGTTTCTAAACAATTTCACTTTCTAGGCAACACATTTTCAATCTGCACAGTAACTCTCGGGCTGCATTCATCTATTATGGAAATTCTTGTACTCACTTTAAGTTTGAAGCTCAAATACAATTTTTTTCCTGTATCAGTGTTGCCTCTGGCTCAATGTCATACTGTCTTACTCAAAAGCAGAATGAGAAGTGAAAAACAACTCAGTAATTAACCAGCAATTTGTATCAGAGATAAAATACCTTCATAGGAGGGGTATAATGGAACCGTTATCGAAAGCTGCCTTAAAGCACTATGTGGAAACACAGAGAAAGATGTTTGACCCCAACTACACCGATTTCACAAATAAAGCCTTAATAACAGCCTGCAATCACACTCGGCTGGGCATTATTTCCCAGACACGCAAGGTCTGCATTACAGGGCCAGGAGCAATGACTCACTGCCAGCTGCCGTGATGGCACAGGGCAGCTTGTTATTCTGTCAGAAGTTGTTTTGTGCACGTTGTGAAAGCTTCCAGACGTCTGATCCCTCAAGAAAACATCCCCTGCGCATAAGCAAGGAGTTTTCCCCATTTCTGAATCATTAAGAGTTAATTTTTGAAGGTGGGGGAGAGAGATCTAATTATTCTTTCCTCGAAAAGGCGCCTCAAAAGGCAGTTTTTTTAAAGACACAACTAAACCGAAGAGGGTTGAATGCTTTCCACCCAAAGGCCACCCAAAGGCACGCGTTCCGTGTCCATCCCCACCCATCAGCACCGCGGGCTGCGGATCGCCGGGCACTTCTGAACAGCAGAACAAGCAGACACAGCTAAAAGGCTGCCCAGCTCTTCTGCCAGGTCTTGTCTACATCCTCAGCTGTCCCAGTTCCCACACACCTCCAGGAGAAACAGGAAAGTGAGTTGAGTGTACCATGATGTGCGTCCACAAAGCCCTTGGTGAGCCCACCCCTGTGATCACTGCCAGGGTCTAGGCACTGACTTTGTGCCCCCATGGAAGAGCTACTGCTTAGTCTTGTCTAATAGGTACAACACTGGTCACGCTTGCAGCAAAAGGCACAGGTTGATTTGCAATGGCTCTCCAAAGGCTTGGAAATGTATAATCATAATTTAGCAACTGACTAAAAGTTTATGCAACTTGCCTGAACATCTTAATTTTTGCTGTGTGCCTGAGTTTCTCAGAGTTTAGCTTAACTCATGAGATCTCCAGGGCTCCTCATTTCTGAACTCCCTGGAGATAAGCCTGTCTTTTACCACGCTGACACTGCTGAGTGTGATCCTGGACAGTGCCCAGACTTTGAGCAGAGCAGCCAACGTTGGACATATTTTTCAATAGCTTCTTAAACATTCAGAGGGAAACCAGCAACGTTTCTTGTTGCAGAGCGATGAGGGTCTTAGTTTTTCTGACATGTATCATCTGGTTCCTCAGTCTGCTCCGTGCACTGAGTGAGACAGGACTCAACCCGAGACACACACTGCAGGTTTCAGTGCTTGTTACAATTTCTCATTTCCCACTGACGCCCTTCAGATCACACTCGGTGTTTACACCTCTTCAATACCTTAGAACAACTGAGCGAGCCGGATCCAGGAGAGGTGAAAATCTTGTACTTAAATCTTTCTGAAGAGGGAAAAACCTCAGATAAAAAATTCCTGCTTGAGGGTATAAGTCAGTCTCTACATGCCTGAGGTTAGGACAAACGGCTCTTTTTGAACATATAATTCCAGGATTAGCTGCTGTAGGGTTTCCTTGCCGCTTTTCCGAGTGAGACTGGCCACTGTCAGAGGTGTGTGATAGACTAGATGGTCACAGCCATGACAATATAACGGCACACTTCTTGTCTTAGCGCTATAATAAATTGGTTTCATCTGATATGCTATGATTTATCACATGGTGATAAACTTCAAAACTTGTGCCTGCCACGGGAGAAGTTTGTCCTCAGGAGTCAGCAACAGTATTTGTACAGTAACTGAAGCTGGGCATCATTTAACACCAGTTTCTCCACTGCCGCAAAAACAACACACAATGGGTGAGTCACACCTGGGGTTTGAAGATTGAGTTTCTGCACAAATTCCTCAGAACCAGGGAACTTGAAGCAATAGTTTTGCAGATTTCTGGAAAAGTACTATGAATGTTCCATCCTGAAATTGTAGCTAAAGAAAGGAATCCTGCCTTACTTTCAGGGCATCTTTTATTTATAGTGTTCAGACTGAAGATGCAGAGGAAGCAAGTTGAAGAAGAATGGCTCTCACATAAAAGGACAATTGTACCACTGCAAAATTGCATGTGACCCAATTCAGAGCACAAGCAAGGAAAGGCAAAGACGGCTGAGATGGCAAATTCACAATCTGAACACTTTGGAGGTTTTCCTGAAGGTAAAAGAGAGAATGAGACAGAAGGAATGAGAGAAAAAGAAAAGGAATGAAATTACCCAGAACTGCTTGAGTGAATCCTAATAATGAAGTATTGAGAAAGACGTTCACTTAAACTTGGAACATGTTGAAGAATCCCATCTTAGCTGTTCACAGCAGCTGAATGCCCAAAATCCTAAGTGCCATCAAGTTTATGTAATAATATTTATCACATGTTATTTAGTCAGTCAGATATCCCAGTCTTACCCTGGTATGACATAGAACAGTACAAATCACATTCCACTGCAAACACTGCTAGAACATGGAAATCCAGTTAGAATTGTACAAATACAAATAAATACTGTGAATGGAACAATCAGAAGAGCTAAATATCCCTAAGCTTCTCCACACCAAATATATTGTGGACATCTGCTTGTATTTGAACACACCCTGAAAGCAGATCCTTAAAGATTCACAGCTCTTGCAAGTATCTGCATGTGCAGCTACAGAAACTTTCAGACTAATGTTTGTTGTGTGTTTAAACCTGGTACAGATGCACCTAGAAACAATAATGAGAAAAAACTGAGGCACCTTCTGACTGCTCACCTGCTTCTGACCTCAGAGGGAGCTTTGCTGGAGGAGGGGGGAGCATTCCAAGGTACGAACCAGTCTGTGTCTGAAGGTGCCTTCGTGTCATGTCTGCACTCAGATAACCAGCTTCTCAAAGATTTGTACAGAATTTTAAAAGGCTTTATAGTATTTTACAGAATTTTAAAAGGCCCACTGCATACCTAAGAGATACGACAGATGATTGCACACCAAGTTTGCAGTTACTGTCTCTGAAGTGATGTGCAGAGCCCAAAATAATAAAGGGATCTCCAGTAACACTCCAGAATCCAGACACAAAACATTCTGTCCGAGGCTCAGCTCCCCTGCAGTGCAGGTAAACTTGCAGTCTGAGCAGCACCAAACAGGGGAACAAGTGGGAAACTATTCCTTGCTGTCTTTGGTTTCTTAGCAGCCACATCGGCCCAAGCAGAAGCAAACAGTGTTTGCCTAAAAGCATCACACCACAGTGTTCCCAGTACCTGGAGCTGCAGAACAACTGGTAAGATTTAACATTCTGGAAATCAAGCACTTGGTGATAAAGTCTGACTGCACTTTAAACTAGCTGCTTTCAGCTCATAATTTCATGCTTAATTCACATAAACCTTGTCTGAATTCCACACTGGTTACTAAAATACCAATGAAAAAGGTGAAAATGGGGACGAGGATAAGAAGAGTGTACAGATCAATACATATGCCTTTCATGAGGTAAGAAGAGCTTTATTTCTCAACCTTTGTGCTTCTAAGATTTATTGCTGCATAGATAATGTGTAAATTATTGGCTTTGTCGTTTCCAAGGACCAGGGAAAGAAGGGCAGTTCTGAGCAACTATTAACTGTCCATTTTGACTTTAAATCATGCTGAGAGATTCCAATTTTACATATTTAAACCAGTAGAAAATATAAACAACTCATCACAACTTCTTGTTAAAGTTGTGCTAATTCTTCAATGAGTTATGTTAAAGGAATGATCATGATTTAATCTGCCTTCTAAAAGAAAAATAATTTTATACATCACTTATGTGATGAATAAGTAGCAAAAATTATTCTCAGCTACTTTGAGAGGAACTGATAATGGGGAGAAAAGGAGAGAAGAAGAATTTAAAACTCCACAGTAAAATCAAATTCTAATCCAATACACACTACAGCTAAATCTGATCAACTGTTGAGGACTTTGTAACAGAGAAGCATCTTTATCTTATGTATAGTTCTCTTCAAGACACTTTTTCTTCCACACAAAAATGTCTTGTATTGATAATGAAATTCAGTGACAAACCTGTGGGTGCTCCAAAGACAGGTTGCAACTCTCAGAGAGTTATTGTGTCTCCTGCAGTGGGAACACAGGCTGTTTTGCTCACCCATCCAAATCGATGTCAGGAACATGGTAGGTTATGCTCACACTGCTTTCTTTTGCAGAACACAGACTTCTGTAACATATCTCTTTTTGAAATTCATTCTTTTAATTAATTTTTCCACGATTCAACACCGTATTCCAAGTAATATAAAAGACACAGCACTGAAATCCCACAAAGGACTCCAGTAACAGGTTATTATGCCTTCTAATGTATGAGATTCCTATAACACTCTCTGTATTATGGAAACAGTTTGGCCAAGCTTGCATGCAAAGCACGATCCTTCAGTATCAGTGTCCCAAGTACCCTCTGTCAGACAGCAATATTTGTTTGGGGATTCTTCCTCAGCATTAAACTAAAACTGACAGAATACAGTGATGCAAGGAATCAACCAACCATCCTTTTACCTTCAACGAATCTGCAATCTAACCCCTCAGTCTGCTCTTCTGACATGGAAAGGGAAAGGCAGAACTTATCCTGGTGGTGACAGTGAAAGGAAATGGATTGTTAATGTGAAATAGGTCACCTTTCTGACCAGGTGCCACTGACTGATGCCTCAGATGGTGCTTTCACCCTCCAGATGTAGGAGTGATACATGAAAATTTTCAAGCAGAAGCTGCTTGCGTAACATCTGAAGAACATAATGAAGAGGAAGTGGTATCTGGCTTTTAGAGGGGAGAAAAATGGAGAGGGACTGTGCAGCTGACTGATACTTTTGTAAAAACAAAAGTTAAAAGTTCAATCTGCACTACAGTCAGACTGGGGCTTGTTGTTTCTGTTGTACAAATTGCTCCTCTGCCTGTGATCTCCCAGATAACACGAGCTGAAGTAAGAGATACAGAAAAGCTGGAAAGTTACAGCACTTCCCTGGGACTCTGCAAGTATAAATGTTTTGTTATTCTTCCCCTTTGTTAATGAGAGTGGTTGCATCAAACACTGTCTGTATAAACAACAAACAAAGGTATTCTCACCCATTGCTTATCTTGCCTAATTACATCCTATGCTTTTCCTGGTATGGATTTTTCTTACACTCTGCACACAGAGAATTGACAAGGGTTTCCTCCCATAGTCTGCTGGAAGAGCAGTGGATTGTGCCCTTGAAACTGGGAGGTGCTCAGGAAGAAAAAGGCAGGAAAGCCTGGTCAGGCAGGTTCCTCCCAGCTGGTCTCAGATTTAAGGATGGTCCCTTCTTCCACAGGACTAAATTTATACTATTTGTCAAGAACAAAGAATGTACAGATTAGTAGCTCAGCTGCAATCAGCCCCTGTCATTCTACTCCCACAGTACTGAAAGCCCTTTCAAAGAATCAGTGCCTTGGAGCTCTGGATAATCATCATTTAATACTTGAAACCACCATTCAGGAGGTACCTATCTATCAACATGTCACTTCACATACTAATAAAACAATTCTTCTTCTGTTGTACCTGAACTTTAGAATCTCAAGGTGTCTTGGAAACAGTAAGCCTGAAAATTCTTAGGGGATTCTTGTGATTTCCAGTGAAAAAGTTGATTTGGGACCTCAGGAGTTGCCTGATTTCTGGAAGGAACTCAGTTCTGCCTGATGAAAAATAAATCTCTTTAAAAGTATGTTTAGTTTAATGCTTAAAATTTGAAACATCAAAAGTGGTGATTCACCTTTAATTTAAGCCACAGTCTGTCAGTAGTTACTAATGCTGCTGGATCACCTATTAGATCAGAGCCTTCAGAGAACACAAAATGCATCACATGCAAACAGAATTTGTAAAATGTTTTATGCTACTTGATCATAACCTCAGAAAAGTATTGATTAAATTTAAGATATAAAGAAAAAAATGCTAATGACAGATGCGGGGCTGCTGAGACATCAACATTTAAAAGCACTTTGCTGAGTTATTTCTTTTTATCTATCCAGAATCACTTTTGCATATTTTTAGATTCTAAAAATACAGGATTAACTGCATCTGTTAGATCAATAGCACAAAGTAGCAATGCTGTCTTCCATAAACACCCAGCCAGTTTTATGAACCAGATTATTAGTAGTTAAATATTTAAAGCTGCTTGCCCTTTGGATCTCCCTTTGATGCTTGCAGCCAGAACACACTATCTTCCAACACCACATCCAGGCTCCACAGTGTGGGAGGAAGATTTTGAACCAGATCAAGAGCAAAATTAATTTTCCATCCTTCTAGACATGAAAAGAAAACCAAGAATGGATTCAAAACAATATCGCACATTTTGGCTCATTAGAGATTGTCTTCAAGGAATGATACAGAATGAACCATATGGGAATAGGCACAACAAATTTTTAGGGATCAGGATTTGGTTATTGCTATGAGTCCTGACATACACAGAGTAACAGCACAGCAAAGATTCAATCCACCAGTCACGTTTGCCTGGTCTCATTTTCTGTTCCTTCTCTCTCCTCTGCAGTGTTTGTCACCCTCAGTCCTCTGTCTCAAGTGCAGACTATCTCAGAATATTTCCCACACTCCCTGCCCTGTTTGGCTTTAAAAGTTTAAAAAATAAATGTGTGCCAGGGACCATCTACTACAAGTAACTCCTTGGAACAATATTTTAATTAAATTGAAGTTACTGGACATCCACAGACTGGGAGGGCAGAGCCAGCAGAACTAGAGCTGTTTATCAAGAGGATTCCAGGAGCTGATTCAAGAATCCCAGGTATGTCCACAGGAGAGAGGCAGTGAGGGGTGGACAGGGAGATGGGAATGCTCTTAGGTGGGTCATGTAACCATGGAATAACACATATAACCTGGAAACAGGATTGTCTCCCTGGAACTGAGCCCATTTCCCCAGGGCACTAGTCAGGCTGTGCACTGAAATATAACAGTTGGTTTCAAACAAGCCCACAGTTCTATGACACTGAAATTTTAAGACTGAAATCCTGCCTGATTTCCTTCCATGGTAACCAAGGAACAAACTTGAAGAGCTACAGAATAAAAATCAAAGGAACCCAACACAAAAATACAGTATTCTGCTAGTTCCTGGTGTCCAGTTGTATTTAGAATGATCCCTTTCTCTTTTGCCTTCTTCTGTTCCTGCAGTTGCTCATTCTCTTTGGGGGCTGCCCAACGTGCCCCCAAACCACCCGTGGCAGGTGGGACGGGACTCACACTCTCTGGACACAAACATGGTTAGACTTTAAGGGAGCACTCGAGCACACAAAGCAAGGGGAGCAGGCACTGAGGTGCTGGAAAGGCTGTTTATGGAAATCCATTCATAGGGAAATTTGGGAAATGTGTGCTAGACAGCACCTGCACAAGCAGCACAAGTGTAATGTGTGATGAGCCCTGATATGCTGGATTGTCCACTGACTCTGCAGGTGATGCTCAGCTGGGACCTGACAGCTGAGGAGGATGGGACTGAAGGAATTCAAAGGAGCACAAATATTAATCAGAACCAGAGAGTCACCAAGCACAGTCCCCATTTCCAAAAATAAGGGATATATTTATCTAGCACCTTGTCCCCATGATTGCTACTGAGCTGCATCACACAGGAAGCAACCCAATCTGTTCATACATTTGTAGGAACTGTACTTGTAAATTAAATAATAAATGTGCATCCCAATAGGCTCTGTTGGTTTAGAAGATACACTGAATTATTTTAAAGAAAAAAATTAGATGTTTACAGATTTCAGAGATAAAAGGCAGTGTGGCACAACCATTGCACTGGCTTAGGGCTAACAAGCTCATCCCCATAACTAATTAACACACCTGTGTAAAAACGGACACGTCTTTGCATACATTCACCTGCACATGTATTTCTGTTCCTGTTTTAAAAGTACTTCATTATAACATCACACCAAAACCAGTAGTCAGTACCAGGACTTACATGAAGACAGGGAAAGGAAGGTAAGATGCCAAAATAGTGCTTTTGTTTCTCTGAGACCTCTCTATCAATGTATTTCAATTTAAATATAGCATATTAGTTTTCTCTAAAAAAGAGGAAAGAAACAGAATTGATCTTTTTGTCACTTGGAATCACATTATCTCCTAAGTATAATTCACATAAAACAAATTAAGAGGCTGATCAAATGCTCTGTTAACATAATTCTTTAATAATAATATCACTTAGGTCTTAAACTGCTTAATTAGATTTCAGTCATTGCAATCAACAGCCTCATTGAAACTGTTCATTTATAATTTATACTCTTTGCATTTTACTGTTCATTTAAAAAACAGCATTAACAATAAGAGCCAACAGTAAGTAAAAAAAAATAAATAGTAACAATTAAAACCCTTTAGGTTTTGGGGGGAACTTATTTCCTGGTTCACTGAACATCAGTGAAAATATTTCAATTGGCTTGAATGGATTCGTGATTTTCCCTTAGGAAAAATACACTTGGACTTTAACCACAACTCTAGATCCAGCCTTTTGCATTGGACCACAAATCTGAATTGAATAAAATAAACTAAAGTGTGCTTTTATTGAAAAGTTGACAAATTAAATAGATCTTTCAGACACACTTGAGGCCCAAACTCATTCAATTTAACTACCACCCATTAATTAGATTTTTTCCAGATAATGAGGGTGCAAAGGAAAGGCCTAGACAATGCAACACTTGCTGAAGTAATTTTTCTGTTTTAAAGAAGTGTTTGCTGAGAACCATGTTGTGTAAGGAAGCACTTGTGCATTGATGCACACTCGAACACGGCCATGTCCACAGTAACGCTCGTTCTGCCCTCGGACAGCAGCAGAAACCCCCAAGCTCAGATGATTTACTGTCTTGGAATCAATGACAATGTTATCTCCAATTTTAAAGTCCAACCTTTGGGCCTGCCTGCCCTGACCAGAACCCCCATCTGACAGCACCCCTGGCACAACACGGGCACAGTATGGCAGCTCCAGGACTTTGGGTAGGATTGGAAGATTGTGGTTCCTCTCTGAAGAGAGAAAACCTTCATGTTAATGAGAGAGACATTTTGCTTTTATGCCTATTATTTTAATAGCCAGATCTTTGTCTTCCTGTTGTTACTGCAAGACTGTATATTTATATACTTAGCTATTTATAATCATACTCCCTTTAAATAAGCAGTGAGTGGTTAACACCTTGGTGTTTCTTCAAGAACTATTTTAGCTGCTTAAACTGAACACATTTCAGTAGCTCCTTCCTAGCAGTGCCCACAGCAGACCCCAGCAGGATTTTAACACCCATCCCTCTAGAGCATTCTGCTGATATGCTCAAAATATAAGTGTAAACTAGCAGGCATCTGCTAAGCTACTAGTGAAGTATCCAGTAAGTAAATAAATGCATCTGGGTTGCAGCCACTGAGATTTATAGCACTTTTCCCTGATTTCCTTTTTCACACTACAGTAAATACAGTAATGGTGCTGGCTAATAAACAGCCATAAATCTGCCTTCCTGTGTTTATGATGTTTGCTGATTGAAAAGTAATGCTGTGAAACTGGTGAAGTCAGTGACTATGAATGCAGGAAGGCTTAGGGTGCTGGG
>VXBX01008146.1:1433143-1453220 GCA_013400415.1 Scytalopus superciliaris | reverse complement strand
GGGGGGGGGGGGGGACACGTTTTTAATATATTTGAAACAGTTTATTTTGCAAGATATCTCCACTCCCACATCAATAAGTTGGGGTTTTCTCATAACCTTCACCCCCTCTATTTTCCACATGCTGTAAACTAGGTTTTTATTCCTAATAAATTCAACAGATCCAGTGCAGATGTAGAATAGGCGAGGAGGTTTTTTTGAATGTGGCTTCTCACCAACGACTTAATTCAGTTCCCATGAAGTCGTCGGAAAAATTCCTGCAGACTTTTCACGAGAGTTGAATTGGGCTTCTGTTACTTCCTTCCTTCTACACTATTTCTTTTATACCCCCTCTCCCATCCTTGAGGACAGTTTGGGAGCAGTGGTATACAACACACAGCTGTTCTCACAGCCCAGTTAATAGAGCTGTGCAGGAAACTTCTCCAAGTGCAGGAAATGTTGGCTGCAGGATCAGTGCAGGCAAAGCCTAGCAGAGCATCCTCACAGCAACACCCAGACTGTTCCTGCCAACATCTCCAATCGAGCTGACCCTTATGGGACTGTCCACAAAAGTTGGACATTCCTTTTCAAGTGATGACACTTTCGAGAAAAGTGATAGTGGGTTTTCTTCTCAGACATTTCTTGGTGTTAGTCTGAGAACTAATTCAGAATCAAACAGAAAAGTGATTTAATTAAAAAATTTTATCCTTAGCAACTCTGGAAACAACTTATCAGCTGAAGGCTCGCCACTTCTGTAAGTTGGAAGTGCTATACACTTGTGACAGGTAGCCCAAATATTAATTAAATCACTTAGCAGGTGTCAAATCTGTGAGATGTCAAGTAAAGGCTCCAGGGAATTAGCTGTGTTTATATTTCAAAAGAGGGGAAATACTTTCCTTTCTACCAATGAGAAGATCAACACACCATTAGCATCACGCAACAAAAGTGGTACCTTCTTAGCAACTCGTCTTGCTGGTGTACCCCCTTCCCTCCTGCCAGATGTGCTAATTTCAGGGAAGTTTAAAGTGTATTTCTTCAAAGAAAACAGTTAAGACAGGCTTAGCTATGCTGACCTGTAAAGGCTCTCTCAAAAGGAAGCATAACTTCAGTTTAACAACCTTTATCCCCTCCAGCAGTTACGGCTACCAAGTTTGCAGACTGATACAAAACCTCCAGGGCCACAGGAACCTCACCACGAAGGAAGAGGGGAGACTTCATGACTGACTGAACAGGAAATCCCATTATTTTCCTTCCCCAAGAGCCCAGGCTCTCATCCCCTCCCAGTAAAACAGGCACTAATGCTAAAGGGGAAAAGCCTCAAAGGGAGCACGTGGCTGCACAGTGAGAATGCCCACAAGGAACTGCAATGGACACTCTCCTTCCCAGCCATTATTAATTCTCCAGAACTGCACAAACCCAGCCATGGCTCCAGCCAGGATAGGTGAATTGGCAGGAACTCACTGGAGTTCACAGGATGGGGGCAACATCCTCTTTTAGTCCTTTTTTTTTTTTTTTTGATACTTAATAGGAAATGTGTAAAACAGGCACTTGTAGGAATGATGGAGGTGGAAAAAAAGCCTTCTTTTTGAATATGAGAATATATTACTTTCTGTAACCAAATTAATAAAAGTTTAACAGTAGTTAAACTGTACATCAGCATTGCCATTTGATACATATTTTTCAGGAGAAGAAATTAAAACTAAAATTCAAGTTCGAAAGACAAAACATCACTGCACAGCTCTGTAACACTGAAAGGTCACTGCTTGTCTTGCTTTATCCCTGGTATGCCCAGCTTATAATTTTCCTGCTGTACATGAATCTCCAGACCCATTTTTATTAGTGCTAAAATAGACTGTTCTCCCACTGTCACACCATCTGTCTTTTCCTCCTGCCTGCCAGTATCCAGAACATCCTAGGAGTTGTTCTGAGAAGAGAAAAATGGGAAAGAAAGGAAACTGTATTGTTTTGGTCACACACTCTGCTGGTGACAGCCTGTTTCCAGCAGCGACTGTCTCCACAGAGGGACACATTCAGCCTTCGCCAGCCCGTGACACACAGTGAGTTAAAAGAGAAACCCAAAACAAAACCCTCACTGGTTTGGAATGAGGAGAAATGAGATTTCTTTTGTGCTCTCCCACTGTGTGATTGCAGAGAAGGGCAGCTCCTCCCAACCTCAGCCATCAGTGCTGCCTTGTTGACATTTCAGGTTCTGTATCGGAAATTTCTCCTGACAAATTTCTGATTCAGACTGAGCTGAATCAGCAGCAACAAGACCTGCTCACAGCACACACCAAGAATGGGATTTTCAGAAAGTGACAGAAAACACAATATGTTGCTGCCTTTTTAGAATTTACTTTGACTTTAAATCTACAAATGCCTTTTGGGGACTTTTTAATACAGGCATCAAATTCCCTTTTCCCTCCCCTCCCCCCCATAAAATTGCCCTCAGTATGAGTAGCAATCTAGGAGACTGCAAACTCCACTTTTACTCAAAACAAGATAGAAATGAAAAAGCACTGAGTAGCACAAGCGGGCAACAGGCTGTTATTAATAGGAGTGTCTTCAGGTATAACTTTATACCTGGCTAACACAGATCCCAGCAGTCACAATCTCGTAAAATGAGCTGGATGAATCACTTTGCATCATTTGTTAGAAAAGTATCTACAGCTATTTCTGAGACTTGAATCAAAGGTCTCTGAGCAGGAAAAGAAAAAGGTAGTATGAATGCATCACTCAGAACAGATTATCAGGCTGACCATCACCTAAGTCCTACAAGGTTAGACTAGAAGAGGGAAAAGGACTGAGCAGCACAAGACTCCTGTCCACTCTAATTAACACGTAAAAGTTGTACCCTCAAGAGAACATTCATAATTGTTTGGTTCCTGGGCTGGTGGATGAACGTGCCTCCAGTACCTCCCCTGCTTTGACTGCAGGATGTTTCAAAAGCAATAAAAGAGCGAGTCATGACACAGAATGATGGATAAAATAGATCCAGAAACATACAGGCCAGGAAAGCTATGGAAGCTGTATTTTCCACGTGTTTGCAGGCAAGAACCCTTAATAATAATAAAACAAATATCAGCACTGCATGAATCTATTCCAGTACATTACTGTCTATTCCAGCAGCTCAGATTGAGAGGCTGGTTGGGCTAAACCAAGAGGAACAGTTGTGAGGAGCTTCCTGGGGATCTTCTATTTGCTTTTCATCCACTACCAGAGCAATGTGGCTTCACTCTCTGTCTAACAGTCCTTGCAACATCCTGGCTTTTTTCTTTGGGCTAAAAATGAATTTGCATTAAAGTCATTTACCCTTTCAAACTTTTAAGATTTTTCATGGGAAAATAGCACCATCTGTAGGAAAAAAATGGACCAAATTTCATTAAAATGTGTTTTAATTTTCAAGCCATTAAGCAAAACATCCTTTCTAAGAAGAAATACATTACTTTTCCAAGCGGGCTCGTGTTTTGCGCACAGAGAAAGCCAAATAGACTCCTGCTGGCCTCATGAAGGACAGTGCCACTCACATTCCGTGGTTAAGACAGAAGACAAAATGCTTACTGCTCTAACTCGCTTTAACACAGCTCAGAGGGCCAGTCCTCCACAGCCCACAAACCCCAAATTCTCCCTTGGCAGCAGCAACTGAGCCTTTACACACCTCAGAGCAGGTCCTGACCTTTTCCAGAGATCCATCCTCTAACACAACTGGCTGGCTGGCTGTGGCCAGAGCCAGGCTTGCAGACTCTCTGGCCTCCAGAAATTACAACCTTCACTTTCCAAACACTCCGTGTGATGTCATGTGACAGACATGACCGTGCCACATGCTCCGCTGGGCAAAATTCTCAGTTCCTAAGGAACTATGTTGACTGACACCTGCCAGGAATCTGGCTTAATATTTCCTTAAATAGGCATGTGTACTGGAAATATCTGTATTTAACTGATGTTTACTATTCCCATCCAACCACCACTAAAAGGTTTAATGAGAAGATGAAACTTTACCTCACTTGACAAGAATACATTGTCACCAGGAGTAAGTATTTGTGAGCTATTTGATCTCTAAAAAGAAGCAAAAAATTCCCATTGATAAATAGTCCCTAGGAAAAAAGGTGACTTCTCTGGGACTGAGTCCTACATCCACCCTCACCTTGCTGGGAAACATTGTAAAACCATTTAAAAATTCAGTTTTAAACACAAGAAAAGTCTATTGGCTTTGGAAGCATTTATAGTTTATTTCACACTGCTTGAATTGTTTATATATACTGTCCCTTACTTCCAGGCATGAATGTCATGCTATTGTTTGAAAGCCTTTAAAGATGTATCATGACATTTGTTACTTTTAAAGGTACAAATAGCATTTCAATTAGCCTAATGATGGTTTCCTAGGAGAACTGAAGATCCACTTAAAACACTCACAGATCAGAAAAGCAAATGCATGCATGCAGGCATGCTGATGTCTGCCTTCATCAGATGGCCAGAATTGTGCTGTTACTGGCCTGTGGACCTTCTCTTCTTTATTTAGCCTTTACATTTCACTCCAGTTTCTACACTGACCTTTATTTCTCAGTGGCAGTTGGACTATACCTAAAGCAAAATTTAAGACCCACCCTAGCTCACACTGCCTGCAGCAAATCCTTGGGGATTGCTCACAATAGCTGCACCACAGCTGCACAGACAGATAACTTTTGCATCAGATAACATTACTAATGTCATTTTATTTGTCCAGCCTTCAGGTGAGATGTGGAAGAGCACAGTGTTATCAAAACACCATCAGCTATTGCAGCAGCACAGCTGTTAACACTGGGTAATGGAAAAAGATGACCCAACCGAACACGTTCCTCTCAGCTAAGGAAGCAGTCGGGGTAAAAGGGATCATAGGAGTAAAATACAGCTCTTTCCAGAACTACACCAGCTCCTCCCTGGAAAGTCTGAGGGGCATTTAAAATCATTCCCTCACCAGTGCTGGGTTTGAAAAGAGAAACCTGTAGGTCCTGCTCCTTCCAAGACCCAGCTGAGGGCTCATCTCACGTGAAATGCTATTCCTTTTGGGAGCATTGCTTTCTGCAGTTCCTATGAAAAGTTGTTAGACTTAATAAGTGGGGGGCACTTAAAAAGCATCAGCAGCTGCAAAATCAAGTCTTGACTGTACTGAAGGAAAGCTTCAAGGCAGCACTGGTGCCAGGTGGCATTAGCTTTCAGTGAGATGTGGGCATAAAATAAGATACATGCTGTTCTCATCAATGAAGCACAGGCAGTTTGTGTTTAGTAAAAACTGCAAATTTGTTTGAGCAGCCCAGGAGAAATTAATCAAAGACTGATTTGCAGCAATCTGCCATTCCCCCACCTGTCTTACATATCTGGCTTTGAAGCTGGAGAGTCTCTGAAGTTACTTTCCATGTTATGGCAGAACACCACCAGCTGTTGGTGCCTCCTGGGATAACACAGAGCCCAGCTAAAGTCACCCATGTGGAGAGAGCTGGATAAAGGGAGCCTCCACTCCAGGTACACCTCCTTCAAGTGCACAGACACACACAGGTGCCTTGTGCACAGTGTCTGCTCCAGGCTGAACTTCATTCAACCTCTATCTGAAAACCTTCCTTAAAAAAAACAGGGAGATTTTCTTAAGGTCTTTTTCTGTAGTCAGAAGTCATGATGCTTAGGATGTTTAGGTTTTATTATATGAAGCAATGTTAGTTTATTTTACCCTGGATTTCCAACTTCTCAATAGCCATAAAGGCTAGAAACTTAGATCAAAAGGTGGATTAAAACTACCACCATATGAATTTAAGAGCTAAAGATTTGAGCAAAGTCTCAATAATACAAAAAAAATATAATAATGTCATCAACAGAGTATGTTGATACCATTTCAATTTTGAAGTAGAAAACACATAATTGAGACATCAACTCCACAACTTCTAACCAAGTCTGAAATCAGAAACTGGCACCATCAGCTTTCTACACTGTCCCACTTAATGTGCTGAAATGCTTCCACAGAACAGAGCCAAGTACAACCAGCTGATCGTGCCTATGGCCAAAGGACATGATTTAGAACAAGAGCTGGCACTTGTGCTCATGAGGCGTCTTGGACAGTACAGTCCTGATCCACTGCTATGGCTTCACAGACATTATTCCAACATAAGTAACAGTTTTAAAAACCTGTGAAAAGTCAAGAGTGTAGACAATATCCTTTTTTAATATATATATATACAAAAAGAGCTTCATTTATTCATGAATTTATTCACTGTATGTATACAACAGTCCAGTTTGAACAATCAAACTGAAAGCAGCACCAGCAAGACTGGGGGAAACGAAAAAATTAGTTTGAAAACTTAGCATGGTTTTACGACCTGATTTTAATTTGCACTGAGACCTTCATGCCTTAACTCCAGCACCAGAGAGCAGGTTTCATAAAAGTGAGAATTTTATTCTTACTGTTTTCATTCTCATTCTTTACATGCTCTTTATTTGCAGCTCCCTGAGATTTGAAAAAAATTGTGCTCAGTCAGAAAATTTGCAGTTTGCAGGACTTGCTTTCCCCTCCCCCTTCAGTGAAAATTTATAAAAGTTGTGATTTCCTGTAGCTTTTTCCTGTGCAGACGAAGTTAGATGTGAGCATAGCCTCCTCACCAAAATGTGATGAGTAGGAATGGAATAAATGGGTCAGGTTTCAAGAGATGTCTAGCTTGGAGTGATTTCTGAAGCTCAGGAATGTAAACTGGCAGACAAGCTGTCATGGGAAAAACACAGGAAGATCTCAGCATATTAAGTGCAAGTCTTACCACCACTCCTTCTGCAGTCTTCCCCTGCCTCACCTGCAGCTAAGGAAACATGGTGAATTATAATAACCTCAGCAGTTTCATGAGTGTAATTAAACTTCCAAATTAGGTGACAAACTCAGAGTAAAAAGGCTTCAATAATTCTACAGAGCTTTGTGCAAGTGTGTGACTTAAGCAAATTTCAAGGCCTTACAGTTTTGTGCTGAGTCTGTAAAATTCATGTACACATGACTTCCATGCAGAATCAGACAAAAACTTTACCTCTCCACTTGCATTTTACTTTCAGCCTGGGTCCACTAGAAGCTACAAATGACAGTAAGATTTGGTGGGAGAAAAAAAAAAAAAAAGTGATGCAAAAGGAATGAATTTACATAACACAGAAACTGAAGGCAAGATTTACACAAGCTCCTCTGAAGCCCAAATCCCAAACACCACAGAGCAACAGTCAGCATGTGCTGAGAAACACAAAATATTAATGACACTATGACAAAGCTCATAGATTTCAGCTCAGGAACAGCTCTCCTGCTGCTTATGTTTATATTTGATTTTTAAAAAGCAAGAGCACGCACCCCAGATGTTGGGATTTCTGCTGCTCTGATTTGACTTGGAAAGGCATGATACAAACTGATAAATGAATTCCTCAAGAGTGACTGTCCTACAGAGACATTTCCATCTTTCCAGACCTATCACACTTCATGGTACTGCACGGGGTAACATAACAATGTGATGTGTCTGAATACAAATCACTGTGTTTCCTGCTGAACATGCAAAGAAATAAAAACCATACTTTGCCTTCCTTTTCCTTTGGTACATATTCTTCTGAGTGAAAATTATAAGACAGTGTCTGAAGTCAAAGGACTGACAAACAAGGCTTCTTTGCCAGCATCCAAATCACCAAGGATGCAGATGCTTCATCTGCTCTCTGTTCAAACAAGGCGGGCTGTTTTCATTTATTAATGCCAGCATAGACCTATTTCCCTGCAACACTCTCACGTGGCTCATCAGATGCTCTACTTAGAAAACTGTCTTCTGATGTTTAATATTGATGCCTCTGCAGACTGCTTTCGTTGCACCAATTAGGAAAGGAACAACAAAGCAACTCTCAAATCGCAGTATAAGGACTCTTAAAGTACATATAAAGGTAGTCTTGAGAAATGAGCTCATGGAAACTGAGTCCTTGGGATATCAGAAAAGAGCAGATCAAAAGGGGAGCACAGGCACATATAGACCATAAACTGGACACAAACAGGTATTTCCAGTGTGGTCCCATGCTGGAATGCCAGGGGAAGCACAGCTGGAGGGGTGTGCAGACAGTTGGTCTCAGCTCTACAGTCTCCAGTATTTCTAGCTGCAGAGTTGCACAAAAATACAGCTCCATCCCCTCTGAAAACTGAATGTCATCTTGCCTTAGATCTGTTACTCTTGAATATTTAACTTGTAATTTATCATTTACTCTTGGTTATCATCTTCTTGACAGGAGTGGACAACTCCCTGCTCTTCTAAAAAACAACAGAACTGAAAAACAACCATGTTTCAGTTGAATAAACTTACTTTCAACTTCTACAGTTACAGATGAGAGGACAAGCTTTGAGTCCAGCTATTCTTCCAAACAAAAATATTAATATAATTTCAATATATCACAGTCTTTCTTCAGTCCACAGTACCCTTGTGAGCAATCATTTATTCCCTATAGGATTACACCAGGCAACTCTACTTGGATGTGAAGCCAAACCTCTAATCTCTACTCTCCTTCCAAGCCTCTCTTTGAAAGGTCATCAGTCTAAAATTTATTATATGGCTTCATCCCAGCCTCTTATGAAAGCTTAATCTCTTAACTGAGGAACTTTCCCTTTTCCCCCACTCACAGTCTTTCTGTTTTAAATGAGGATGAGAGAATCACTTGATTCATGCCCACAAAAAAAAGTCACCCAGGAGGCTTTTTATTGTCATTACAGGGATGAGCAACCAACGTGTAAGGTCTGGATGTGGCTGGGCTGCAGTTCCTGACTCCTTCACAGGAAAACCCACCAAAGGCACTGCCTTTTCAAAAAGCAATGTACAGTCAAACTGACTATTTTCTCTGGCCCAGTTTCTAAAGGCCACAACCAGCCTTTAGGAGCCCTAGTAATTGCAACAGTGATTTATTTTATACAGTGGGAACAGGATTAAAGGCATTCAAACAAAACTACAAAAAACAACTGACACGGAGAAAGTCTTTACATTCTAATTTTTAACACTAACCACTGCTTTAAAGAATCACCAGTCTTCACCATCTGATACCACACAGGACATTAAAATACTCTAAGTATTATCTTGCAAGGAAAAAGACATTTTTAGAAAATACTCTAATCAGGAGGAGCATGTAAGAGTCAAGAACGTGCCACTTACACTCTCATCTGTGATATTTTTCCAGTCGTATGACCTTCATTAAAAAATTTTCAACCCAGTCAAGTGATTAAAGTGATGAAAGGTCATTTAGCACTTTCTACTCCTTAAAGGCACTCAGTCACACTTGGTGCTGCAGAGAGTATTTGTCTTCTCAGAGTGTTTAGCACTAGAGATGGCAACCAAATTATCATCAGGAAGGAGCTGTTCACTTCTCTTACCTCAGTCACACTTTATTACTAAAGGCAGAGTAAGCTGCTGTGCTCACCTGGTACTAAAACAGGGAACTACTAACACTGAGGACTGGGAAATGGAGTGCCTGGTTTATTTGTTATTGATTATCAATCTGAACAGTAACAACCAACTGTCCCCTCTGAAACCAGATTTCTTGTGTCTTAGATTTTATAAAACACAGGAGACAGAGTTCCTGTCCTGAATTTTTATGACTTCTTGTTTTTTTAATTCTTCAATCATAGATTACTTTAAGGCTGATACAGGCTATTTTTTAAAAAATCCTGTCAGTGTAGTCTATATATGGGGCATAGACTTATTCACCTTAAACATCATTCTAACGGGTTTGTTAAAAAACTGGAGGCTTGTAAGGTCATGGAAGCTGGTGGTTATGTAACCTTTCCTTTTGCCACACAAATTGTTCTATTCCTTGGAAAAAAAATAATAAGCAGATTACTAAAAAAATATAAATCCATGCTTGAGTACAAAGAGTTTCTCAACAACCACCACCAACATATGGGCACACCCTGATAGAGAACAGCCATCCCTCGGGAGGCTCTTAAAAGCTGCAGTTCACCTGCTGTGTAAGATGCAGAGGATGCTTATGGATTTATCCACAGAAAGTCTCACTGACTTCCACAGATAATGGAATTAATTAGTAGAAAATTCAAAGTTCTCTAATGCTTTCATTTTATGGCCTTTATCTGGAAGTTGTTCATCAGAAAATTCTCACATTTGTATCTGTTTTCTTTCTTGCTGCCTCATAAATCCTGAGTTTCTGGTACACTTGGACTTTCAAATCAAGTCTTGATGAGAAAAAAGACTGTTCAGCAACACAGTTATATTCACATGCCTTTTAGTTCCTGGTCCCCACCAGCATTGCAGCCATTACTGTAACCAGAGTTTGAGGGGTATGGAATGGACTTGGAGTGAGCATTACCTTCAAGGATAGGGCACTTTCCTTTCTCCTGTCAATGTAAATTAATAAAGTACCTTACCTCTTGTTGTTGAGGAAAAAAATTTAAAATAAAGAATTAAAAGCTAATAAAAATTCCTGAACTGGCAACACACTTGCAATTTGGAATTTGTTGGAGAGGTAAAATATGCATGACATTCAAAGGATTCCTAAAATATTCACCCATAATTAACAGTGCTGTGACAAGCACACAAAGAATAAACAGGCAGCATGATACAAACCAATGAGTACCATGTTCATCTGTAATAGGGCCCAACATTTTGGGAGAAGTTTTGGGGGCTGAAAAGGAAGGTCTTTGTGGATTATCTTCTCACATATAGCAAAGCATGTAGAAAAGCTTTGCAATCATCCACGTTATCAACTGGCTTGAATCATGGAGAGTATGTATTTCCCACTGCTGCATTTCAAGGCAACTTCCATTAGCACAGGTTTTTCCTTACTGTCTTTTGTAAGATGATCTTTAAAAAATGCAGAATTTTAAAAAGAAAAATAACAACCAGAAAACTTGAAAAGAAAACATAGAAAGGAAAAAAACCTCATCCAGTGTAGGGTATTTTCATGATTTCAGATATTTCCATTCCTTTCTATTTGCTGGCTGATTTGAGCTGCAACATTTAAAACTCGGGCAGAAGAGAGAAGTGCAAGAGAAATGTCACCTTTCTCATTAATGCTCCTGCCCTGTGGACCACACCTCACAAGCATGAGGGATCTCACCCAGATGAAGCTCTGTCTCCACAGCCAATGACAAAGAAGCCACATCACTCTTGCAAATTAAATTTGGCTGGAATAGCAGCAAAGAAGAACAGAGTGCCAAACAAATTTTTGTTTTGCTAAATTAAAGGACGTTCTATCATTTCAGTGGAACCCATATGTCACTCATACCAAGGGACATCAGTAACACATTTCCTTCTGAAGAAAGAACACAATGAACTGATTAATCAAACTTTAAAACGAGGAAGAAAATTATTACAGCCATTTGTTAAAATACAAAAGGGCATTAAGAAAACAAACAGCTCTAGTGATATTTGCTATGGTGAATGCAATGATATTTTCAGTGTCCCAGGCTTACAGAAAACTGGGACCTTCTTTCTGGGACTTGAGTGCTTCTGGGGGCAGTTTAGTGCTCCTCTCCAATTCTCTAAAAAATGAAGAGACTTATTGTCTTTCTATCTACATGAATCAGGGATAAGACTATTCAAATAAGTGTATTTGCTTCTGCTCTGGCTCAAGTCTTCTTTTTATAACCGCGTGAAGGCATATTTATGTACTTACTTAACATAAGAGATAGTAAAAGTAGTGTTACGCCCACCTAACTACAAGCAGAAGCTATGAATTTATTTTAATCTGGCAGTCTGAGCTGCCATCAGATGAAACAGGCACCTCCAAAGGGTGCTGAATCCTGGGATAGTCAATATCCCAGAGCAAGTGAAGTTGACTGATAGTTCACTTCATCTACTCACCTCATTCTTAGACACAAAAATTGAGGCAATGTAAGCCACACAAAATACTAAGAAATGGAGAAGTAGTTTCAGTGAATAAGTTTACTTCATGTCTCAATAATTTAACAGGTCCATGACATCAAGACTGGAGCACTACAGAGAGGGAAGAGGAGGGAAGCAGAGGGAAGAAGGTAGCCAAGACACCCGTAGAACCACAAGGCTCCACCTCCTTCCACATTTTACCAGGAGGCACAAATGGGGAATCTGCACCAACCTGGAATACGTTTTCCTGAAGTGAAAACACAAAGAACCTAAAACCACACAGAACCTAGTAGCACTGGCAAGGCAAAGTTCACAAACAGAGGTACCACCTGTCATTAGACCAATGAGGAAATGCTAGTGTGTCATGTGTGGGATCAGAACAGATCCACAGATCAGCGAAGCGCACCACTCTGCAGTCATTTCTGATGCACAGCTGCATGACTAGACCTTTTCCTCCAGCAGAACCAGCTCTAGGAGCATCTACAATACTTTTTCTGCCCTTTTCAGTGTCATTTTAAACTTTTTCAATATGTCAGGCAGAATATCTGAGCTAATTTCATTAACAATGAAATACACTCCTGTTGCAATCTTCTTTCTCAGCAGCAGTGAAGCTGAAGTGACCCAAAAGGCCCAGTGCTGTTAAAGCCAGTACTGGACAGTTCACAGCCCACTGCAGATTAATTTCATTTTATCACAACATTTTTGTTGACAAGGAGAATGAGGACAGACCTGGCAGGACAGGACTGATCTGAGGACAACACCTCCCTCAGGAGAGGGACTTCGTTATAGAGACACCTGCAGAATTTAGTCCATTCCTGTGCATGAGGGAGGCATTTCAGAGACTCAGGGAACAGGTCAGGTTGGAAGGGACCACAGTGGGTCATCTGGTCCTGCTTAAGCAGAGGACATTGCAAATAACCACTGCATTTAACCAAGAGGTTCTTACACAGGAAGGCACTTCATTGGTTTCAGCAGAAAATCCAGGTGAGTGCTAAGGATTCCACTCAAAGAAAAATTCAAATTAAGACACTCATTCCAAGTAGTTAAAATAGTTGTGCATCTGCATTGCTGGCTTTAATGACCAGTACAAGTGACTAAATGAGATTGCTACATCTAATGTTATACATGAGTTGGACCTCTGCAAGAACTAATTAAAAAAAAAAATTAAATAAATTTATCAAATTTGAAATGCAACACAGTCATTTAAATTACAAAGGGCAAAACACTAGTGGCTATTGATCTCCTTATTTAAATGGTGTTTATTTAGAGCCATTAATTAACAGAACCCTGAGACCACAGATAATGTTGCCTGGGTAGAATTTCTGTACCCACACCACACACATGTAAAATTCAAAGTGAAAGGCTAAAAAGCCTAATGCAGTGAAGACAAAAAATATTAAACTTTTCAAATCCTCATTTCTCTGGCCTTTTGCTCACCCCAGTCTCCTATCACTTTTTTTTTTTCCTTAAGAGACATTATGTGTTAGGAGAGCAAAGCAGCCTGGGGAGGTGATATTTTACCATTGTCTGTGCCATTAATGCAGTTAAAAAATCCTCAGACTGGAAAAATCAGACAGATGCATCTTCCAGGTTCACATGTGCCAACTCCATCTGTTAAATCATTAAAACACAGGCTTGGCAGATTCTGGAGAAAAACACATTTGTTTTCACTATAAAGAGGAAGAGTAAACTTTCTTTCTGTTCTTACAATTTCCCCCTCCCCCATAATTACTTTAATGTGAAAGTCTGCATGAGTGGGCACTATTTAACATGCTACTGAAAGAGGTTTTCATTGAATTGGGATGTGTATGTGTCAAATTATACGCCATAATCTGGGTTAGTCAAAGAATTATTAAACTGAAGTCTATAGCTACATTAAGATGCTTAATCATTTGCCTTTTTACTGAATATATCATGTTACAGCACCTCTTGAAACACTGATTTTCCTTACAGGAATGAAGCTGCTCAGGTTAATTTTAACGGTGCAGTTTACATAAGGAGCAGCAAATCTGATCAAAGAAGCCACCAAACCTTGACTAAAGTATTTGATAACAATAAACCTTTTCCCAAATCTACAATGAAAAAAATACTTTCTACTTTCAGGATAAACTAAAGCAAAAAACCTCTAACCTAAATTTAATACCAACATCCTAAATTCCCCCAATATCAATACTATTGATATTGGGAAAACAGATTTATGTGGTCTTTTTTCTACTACAGTCATGTACAACCATTCTCCACTATGACAATGCTACCTATACTGCATACACCTAAATATCGAGTATTTTGAATGCAACTAAGTACAAAACAGGATGAACCCAGACATAAGTATGACAGTGTGAATAATTTAAATCCCAAGACCTCCCACAGCTACTATTAAAACAACAGATTGCTGAATGCATTTCTTTCTCTTTGTATTCTACAGAAGGAATAGAATTTCATTCTCCAGGCTTGTTTCTTCAAGTAACATATATCCTATTTAAACCCAGCAATTGTGTTTGGAGATTTTGCCTTTTTGTGTTTGCCTTCAATTTCGCAACTATTTTATATCATCACATAAACAGTGATTTTCTCTGTAGAAATATTCCATTCCAGTTTCTCTGTAGAGATATTGCACTGCACTCTCCCAAAGTTTTCCCAGCTCATCACCCCTGCCATTGTTACACCAGGCCCATAACACAGAGCTTCCTCAGCCCTGAAACCAACATCCCACCCTACACAGCTGCAGCCTTTAGTTCTGTCAACAGGACCCACAAAGCAGCTGTAGGAGCTGCACAACAGAGCGAAAGTGGCATTTCTCCCTCTGCTTTTGGACATGGCAAAACTGCAGCCCCATCTTTCACCCTTATACATGGCTGGGTCTGTCCAAGTAACCAGTTACAGCTTCTCCACTGAAGGTCAGCTTTGGTTAAGATCAAGTAGAACAGAGAGAGTCCTCCAGTATTTACCAACATAATATTTACAGTATCAGCACAGCTTCGCTGTCAGAGCTGTCCTCACACAAGCAGAGCACAACACGAGTGCACCCAATAGAGAAAATATAGACATATCACACAACACAAAACAGAAAGAGAGCTTAGAGCATTTTTCAACAAAAACTGTTACTGTGAGTATGTACTTTCTTTCTAGCAATCATTTTAATTTATGTGCTCAGAAAATGCACAGGGAAATGTACCCAAAAGAGACAATTTCATCACATTATGGCTACAAATAATCTGAATTTATAACAAATACTCTCTTAAATTAGGATACAATTAGATGCTGATATTCCATCATTGCCTGCAATCACCCTCAAGGGAAGCAAAATTGCAAGAGACTAACAGAACATTCACTTGTTTTAAAATTTACAGGAGGTTCAAAAAAGTTTCACATGCATTTTATCTCAGAAACAATGTGCTACTTATTCTTCCTAGCAATGATTTTTCACATGGCATTCTGGGATCAAAATGTAATTTCAACAATAACATATTTTCTGACATTCTTCAAGGAAAAATTACTGGTTTCTTCTCTCTAAAAGGATTTAGATGGAATAACATCTGTGTTGAGATTATTGTGAATATGTTAAACTGACAGCAAGTCTCTGAGGGGCACTGCTCATTAATGTTCTGTGCATAAAATTAAAACTTGAAATATATTTTTCAATCCTTTTTGAATCATTTAAGCAATTCTCATGCAAAGAAACTATTGTGCTGCAATAATATATTTGCCGAGTAGGATATGAAAGCTATTAAAATGTCCTAGACCCCCTGCCTTTCAGGCAAAAGGAAAAAAGGAGACACTTTCTGATTTGAAACATGCACTATATTGAAACAAAAAATACTTTCAAAGGCCATGAAGAGTTTTATTTCAGTTTATACAATGCACCAAAATTTAAAATTGTGTTCTTTTCCTTCATCTTTAATTCATGTTGTGCCTAGGTACTTCAGCACAGAGCAGCAGGAGCATTCTGTTCAGTGTTACACACTGGCATTTACAAGGTATTTTTACAGTGAGCAGCCCAGAAGTGGGGCCGTATTCTTTGCAAGTGCAAGAGGGCAGCACTCTGCCTGCCCCTGCAGCCACAGCTGGGCAGCTGTGCTCAGAGACAAAGCCTGCTGCTAAAGGGTTTTAACACAAACACGTTCTCCAGTTTGAAAGTGACAAAGGTCTCCATGTCAGGAAAAGAAAATTTTGTTGGGGGGGCAGGTATATTTATTCCACCAAGTACAACACAAGTGTGAGTGTATTCATCAGGTTTAGCATAAAGCTCAAAAGCAAATAAAAATTACTGAATTTTTCAATCACAGAAATGTGCATAAAGCTGTAAGTGCCATTTTATGAAGGACAAAAAGGGACATACTATTGTTGAGAAAACAGACATACCCTCTCTGTTTCAAAAGCCACTGAATAATTACAGCCATTACAAGATGATAGTTCTAAATTTTGCCACAGCTCACAAGGATTCTAACCAAGCCATTGGGTTCCTTCCATAAATGGAAATTCAGGAACTCCAATTAACATACTAACTAATTCTTGATGTGATAGACTTTAGCAGGTTTTTTGAATGAAGCCTGAGTCTACAACGTCAATGGGACTTTGTTACCTAAATCACAGTAATCACAACAAGGCAGTCTCAGGCTGCCTACTCTCAAATATTATTTTAAAACACCAGAAAAAGACACTGAAGTTATGCTCACAATCTCCTCTATTAGATTCCACACCAAATATTGCAAACCATGGAGCAGCAAGCACAAAACTGCCAGTACTAATTAATATTTTTGGTAAACATTTTCAATGCAAGAGCCTAAGCATAAATACACAAACGGATATATAAACACCTCGGTAAAGAGCTTCATTTGAACTTCACACACAGCCAGCATTTACAAACATCTCTCCCAGCAGGACACAGTGCAATGGAAGCTGCACAACCCCCCGTGCCAGAGCTGCTCCCATGAATAAACAATTACTGTCCATGACACCCATCTCTCCATAAGAAAATGTGTTTCTGTTATACCAGATCTTTACAGTGCTAGTTTGTTTCGCAAGTGTTCAGAAAACAAGTACACAATTCAAAGCTTCATCTAGTGACAAATTCTTAACAGCTTGCAAGCTTTTATATCACCAAGGAGAAAAACAGTCACACTTTCTCATTTGCATTGTTGCTTTCCCATTGACTGTGGCAGTCCCTGATAAAGTACAGTGTTACAACATGGGATGAGGACAAAGTGGGATGAAGTCTCTCCCAGCACTTTCACGCTGCTCCACACCTGGGTCTACCCAAAACTGAGAGAGTCCTTACATGGCTAAGGCTGCTCCAAGCCCATCATTCTCTGATGAAAGGCAGAAGACAAGTCTCTACTGCCAAGAACATTAAGTGCAATAAAACCTGCACAGCTGATAACAAAATGCTGGAACTGGGGACATGATTTAGGTCTGGCCTTGTAACTGAAGATGCAAATCACAGAATAGCTTGTTTGGAGTACTGTAAAGCACAAGGTATTTTATAGCTGCATCTTTAGCACTTGATCCCAAATACCATCTAGAATCAAACCTCAGCACATTCAGTGGGAGGGGAGATACTCATAAACAACTCTTACAAATATTTACATAGAACCCAAAATAGAACAGGTTTGTTTCCTACAAACAATTTCAGACTATCCCACAGAAAGCTTTTGTGTGCTCCCTTGAACACTTTTCTCCATAAACAAGCAATATAAAAAGCCTTAACATTTTCATATCAGGGTAGACACCACGAGATTGCCAGAAACCAAAAATTAACTCAGATCTTGTAGACTGAACATTAACAAAGCCATAATTGCATTACACAGTCTTTTGCAGCAGTAGAGGTTTAAGATATCCACCTACCCTGAGTTGTTCTCTTCAGCTGCCTTGATTGCAGGAGCACAACTGCTCGTGGAGCTGTTCTGTGAAAGAGAATAAAACATTGAGATGACTTTCTTTTCCTGCACAGCCTACTGAAGTCAGTTTTGCAGAGCAGTACCACCTGTATTTGTGTCAACACAACACCCTAAAGCTTTGGAAAAGCCTGGACCCAACACTCAACCCTCGTGCTCTGCCTGGGTATGTGCTGGTGGAAACATTTATACAGAAAACTGTATTTGGGTTAAAGCATTTTTGCCACTACTCTCAAATTGTAAGGAGGTTGTAAATCTTGGAGGAACAGTTGTGACTTCTAGAGGAACAGCAGCACTACTGGGAAGCTGAACAATTGGGTAATTTCTAATTGGAAGAGGACATGAAGCATTAGAATTTCAGCATTTTTGGCCAAATCCATGTTAGAACTTACCCATCTTAGAAGATTTGATGCACCAAGTATTGAGACTTTATTCTATTTAAACATAATACATTGAGTGATGGAGTATTTACTTCAACATTTGTGACGTGATAACAAACGCTGCTGTTTGTAGCTACAAGACCCAGACTTCCAGCAAGTGATTTTAGAATCTCAACAGACCTGTATCCCTGTCATTTAGTATCATTATTAGCTCATTAAAATCCTATTTCACTTTTTTCTCATACTGCAAGCACAGTTCTAATATTGCCCTGTGCTCACAAGAACTTAATAAGACCCAAAACTAACTACTCATTTACTGCATTCCCTCGTCTGAGAAATAATTAGGTACAGAGAAAAAGTTGAACATTTTAAAGTTCTATTTTCACCGTGTTTGTGTAAGAAATTTCATCTCTCTTGACAAACCCTACTGCAGTTTAAGCCTGACATAGCAAGCTACAAATTTGGTTGTTTTATTAACAACTTACTTTTTTCCACAGAAAGCACCAATGCAGCAAGAGGGCCCCGGAGATAAATGTGACTAAGCAGCAGGAGTTAATTAAGTAGGACAATGAGTAAGCATTTATGGGTGTGATAGGAGACTCAGCTGATTTAATTGCTAGTCTAATTATCAATTAGAGAATCAAGAAATGGCATGTAAGAGAAATATTTCATTTGTTGTTACTTTAATGATTTCGGAGACCCAGAAGAGCACTATTAATTGCTATTTTAGGACTACAGAAGGAGTTTTTATTCTCCTGTTACTCAAATAGAGGTTCATAGTACTTCTAAAATGACTAATAAATATATATATTCTTTTCATACTCAAGTATTTAAAGCCTTTAGATCCTTCACTCTATGAAAAACAAAAGTAATTAAGCATTCAAACACACTGCCTATAAACCACTCAGCATAAGTCCAAGCCTTCCTGCACTTATTTTATAATAAGGATGATGATTGCTCATCAGTGTTGGAGAGCCCCACGAACTATTCAAGGTGTGTTTGCACCTCCAGACACAAAGAAAGAGGTCGGGGCACTGCCCAAGCCCAGTTGGCTACACTCATTGTTGGGGTGTTTTATAGACAGCTGCAAGAAAATTGCAAGGAAAGAAAAAAAACAGTAAAATCTAAAAAAATTGATGGAGAGCCAAAAATATTATCATACTGGAACACGGCGATCTCTTTGCAAGCTGTGCGCGCATTTTGGGTTGCCGCGTGGGACCCACGGAGCGCGCCGAGCTCCCTCTCCGAACTTTTTTGGGGGGGCGTGGAGTTTGTAGGGGTGATTTCGCAGGAAAAGGGGGCAGAAGGATATGGTGTGTTACAGGACATGGTGTGAGACAGGACATGGTGTGTTACAGGGCAGGCTGTGTGAGAGGACACGGTGTGTGACAAGCCTGGCTGTCCCGGGCTGTGCTGAGGGAAACAGGGCCTGGGTCAGCAGGATGGAAACCTGCGAAGCGGCACAAACACCCACCCTGGTCACAAAATAAAAACCCGTCCTCCTTTTGGTAATGTCCCCTTCGAACGAGGGAAAGCAGCGCAGGGTGTCTGGCTGCCCGACAAGTCCCTCGGGCCGGGTTTGGGGGGGTGCCGTGCTGAGGGCGGACACCCCTCAGGGGCAGAGCTCAGCCTGAGCCGCGGCTGAGCCCTCAGCAGAGGTTTGTGCCTTTCAAACGTGTTTTCCTACTTAATAACGCTAAATTAAAAAAAAAAAAAAAATTTTGAAAAANNCTCCGGCCCCGCCGCCCCGCCCTGAGGCGGCGGCTGAGGGGGCTGCGCCTCTGCCCCCTTCGCTTTTAAACTGTCTGCGTTTAAACTGCGTGTCCGCTTTCTGAAGCGTACCTTGCTTTAAAAAAGCAAAAATCAAGGTTTTTANTGCAACTTCATAGCGCGGGACAGCTACTGGTAACAGCGCCAGGCCGTGCCCCTCCATCATTCCATCCCTCCATCATCGCCCTCTCCATCACCCCCCTCTCCATCATCC
>VXBX01008146.1:1396161-1432924 GCA_013400415.1 Scytalopus superciliaris | reverse complement strand
ATTTACTCAGCTGTAAACGAAAAGTGTGTGTGACAAGAACACCGCGGGTTATTTGTAAGCGTCCTCCCCTTCCGAGCAAACATTGAAAGTCTAAAACTATGGGAAGTGTTTTGCCCGAGTCACACTGTGGTAACTCACACAGGAACTTTGCATTGTAAGGTAAAATCTAAAGATTCCTGCTAAGCTCTGTGAGTAGCTGGGTTGGCGTGTTGGGGGTCTTAATGAAAGTTTTCAAAGTAATCTTAAAATGTTTCTCGGTTGGTTCCAGGAAAAAATGTGTGGAGAAGGAAGGAGATGCTGCAAAAAGATGGTCTGACAAATGGGGGTTCTTGAAAACCCCTCTTGAGGAGGTAAAATTGAATGGCACAGAGGCAACACGTGAAATTAATTGCACACAGATTTATCTGGACACAGAATTAGGAGAGCAATGAAGACTAGAAACGTACTGAGTGTGCTTTACTAAGCTGGGATCCGAGGTAACAACCACACTGCCTTAAACATGGGTTCAAATACTTAGTTTTCCTCTGAATAAAATACAGCAAGTGGTAATTTATATGCTGTGCATATTCTGATGTATTTCTCTTGAGAAACATGACTCCTAATAGTGTTAACAAGTACTAGATGCACACTGACAGGAAAATATTTCCCCTTTGTCTATCCATATGGTAGTTTAAAAATCTAGGGGAAAAGGTTCCAGCTAATTAAATTGTCAGTGGGGGAACTTAAAACAAACGAAAATATTTGGAGCGATGTCTCTTCTCAGTGATGTTATTAGAATGTAGTAGCACATAATGTTACATTTGGAATCACAGTATTTCATTGCTAAAGACAGGACTGATGCAGCCCCTGCATAGTTATAAATGTACTTTGCATGGGACTAATCTAAGAGTTCTAGAAAATTCCTAAAGGCATGCAAGTTAGCACCTTTGAAAACTAGTCCAAATAGCTCTGTTACCCATCCTGGATAACTCTGATCTGTCACACACACCAGCTTTGCACAGTTGCTATTGGTTTACAAACATACGTATTTAGCATTTATTAGTCTTTGCTTTGTAGTCATATAAAATTTTATATATATATATTTATTATATTTTGAACCAGTGATGTAGCAGCAATATTTAGCCTTTCACCTGAAACTGAAGATTACGTCACTTTCTGTAACAAAAAGATCTAGTAATTTCCAAAGCACTGAAATAAGTAGTCCTGCTTGAGATGGAAAGAACAGGAAGTTCAGATGCAACAATGAGGGGAATTGTGTGTACAACACGTATTACAGTGTATTTCAAAAGATAAGAGTCCAGTTTTTAGTTATGTTTTGGTTTTAGTTGATTGGAGATGAAAAGAAAGAAGATGCAAAGCCCAAGATACAGCTTCCAGAACACCTGCAGATTCGCCCTGTGACACCTGTGGAAAAATACATTAAGGTTAGAAAATTAGATTTTAAATTGTACTACAGCAATATCTGTCTTAAGAAACCACACAAGCTCTTAAAACCAATTGTCTTGTAGAGGTGGGTCTTTAACTAAAGGTCAAAGTAAACCGCATTTGCAACCTGAGCAATGCTTTAAAAAAAATTTGTTTAAGACAAGGAATTGTCCTTTGGATATGGCTGTAATTTTTGTACCTTTTTTTTAAGAGTTTTCTTTTTTGGCAGAGACAATGCCACTGCCCTCTTTAGTGGCACAAATTAATTAGAAGTCAGTTCTAGTGAGCTAAGTCATAATTGTTTGATTTTATATTCTATAATTTGTATATATATATATATATATACATGTTTGGTGTCTTAAAGTTATCAAACAGCTGGAAAGAACAGTAAAATACGAAAGTTTAATTTCTAAATATACAGTGTCAGAATCACCAGTGAACAGGGTAACTATACAGGCAGCCAGAGCAGTGACACTGGGAGAGGAACATATTTAGAAAAGGGTAAGCAGGAGATGCTAACAAAAAGGAAGGTTAGTCCACCTAGAGAAGATTAAGGAAACAAAGGAGACTGGAAATTCTTTGCTTGCTGAACCAGCTTTCTTTCAAAGGATTCCAAGGGTGGGAAGATAAGGTAAGGAAGTAGTAAAAGCTTTTACTGAGATTAAATTAAAACAGAAATTAAGAGCTAGTGCTGAGTGTGGCAAAGAAATTAAATGGCATAATTTCTGCCATTAGTGCTCCTTGTTCTTCAGGTTGTGGAATCTCAAACCTCCAATTTCAGTCAAGTTGGAGTTTCAGTCAAGTTTCAGCACTGTGAGGGTGTTTGTGTGTTGACAAATCACAGTTAGCAGCTGCTCAGGCGCTGCACAGAGCCTGGTGCACACTGAAACAGGGATAATTGCTACAACTGCGCCTCAGAATTCGGAGGAAAATAAGAGTTAGCTGTGATTTGTACCACTTTACATATTCAGAGCAACTTTCTTCCATCCTTTTTCAGAAGTGTGTGTCTTTCTGCACATTTACCTTCATGGTAACAGTTACATCAGTTCTTCTGTCTAGCTTAGATTAGTAAAAGCTTCTTCATAGTCCCTTCCCCCAGATCGAAAGTGGGACATGATTCCCTTCATTATCCTGCTCAGTGGGTGGCACTTTTGGCCATAAAAAATTATCTTTTCTGAGGAACTGCTCCACCTAAATATCATAAACATTTTCTAATCTTGGCCAAAGAACAAAGTGAAGCAACTCTGGCAAGAGAACTGAAACATTGTTCTCTTGCTGTGTATTTCTCTACTAAGTCCCCAGATGCTAAAATGATAGAACGTGCCCAATTGAGATGATTCAGCCAAAGTAAGCACAGCAGTCACCGAACAGAGACTGTTGGCTTTTGTTTTGTTTCCTCTTTAGCTAGATTAGTTGCAGATTAACGTGCTGCTTACCCATCTTTTAAAGGAGAGAGAAGGTAGAATGAGTAAGTAGTTCTTGATGCAAAAGCCAGCTTGGTCAGTAATATCTTTAGCATTTGGACATAGAATTATTATTCTGTAGCTGCATTGCTACCAAATATATTACAGCAACTAGAAAACACTCTTTCTCCTATTTAGAGAATTTAATTAGTTTTAAAGATGATTATTACTATCATTCTTTATGGAAAAATGCTGAAGCCAAAGATAAAATTATTCTCCTAATAATGTAAAGCCACTAAAGCCCTTAGTATTGAACAAAACTTTAAAAAAAAAAAAAGGAATGCTAACATAAACTAGGAAATAATAACTTGCTTTGTGTTTTTAGAAGGCTGGTAAATGAAGGTGAGTTGGTTCGTTGGAATTTGGCCCTTCTCTCTTTCCCTGTGCCTTGCTATAGCATGGGACCTAAATTAATCTAATGACATTTCCAATTATAAACTATCATGTATTACATATCAAACTTGCATGCACCTGGGCTGTCTTTCAAAGTTCTTGTTTCCTTTCATTAATGTCAGTGTTTTCAGGATATTAACTCAGCAAATTACATTTGGAACCATTATTTTTTTGTAAGTTCTCATTTCCATCCACACTACAGCACAAAAGATGATGTTGCATGACAGAAATTACAATCAAAAACCTCATTCAGTTTTACGTGTTACTTTTATTTTAGGTGCTTCCATCTCCTCCAGTGCCTAAAACTTCGCAGGGATTTATTGGCTGGAGATCAGCTGTTCCAGGGTTGGAGCTTGAAATTGATTATCACATCCAAAGCTGCAGAGGAGCTCTGGATAAAAATTTGTACAGACCATTTGAGCCCTCTGACATTATGAAATAAAGATTATGCACATAGAGCCATTTGCATTCCTAAGTAGATGTCCTGCAGTGGACTGTTGAACATTTATGCTTTAAAAGTGATTTATGGAAACATCCACAATCATTTTGGTAAATGTATTTTCATGTAGCATTTTACTTGTTAGTGATTATTTGAAATGTGTGGCATCCAGACTGTTAACTCTGCTTCACGTATCCTTAGAAATTACAATAAATGCACCCAGATAAAGATCACAGAGCAGGTACTACTTTTTATTACCATTAATAAGATTGTAATTTAAAAATACTTATTTCAAGTCGGAACGATAGAGCAAATTTTTATAATTGTTTCTCCATAAGAACCTCTACTCATCCTCAGTTTCACAGCAGCTTCTTCAAACATAAATGCAGACTGCCATGTTCCTGACAGTCCAACTGTACTGCTCATTCCCAGTGCATCACTTACCCGTGCTGGAATCTGTGTTTGGAATTAGTTTTCAGTGAGCACTGACCTGGCCCACCGGTGAGTTCTCAGGTGCCTGGGCTGGCACAAACCCACCTCTTCTGTACAGAGAGAATGAGGCGATGCAGGGAAGGCATGACTGGGATTGGCTCAAGCTGCCATGGGACTGCATCCTTGCATCTGGAAAGAAGCTTTCCTCGTTAAAAAACAAAACATAGCAAACAAACAAAAAACACCTGCAGAAAAAACAATTATCAGGTTTCATCATAGTGTGTCTACTGGAGCTTGAAAAAAACAGGCAACCCATAAGGGTAGTTAGGTCATAATTATGAAATAAATTGTGTTTTGTGTTCTTTGCAGGTATTTGGTGTAGTTTCCAGTACTGAAATAAAGGATACAGAGGCCCCAGGGACACAAAGTCACTTTGAAAAATTAGTTTTGGTATCAAAACACGTTTTTTTTCAACTAGTTGATCAGAATGCAACGGGTTACAAAGTATTTGTATTGCTTCAGTTTTGTGTATACCAGTATTTATACCAACCGGGACAGATGAAATACTCAGAAACAGCAGGGGGTTGCACTGGGAGTTACTGGTGTGGCTCCCCCCGTGGTCTGGGGTTCAGTCTTGCCCAGGATTTTTGGAAACCCAGAAGGAGACTCATTGAGTTGCAGCAGCTCTTTGCACGATATAATTCTAACTGGCTAACTTGTTTAAACTAGAATGTTGTTTAAACAAAAAAGAGCCTCCAAGAAGTCAACACAGGCAGCTCCTTCTAACTCCCTATTACTTAAAGAGGAAAGGCTTTCCATGTTAATCCTGCTGCAAGATCTCCTTTGTGTTGTGCAGCTATCAATATCTACCTCTTGAGTCAGCACTAAGTCCTTGGCTTTCATAGCAGTAAGTCAGCAGCTAGTGTTTGTTCTTCCCTTCTTCCCAAGAAATGACTCACAACGATCAACATCTCACCTTTTTTTTTCTACATCCAGTTCCAAATGCCCACAAAATAATAATATTTTACTTTTTCCATATTCTTTACAAATAATGGAGAAGTGACTCATATCCTTTGGAAAGATTACCCAAGAATGAGAACACATAGCAGAAGTAACTTCAGACACATTACTTAAAAACCAGAATAAAGAATAACTTGAATCAGACTCTGGAAATTTAAGCTAAATTGCAGTTTAGCTACTAACCTGCGTAAACTGTTCTTTGAACAACCAAGATAATTTTAAGAAGAGTAATTTAAATCAGTGTGCTTTCTCTTTATTGCCAGGTTTGTATCTCTTGCTTCTTTTAATCATATGGTTCTTCACTTTATTTTAAGGTCATAAGATTGTCTGATTTATATAAACAGGTATAATAATGATTAATATGTAACTTAGTAGCAACGAAATTACATTAATTCAGGCCAAATGAAAGGGGAACTTCAAGACCACTGTTTTTTAAATAGTGGTATTAAAGAATCAAAGCTGCCACCTGATTTCCAGTGAAAAGTGGAAAATGAAGTGAAATCCAAATCCAGATGAGCCATGGTTTTATTTTGGAAACAGAATAAATTCTTTGTCCAGCATGTACAGTTGGAGATTTCTGAATTTTATTCCCAATGTCTGCATATTTAACTGTGTACTAACAGTAAGGGTTTTTTTATTATACTTTCTGTCATTTAAGGTGTGCAAGGAGTGTTGTCTAAAATTTGAACTCACTCCTCTAGCAGAAATATGTCAGTTGTTAATTAATTCCCTGGGTGCAGCTGAGGGCAGGATCGGGCCTTGCAGGTGCCAGACTGGGATTAAACGTAGGCACAACTCCTGTTAAACGCAGATTTAAGGACTCTGCTAGCAGCATTGTTGGCACCCAAATACAGGGAGTGTAGAAGTGGCCATTTTCTCTCTCTGCTCCCGTGATAAAGGCTCTTTATCCGCTTTCCATACCGATCACTGTTGAACAGCCTTGCCCCAGCCCAAGCCGTGCCGTGTCTGGCTTTGCCCGGCGCTGCCCGCAGGCTGCCGAGTGACACCCGCGCGGTCCGTCCTGCTGGGAGCCTGACCCGAGCCTGGCGGTGCCTTCTCGCGGCTCGGAACAGCCCCCCCTGCTCCTCCCGAAGTGAGAGACGGTGAATGCTTTCATTCCTCACCGGGGAGCAAGGCGGCCCCGGCTCGGCTAGTGAGTCTCCTTTGCTTGCTGACACGCGTCAGACACAACATTCTCATCCGTAAAAGCTGGAGCGAAAACAAAAACAAAGCAAGAGCCCAAAAACACCCCAGCGAGCTACAGTCCCTGTCTGGAAAAATTAAACAGCCATTGTGCTCGTATTGCCAGAGCACAGTCATGTCCTTTGTTTCTGTGGAAGCTGAAGTAATTTCTCGTGCTCCCACCACGTGTGTTACAGCTTCCATCTCCATATTCTCCATATTAAATACTAAGTCTTCTAAGGCTAGTTCCAGCTCAGGTCTCTCACAACACTAATAAACAAGCAAACTTCACTTTCTATCCTGTTGACTACAGCCTTCCCTGAAAAATTACAGCTTTGTTATGCATAATTCAATTAAATCAACTGCTTTTCTTTATCGTCCTTTCTAATTATGCACACATATACTTGTTATTTATTACAATATATAAATCATGCCCCAGGAACTGCACAGAAGTACATACCCAGCTTCTGTGTAAGAAGAATGCAAAAATCACTCATGCCCATCAGTAATTTATTTACTGTACTCCCCTGTCCCATTCTGGATTCGGAGGTGTTTGTGCCAGTTCAGAAACCACCTCTGGATTCTGTCTGCATTGTGTCTTTGGTTCTTACAAGAGCATTAATTAGCTGCATTACATAATATATCACAACACCTTCAAATGGGTTATTTTTGAAGTTTCTGTGTGCCTGACAGGCTCATGATGACAACACTAACTCAGTTTGGCACTTGATTTTGGCTCAGAAAGGCTCAGGTCGGTGATGTCTTATTTGCCACGTGGATTAATTTTAAGCTCTGATCACGATTCAGGACTGGAGTCCAAATTCAGACCTTTAAATGATACACCGCAGAATCCTCCCTTTCTCCACAAAGCTACAGAGGGAGCTTGAGCAGTAAGATCTTATCTTTAGACTTCAAAGGTGTTGTCTGAAATGAGTCAGTGGGGATGAGCCCCTTCAGGGCCAGATGCCAGGGCCTTATAGGAAGACAGAATACTGGAGCTTCCTAAGCCCACAGTTATTGTGCTGACCACTCACCCTTCCCTGCAAGAACATCTACATAACACAAAACTAAGCCAAAATCACCATTTTTTTCCCCCCAGGACTTATTAGATTACCTGTGGAATATAACTGATCTCATCTGTAGATGGCATCTGCAAGGTGTAGAGGGAGCACATGGTCCAGAGGCATTTACATGGAGAGAAGGATGCAGTGTCTGCAAGTCTCCCTTTTCTCCCAGAGGGGAGAGACTTAGGAGGTCACTGGAACAGATTGTTTATTTGTGGTATTGATTTATTAATTAGTCGCATGCTAATCATTAATCAGCATCTGGTGTGCAGGCAGCACAAGAGGTCAGCCCTGCAGTGCGTCACCCACTGCCCTGCCAGCCCTTCCCCAGAGCAGCTCGAGTTTGCTCAAACACCAAAGAGGCAGAGGAAGCAAAGCCGAGCCCAGGAGGGGCTGTGGCAGTGCAGTCCCTGGGGGGAGCCCAGCCATGGCAGCACTCCTGGCTGCATCAGGGAGCGCTCCCCTCACGTCCCTTAGGCCAGAATTTGGCCAAACATATGCAGAACATGTTTGGCTCATTACACATGTGCATATTAAGTCCACATTCATCAGCAAGGGAACAGAGAGACAATACATGGTAAAACACTGGAACTGTACTTCAAAGATCAGGATGCAATTCCACAGACTCCCAGGGTGACTTTGGCCACAACAGTCACCTCCCCTGCTTCAGCTCCCATCTGTAAAAAGCAAAATAACCATCCCTCATTTTTACTTCATCCATCTTTGCAATTTAGATTCAGAGTTCTTTGTAGTGGTGTCTCTTTCTCAAAATACATCCCAGCTCCCAGCACGCAATGTCCTCCTCAGAAAAAGCTTATGGAAATGTATCCAAAAAAAAGAAAAAACCTTATAAAATATCCACTGATGAGATAAGACCACCAGCACAACAATGCTGTGAACAGCTGTAATCTGTGGGAGGATTATTTCTCTTTGCCATAAATGCCATCTAATTTTCAAGACAAAAGTTATTCCCTTTCCTAAACAGTGAACTCGGTAACTGCAGACAACTTCCCTTCCCACCAGCACGTTTTTCAAAGGCTCTCAGTAGTTTGTGACATTAAATAGAGGGTGTCACATCTTAATGACAAATATTAGTACTGGTCTGCTTGATTAACATAATTTGTTTCTTCACTGGACATTTTATTCCAGATGAGCTGCTTTTCATCCATCCATATTTTCTAGGGGAAAATAATGCATCCTGACATGCACTGTTAATGTGCCCTCTGAGATAACCTCTTATCTCTAACTTCCCATTCTCACCTCCCGTTCTCTGCAGTGCATGAAATGAGCTTTAGCAGCAGCTCTTGGTCAAGACTCTCATACACTGGACACCTGCCAAGGCTTTTGGGGTGTTTAGCACAGACTAAAGGTCTGTTCCTATGACACACACATTTAAATTTAGCACTAAACTGGTGGGGGAAAAAGGAGAAAAATATGTAAAATGTCACTTTCTGACAAGCAGAAAATTAGAATTCATTCCCCTGAGAATTAAAAGGACTTTTCTGCTTCCAGTCACTAACTATGACAAGGTTAACATTTTTCAGTCTAATGACTAAGGACATTAAGTGTGCATGTGAATAAGAAATAAAATTACTGGAGGGTATTAGCTAAGTGTGTGACAACAGCCCAAGCTGACAACAGGACTCCAAGGATGCAGACTCCAGATAATGCTGACTGTTTGTGGAGAGCCCATGGATAACAAACATGGAGGTCATCTTCCTGTCATCGCTGCTGTAACAACAGAAGCAATCCAGGAAGAGCCACGTCTGGAGGGGAATAGAGCACATTTCACAGCACATCCAGCCTGTCCCAGTAGCCCAGGCAGGGACACTGAACAGGGCAGCACATCACTGAGAGGCCATAAAAACCTGAAGAGACTCAGCAAAGGGAAAATTGCAAGTGCATCTCTTACTTGCCCAAGGATTCTTTCAGCAGTCCCTATGATTTAATTCTGATAGGACACAAGGATTAAGGTAGAAGATTAAGTTCTTGTTTGTGATTTGCCCTAGCTTCTGTCCTTCCCAGTTCAGTTTTCCTTGTAGCTCCTCACTGTCTTACTCAGTTATGGCAAACTGAGAGTGTGGTTTCCAGATAGAAATAGATTTCATCTGCTGCAGCACCAAGCAGGGAGGTCTCAAAGGAGAAGAGAAGCCTGTGTGTTACCTACTGCCCTAGGTATTAAGGGACTGGAAATTAACTACTGGGAATCTTTCTGGACATAAAAGAAATTGGGGTTCTATTAGGTAAGAAAGGAAGATTATATTTTCAAATATCTAATTTCTTCTGAGAAAAATAAGTGTAAAAATGACATTTAGAGATGTGGGTCAAGTTAGAAACAGCACTTTTACACAAGGACAGTTCATATGGTATCTACTGTGAGGACATGGACAAACTTCAGTGTACAGAGCTCTCCTTGTAGTGTTTCTGCCTTTGACTGGGTTTCAAAAGCTGCCACAACTGAAAAAATACCTAAAGCTTACAATATAGGGGACAAATCAAACATTTAAAGAATGAAAATAACTAAAAAGACAGAAAGAAAATCAGGAGAAAACAAACACTTTCAAACCCACAGAATCTACCTCTCCATTAGCCAACTGGAAGGATTCTCCAATTTCTCCTTGCTCTCCTGTGGCTGTCAGGGTGCTCATTACTCCAAAACAATGCACTTTTTAATTTTTCTAGTCTGAAGTCAGTGTGGTGAACTAACTGTGAACTATGAGGCATCTCAGTTACAGATCATGTTTCCTGTAACATCAAAAGCTGGATTCTTCTCTTCATCTGCAACAACCAGACACACATCTCAGCCTCTGGAAGGTGTTTGCTGTATCAAAGCAGCCCGAGAGGATTCCTGCACGTTTTACACCAACAGACAAGGCCTGACTGTCCCTGTGATCCATGCTGGCATGGCTGTATCGCCTCTATCCTCCTTGCTTTTCTTGGTTTGCTCCCAGGAAGAGCCTTCCCCTGGTGCTGCACACGCTCAGATCTGTATTCTGGTCCCTGGCCTCATCACGTCACACTTCCCAACAATAAACTGCACGGCCCATTTATCTGCCAGCAATCCTGGTAAATCCAAATCATTTTATTTTGTTCCTCTCTGCCCTGCTCTCCTGCCCCTCTGACTTCTCAGCCTTATTTTATGTCATCAGCATATTTAAGGCACTTTTGAAATTACATTCTGCTCGAGGTCACTGCATTGAATTTAATTTCCTTCCCCCCCCCAAAGCTTTAACTCCCATCTGATTTATTTATACTGTTTATTATCAGAGACCAATTCAATCAATAAAAGCTGGAATTCAAACACACGCACGCATTTGAATTATGCACACAAACACTCATCAGGGGAGAGAGAACTGCTGCAGTCCAGATCATTCCTCTACCATATGGCAGCTAATAGGTAAGGAGGTTCACAGCCATGAATTTTTATACCTTGACTTTTGCTTGACCCCAGTGGTGGGTTGGCTACTGGAAACCAAAGGAATTGCAAAGGCATCACAAATTCCATGGAAGAGGCTTGGCCAAGGGATCTCTGCATTTCTTATCCTAAGCCAGTAGAGCTGTATTTTAAGATGGGCTTTCTGAGTTGACAGTTCCTTTATTAGCTTCTGTACACACAGGAATTCTAGAAAAACACCATCAACCCAGACCAGACAGCCATGTCAAGCAAGTGTTGCAAACAGAACAGTGTATAGAGAACTGGAGCTTAAAGGGAAACCAAAGCACTGACCTCAATTGCAGCCTGGCTCAGGCATCAAACCAACCTAAACGGGCTGCTGGAAGCACAGGAGAAAATTAATAGCTTTTGGCTCCCCTCTGCAAACCACCTTCCTCTCTGAACGTTTCTGGTCAGCAGGATCCTCAGGCACGGCTCCCTCCCGACTCCTGGCTGCCTTTGAACACTGTGGTTACAACTCAGAACACTGCACAGTCCAAAACTGAAGGCAGAGCAAGTCCTGCTGCAGACAGAGATTGTGCTCCAGACAGACCACCCTCAGAATTACCTTCCCCACCTGCAGTTCCTTCCATTTCTCTCTGCCCTTTACTCCCTCCTCACTGCTCTTCCCTCTCCCCAGCAGGGATCCTATACAACCATCTTTTACAAGCCCCCACCCTCCCTTCCAATCACTCTTCTTCAAAAGCTGGTTTTCCTTGCTGGTCCCAGCTCTTGTGTCCCAGCAGGGCTGGTTTGTAGCACCCAGAGGCACAGCCTGAGGTGTAGGGGATTAGACCAGGGCCCCTGCACTCCTTTGTGAATTGACAGCGACACAATTCACTGCTGCATCTTCTCTGGCCTGTAGTTACGGGAGTTCCAGGAGTCTCTTGCAATTCTGTTTTCATGTTTCACAATTTATGCACAGAGAATATTTTGGCTTTTCTATCAATACATTTCTGCTTGGTAACTCCCAGTTTGAATGCTGATTGTGTTTTGCATAAATTAACTAAATTGCAGCCCTTCTGTTTCTTTGGTACTTTTTGTCTGCTTCCTTCACGAACAATGTCAGGGAGATTGCAAGCTGACTACAATTCTCTTTCCTAAGCAAGAGGAAAACAACATGTAAGAGCCCAATCAGTACCAGTTTCCTGGTGTCTGTTGGGTTTTATAAGCTGTATTGTGCTCTGGCATTTAACAATTTCTGTTCATTTGGACCACTTTAAGAAGTGAATGTAAGGATTCCACAGTGTTCCGCACCACTGGTGTCTGTTGATAAATATGGAACAGGTACAACAACAAACTTCTTTCAGTTTAAAAATTCCCTGAGCTAACAAGTTCCATGTCCCCACAGGTAGGGAAGTTCCATCAGTAAATGGGCTCATTTTAAGAGACCATCAGTTATTACTGCCTCCAGGTCCACCTCAGCACTGCTGTGCTGAGCACATTCCTCTCCTCAAATACAAAATACATGAGGCTGTTTGGGGGAAGTTCTGTGGCCTGGGAAGCAGGAAGGGGGTTTGCTGTGCCAGAGGATTGTTCTAAGAGCATTACCATGTCTCAGGAGAAGCTTGGCCCTTCCAACATGACCTCTGTGCTGGCCACAGTTCCAGGGAAGCTGAGTGGCACCCATTCCTTGCTCTGCTCTGGGCCCAGGACCTCTCTGGTGTCTGTGGAGTCCTCAGTAATTCCCAGGTGGGCTCTCTGCAGAATAAACACAAAGCTTTTAGTGCAGTTCTTTTTAAGGATCAACAAATGGGTGCTTGCACACTGCATAAATCCCCCTGGGTCAACTAAATCATTCCTGCTTGTTTCCTCTTACTCTGCCCCATCTTGATTCTCTGCTTTCCAATGACACATATTTTTAGCCATCCCTTGGAGGGAACATTAATTTGGCTTTTCCTTTCACTTGTAGCTAATAAGTGCCACAAAATCTTCTAGAAATTGTTTCTTTTTGCAATCCTTGACCTTTTCTTAAATTTACTGAGCTTTTGGGGTCAGAGGACAGACAGCACGGGCCATTTGAGCCCAGACTCCACGGGAGGCAGCCAAGACTTTGGGCCTCAATTGAAGAGGCACCTCCTAAGCCCAGGCTACTTGAAGAAACAGTCCTGTATCACATCCTTTCCCAGGGAGGGCTTTTTGTTGGTAATAAACCCAACCATGATTCCTACAGTGTTTCTGAGAGGCCTCTTAGGAACAGTTTTCAGGTGCCTTATGCTGCAAAACCATTTCCACATTGGTCTGCATCACCTGCAGTGGTTTTCTCAGCTAGTAAGTGAAAGAACATTCTCAGAGCATCTGAACGGTTATTTCTTAAAAATAAGGGGTTTTTTTACTTGAAAAACCAAGTGTCACCAAGCTTCCTGTGGGCTCTTTATGCCAACACACCTTTCATTTCAAAGACAATCATTTGTCCTTGGGGCACATCCTTCTGTTTCCTGCTTTACACCAGGCAGGGAGAACCTTTAATACAAAGGGAACTCAAAACACAGGGGAAAAACCAAACCAAGCCAACAATTTGCCCAAGAGCAAAGCACGAGGCCTTTGTGGCACGAGGCAGAACTGCTGCTGGCCAAGGAGCCACAGCGCTGCACCACAGGTAAGGAGAGAGGAGCAGAGCCCAGCAGTGCCTGCTGAGGAAACACAGAGGAACAGAAGGGGATCAGCCTGCCTGGAACTGGGCCAGGACAACAGAGATAATGGTTCTTTCTGGAAGGTGCCAAAGGATACTTCATGACCACATCTGTTCAGGCCTGAAGCTCTGCAGTGAGTGCACACCAGCCCCAAACACAGGAACAGCACGGCCTGTCACAGCTCCACAGAAACAGTCTGTCTGCACAGATCAAAGAGTTCTCACTGATCAGACTGGACAGGAGCCAGAGCTCAGGATGGGAATGACAGGGAATGTCCTGGCCTTGATTTTGGGACTGTCATGGATCGAGTCCCATTCTTTGTCAGGAGTCAGCGTGGCCAGAGGACGGATGTGAAACACTTTCTGCCTCTGATTCTCAAAACAACAGACCAGTCCCTCGGCCTCACAGGAACACCCAAGAACAGACAACCTCAACCTTCTAATGGTTTTTTAAGTCAACCAAGAAAAAGGATTTTATACACTGTGTTATTTCTCCTATGTATACAAAACCACCTGGATTAAGTGTCTTGTTGAGAAAGTGAAATGTAAAGTGGCAGACAGATGAATTAAAAAAAAAAAAGTAAGCATTTTCCAGACAGCAGGATAAGCTGAAGCACTTTTGGCATGCTCACTTCAAGGAAAGAGTGCAGGAAGAGCTACTTCACATCTCTAGATATCTAATGGGTTTTTTACTGCACAGTATGAAGAATCCCACATTCAGCCTTGGTCTGACAGTGTTTACACCTGGGAGATGTTTCACTAACCCAAGGCACACACATCTCACGCATGACAAAAGCCAGTTACCACAAGTTGGTTTATAAAACAGTCACAGATTTATTGAGATAAATACAAATAGAAAGTTACATAGATTCTTTACTCTGACAAACAAAGACACTTCCAGAGTGTCCCCACTTAAGTGGATCCTAAACCCCCTGGTGCACAGACACCCCCCCACAGGGACCAGCAACACCAGGGGGCTGCAACCCCAGCAATGTGACCAACAGGCCTTGGATTGCACGGGCCAGCATTTCCTATGGCATCCAAGCAATATTGCACCCACCACTGTTACTGTCATGGTCCTTGGCTAGAAATGCTGCAAAGTGATATTCTTCCTGCTGCTGTGGAAGTGGATGGACTCCCTAACTTTGCTCCATCTGGCTTTTAAAATACCTATGTTTGCATAATTTAAACAACCCAGAGAACTCACGTGAACACACCGCTGTACTCACTGTGTACGTTTGTCCTGTACAAGATGTAAAGTGCAGCCTTAGTCATGCTGAAACCATTTTTAATTCAAAACTAGACCAAAAAGACCCTTGTAGAGGGTAAATCTGTTTAACAGACCTGCACACTGCCTACAAAGAACCCCCCCCAGAACTGTGCTGACCCCCATTAGGACATGCAACTGTAGAGCTGTCACAGAACGTTTTAAATGCTCTACTGAAATCATATCATTCAAAACAAGAAAGAATTTGGGAGCCAGAGAGGTACCAAAATGTTGTTAAAAACAAAGAGCTTTGTTTAGCCTTTTAGTGAACTTTTAGAGCTGGTGCCTTACCCTTTACACACATTCTAGTTAAAAACTCCTAGTGAACACTAACCAAACATGCTAAAACATATGGAAGCTTGTGTTTTCCAGTGGATTATTGCAAGTCAAGGAAACTATTTAAGGTGATCTGACAAACAGAAACCTGGGTTGGGTTATGTTCAAGGTATTTAATTTATATACAGTATATTTCAAACATACTTACATATACACACACTTTAAAAAAATCTGTTCAGTGCTGAGAAATTTAATGAACTGATAATAAAAAACAGAAGTAAAACCTTGTCAGAAAGGCCTTAGAAAATCTGAACTGTTAGAAAATACCAGTATAATGCCAGCATTAGAAAAAGATATTAGAACTAGAAAAAATTAACTTGAGGGGTCTTTTTGTTAAGAAATAGCAATCATAAAAAGTCTGTACTGAAGAAGCATTTGTTTTAAATTATAAAAAAACTGTAAAAAAATGAAATGTAGAACATTATAGAGTTTAGCGTTTACACCGTTTGCTGCAAGAGCAGTGGCACATTTCTGCCTGCAACTTCCAAAGAGCAGTTTGTGATCTCACGAGAAAACCATTTGTTACAAATACTGTACATATTATATAATACATGACTGGTTAACTTATACAAAACTGAGCCCTCCCAAAACACAGAACCCAGCTGAGGAACCCACTTGTATTGCAGACAAACCACATTCAAACCAAACCAAAGCAGTCACTTCTGTAACAGCCTTCACCATGTGAACTCTGAGTAATGCAACGTGGAATAAGGGGAGGTATTTACACAGGTCTGTTCGGGACAAAGGACTGTTCTCAGAAATAAAATAACTGTTACCACATAAAACCATTTCTTTAGTAGTTCAGTTTTTCAACAGGACGAAGTCTCAATCCCCAATATAAAACTACTTTTTTTTGTCTTCTCTTAGATCCCAAATCTGCAATAATGTGGGGCTGAGAGGGGCAGAGTCCAGCAAAAGTATTGGCTGAAGTAACTGTCTGAAGTTACTCAGTTTTACCAACACAACTTTGCTCCATCTGTGTATTCTTTCCTCCAACCCCATTTCAGTACACAGAAGACACCCTACTTTACCTTATGCATCTCAGTAACCTTTATTTGGGGTTTGCCCCAAATCTTACCAAACAACCCACAGAAGTCACAGAGCAAACTGTGTCACCACCTTGCCCTGGAACGTTTCTGACTTGGGGTTTTTAAGAATTAAGAAGTCCTTTGTTTCTTCAGAAAAGCTGTTTGGGATTTAAACACTGGCCAGGTTGAAAGGTGTTTGTTAAATGAGGTGTGTATGTAAAACAAACAAACTGAAGCTGTAACTGCAGACAACACATGCTGCAGGAACCAAATCCCTCAGCTGACCTTGCTGGGGCAGAATGAGGAACTTTCCACTGGGGAAATCCACACTCTCCCTACCAAAGGAGAGCCAGGAGTAACACAAACTGACCTGTGAACACCTGGGCAGGTTATTATTGACTGTTAACACCTGTAAAGGTATAGCTCAGAAGTAACCAATTAATAGAAATGCCCCAATATACAAAGAATCTTGAGCTCTGTGCTTTGAAAAATATCACATTATATTAAGTAAAAATGACCCATGCCTTAATTCTAGCAGTGTAACTACTTTAAAAAAATGAAATGTTTTATGAGCTTTCTCCACTGATGCAGAATTAATTTTTTGTTACAACTCAAAACTATTCACATATATACACCTTTTTCAAATGAATGCAATAGCTGAAACAATACAAAAACAATGTAAGTGAAGAAAACAGCTTCAGGGAAGTTTGCTATAATGAGGTTTTAGGATTTCAAAACCATTTTAAGCTTTAGCAAACTTGTGCTGCTGGAAACGTTTTGTTAAAAACTGAAATGTGAATTCCAATTAACACTGAAACAGAGTGTGGTGTAAGACTTTACAGATAATACTGAACTGCAGGTGAAGATCAGAGTTATCACCCACATTTACAAAGGGACAACCAGAAGGAATTACTCATGGGAATCAAACACGAAATGAGGTCATGAAATGAAGACTGTAACATTTCCTGCTCAAAACGGTAACAGAACCCACCTTGTGTGTCCACATTACTCAGACTAACAACTGTCCTGCTGCTCAGCCCTTGCTGCAGAACAACACATTAGTTCTGTTTTTCAATGGTAATATTGTCCATGTTACCCTCTTTTAGTTTTATGGTAGCAAAGAAAGACACATCTTGATCTCTGTCAGATTGCAGGGCCAGAATGGTCTCTTCTGCAGCTTCTAGATGAGGATTTCCAACACTTTTAAAATAAGCTAGAATAAGGGGAGGAAAAAAAAGACAATTTTAATCAAATCCAAAATAATAAACCCTTGGGCATAACTACTACAGAAATACAGAGGATGCAAAAAACATCTGGGGCAGCTTATCCAATTTATAGTTTCCTAACAGAAACTACAGGAAGCTAAGGAAGCTGACAGAGGAAGAGAAGTATGCTGCTTCTGATTCATCTTATTAGGTACTTAAATGCTTCTAAGATAAACTCCTTTTGCTCAGCCCTAAACAGAAACGTATCCATGAGCAAAAGCAAGCTCAGGAAGCTGCCACTGTACAACACACTCCCAAGCCCTCTCCTTACTTTATTCTGAAAAAGTGCAGGAGAGATTTCTGTGCATCTTACTTTGAGTAATCAGGGATCAGCTGCTTTTTGTTGCTGTTTTTAAGGAGCTGTAACACGGGGAATTGTACCGCGATGGATCCCAAAGGCTGCCGCAGCCTCGGCCGCTGTTGGCGAGGCCGCAGCGCCCCCAAGTGGCTCCTGCCGGATTAGCAAAGCCACTTCCAGGCCCTTTAGGGATACTCATCCCACATTCCAAGGCTGCAAGGAGTACACATCCCTAAATCTGTACTCTCAAATCCGAACTTAAACGCAATATCCCAAATGACAGTGTATGATTCTGTTTAACAGCCTTGCAATGAACTGAGCAGAGGAAAGCCAGCGTTCCCGAGGTGTTGGACCTATCCAAGGAAATTCATGACCACACCTTTCTCCAGTAGTGTCTGCCTGAGGGCCTTGGCCAGCAGGACCCTGACATTGGGCACAGGATCTGAGGCAAGACTCAGAAGGCTGGGCAGTAGGTGCTCCACGAACTGGTCCACGGGCATACACTCCTCTTCTACCACAGCCTAGGGACAAACACAGCACAGGAAAGCAAGATTTGTGTTTAAAACACACTGTGTGCCACTTCTTTCCATCCTGGCCTTAACCTGGCCTATTAAAAAAAGCTCTGAACAAGTACACTCTACGCTGTGTTGGTGAAACAAACTCAGCCTTTCAATACCTGTTCTGAAAACATCTGGTCATTCTGAAGTTCAGCCAAAGATGAGCCAACAAAAGCAGATTCATATCTTTCAACTGTATTTTAGAAAATGCTGCTCTCTTCCCTTTCAACATTCAACCATTGTTCCTACTGCTACTCAATTAAGCATTTTTGGTTTGGAGGGGATGGCTCAGTAGCAATAAAGAGGAAAATAGTTCCCAGCATCCAGCACCCACTGGGACTCTGAGGAGCTCTTGTGACCCTTTGGGCATTGCATGGCCAGGTATTAAAAAAATGCATCTCAGTTTGGGACTTAAACTTAATTCTTGACTTTGCCACTGGGATACCAGAAGTCCAAGGGTCAGCTATGGCAGCACAGCCCCATCCAAGGACACAGCTCTGAGATGGACCAGCCATGTGCCAGCACCGAGACCAGGCCAACTGACACTGACCTCTGTCAGCCCCCAGAATCAGAGCCCAAAAATGGCCAAGAAATTGGGAGTCCAAATTTCAGTTTTGCCCACGTTGCTGCAAAGCCTCAAACCAGCTCCAAATTAAATGCACACACAGAGGCAGAGAGAGAACATTCCAACCTGACAAATGAAGGCAAAGGCCTGTCTTCCAACCCACTTGGAGCAGTGACGGAACCGCACCACGAGCTCGTTAATGAAATTCAACCCCAGGGCATTTGCATTGTTTGCATAGAACTTCTGTAGTATGGCTACAACCTGTGAGGCAAAGGGAAGGGGAAAGGAGGGAACAAAAAGAAGAGATGAGACTTCAGCTGCAGCCCCTGGAGTTAAAAAAAACATCATTTCAGTTGATTTCCACAAGGGGATACCAAACACTGTTCAGTGCAGACAGCTGTGTAGGTTTTAATAAATTTTTGTGCTGATTCTGGAGAAAGCCAAACAGCTTTTCTAAAGCTTGGTTCACCTGAACCAAAACACACCACAAGTAAAACCAGCAATAAAATAATGCCCCTCTGCATGCTGTCATGAAGAAAAAGAAGAGACTGAAGGAATATTTCTATTCCTTTAAGACGTTTATGGGATGATGGCATTATCACGAATTTCATAAGAAATTAAATCAACTTTGAGGAAAGATCAGTAGTTGGTTGGTCAGGGTTTTGTTGTGGGGTTTTTTTGGTTGGTTTTTTTTTTTTTTTTTTTTCCTCCCCAGAACTGAGGGAAAGTCTTCCAAATCTTATACATACTGGCTTTCATGCAGTTGAAAAGATTTATCATTCACATACAACACAGAGGAAGAGTTTAGTATCTCCAGCAGTCAGACAATTCAAAACATTTTATGAAGCCTTAATTTCACACTTTTCCATATAGTTTATGTCCATGTTTATCAAAATATGTCTCAATTGACCCTACTTGTCTGAAAAAACAGTGATTTCAGGTACCCTCTCCAGGATAATTTTCCTCTCTCCTGCCAGGAAGAGAGCTAAATCCCCTACCAGTTTGAAGGAGATCCACCGAACTTCTGACACTTTATCGGAGCAGAGAGTTAGTGCAATATGTCTTAGGTAGTCATAGACATCATTGGGATTGTAGAGCTCCAGGATCAGGATCAGCTGCCTGGAACACAAAGGAAATCATGAACTCTACCAAGTGCAGCACAACCTGCTCCAATTCACCATCATGTGAGTCATGGGGGAGGAGAATCAAGGTATCACAGTCACTACAGAGCCCCTGAGCAGTTTGTTCTTCACACATTAGAGGGACACACTTGACTCCATCAGGGAGTCCAAGAGAAACTTACCCAAACTACATGTACATGTATCAGTTACCCCAAATAATAACAAAAGCTACAAACAGAAGTACAAGAAGTTCTTTTGCAACTTCAAACCAATATTCTGTACATTCTTGCCAAGTGAAAACTGAATATTTACCTCGGTGCAGAAATCTACCTTTCAGAAAATACTCTATCTCAGAACCAGCAGCCACAGCAGCAGGTCCCCACTAGGGGTCAGGGGACTGCTGTGGATCATCCTTGTTTGTTGTGCCAAACTACACAGGGAGATGGAGTCCTCAATAGCCCAAACATACAAACAATAATCAGGAAGCTCAGATTTTAGTCCCAAACTATGCCTACAAAGGTGCTGCAAATATCAACAGAGCTTGTAGAAAAAACTGGGATGTTACAATGCTTTCATTATACAGCCACTCAGACAGAAATACCAAATTAATAAATTTACTTTTTAAGAACTGGTTTTTCTTTCTTACACATTACAAACATTACTTTTTATATACATTTCACTGATTTCTGCAAGGGAGTCGAGAACTAACTAAATGCTGAAACCTCACTGAATAGTATCTATCAGATTGTCATATTTCATTAGCTGTGAGTGAACCAGATCTCCATTTTAGTGTAATCACAGACATTTAAGTTTCAACCACACTTGATTACAAAACAACTTGCAAAAAAAAAACCAAAACACCCCAAATCCCCCAAAACAACCCTAACAGCCAGTGGCTTTTAAATTCAGCCCCTTACTAAAGAATGGTGGTAAACTTTCAGCTCCTAATCAGGATGTGCTAACTTCTGAGTGTAGTTGCCTATTTCCAAGTTAGTAATACAGATTTAAAATCAGAAGTTAACAAAATTACATACTCTGCCAGCTCGTAACGAAACCTCCAGTTCCTGCTGTTATCAGTCACCACAAATTCTTGAAGCTGGTAAAGATACTCTCGCCTTTTGTCTGCATGAAGTAGCTAAAGGAAAAACATTACTAGTATAAAACTGAAGCAATTCAATACTTGCAGTTCTCTGGCGTGTTACTCTGTTCACACCTATGTGCACTTTCCTACTTGAAAGTGACCATTGACAAGATGCTTCCTAAAAACTGTGCACAATCAGCTGAGTGCCTGGACACACAAGACTGACATCCAGAGAAGTAGAGGAAGTCATTCCTTTGGCCAGGACACCCATCAAAGTACCACCTCTGGGCACCAAAAACTAAGAATTTGTGTGTACCCACCAGGATCTGCTCTCTTCTCTCCCAGCCCCAAACACAAATTGCTACTGGGCCAACTTTCCAGTTGGACTGCACGAAATACTAATTCCTTTACAACAGACAGCAGCATTTACACCCACATTTACAATGGGTTTTCAGTTTTGCTGTTTTGTTGGGTCATGAGACAGAAGAGAAGTGTGGCACATTAAAAAAGGAACAGACACACAAAATGGCAGCTTTGCACAAAACTAAGCATTTAGATACCAATACATGCACAGCTCATTAAAGAACTCTTAATATAACAGAGTCAGAAAAAAAAATATATTACGAAATTAATTACACTTTCCCACCTTCAGGAAGTCATACAGATGTTTGAGGACTCCAATACGCACTTCATCCAGGTCTTTCAGGAACCCATTGAAAATTGGCACCAGGTCAGCAGCTGTCAACTGATCCCCCAGGATCACTGCCAGCTCGTGGATGGAGAAAGCCAGTGTCCGACGCACCTTCCACTGCAAACAGGGCAAAGAGGGAGCTACATCAGGCACCACAACTAAAGCAAACAGGCATTTGAACGACTCCTGTGTGAGGATTGAGAGCAGAACAAACAGGGCTGTTACACAGCAGTACAAAGTGTTAATCATGTCTACGAAGTCTGACTTAAATCCTGAATTTTACATTTTTAGCACACATTTGATCCCTTACAAGAAATTATATGATCTTACAACTTCAGTGCAACAAAGTGAACAAAGAAGTTCCTCAAAGCTCTGATTTACTGTTACAAAACCTTCTTTTCCTTCACCTGTACATCTGAGGCCAGTGTCTCGTAGGTGTCCTTGAGGCAGTGCCAGTTCTGCCTGCCCAGAGTCAGGGCCACCCCAGGCAGGCTGTAGGCGCAGTGCTTGGCGATCTCGGTGTCCACGGTCTGGGCTCGGGCAGGGTCAGTCATGGACAGGTACTGGTCTAGTAAAGGCTGAGGGATGATATCCTGTAGGCAGAGACAGCATATCAGTGGCACACTTGAATTTAAGGTCACAAAGAAAATATGCCTGTTTTGCTAAAGTTCTCTTGCTACCAGCCCACCAGCAGCAAAACACAAAGGTGGTAGGGAGACCCCTTGTGTGCATGACCTTCACTGAGGGCACATGACCCCAACATGTATTTGTTCTCTCATTAGGACAGAGCAGTCAGCAAGGAACAGTGGTTATTACTTTATCAACACATTGCATCAACCAAGCTGAAAATTTCTTCTTTGCTGAAGACAAACAGTACATCAGTGACAAACAGTGCCTGCCTTGCTTGCACAGGTTGCCTCTAAGGCACCAAAAAGGCAATAGAACATTTCTAATTTTCTCATTTAAAACAAGGTTTTCCTTAAATCCCAGAGTGTTCCTTCACATTCTGCAACTGATCCACTGCATTAGGGATAGGATGAAGTGTATCCAATACTCCACTAAAGCCATTAGATGCTACTTTAATCACCTGTAATTTTGACTTGTCATCTTCAAATGGCGGATTATTTTCCTTCTCTTTCCTTAAAAATACACTGGTTCCTCTGTGTTGTTCCTCTGAGTCCTGTAAAGGAGGTACGAGGTAGTGAAATGACAGACTTGGTGCTGTTTGGGATATTTCAAGGCATCACTATAGCACAATGCAGCTCAGATTCGGAACAGCCTTTTGCAGGCAGAGCCTTGCACAGGCAGAGCCTTGTTTACTGTGTTTATGCCAGTACAGAGAGACAACAGAGTAGTACACAGAGGCAAACACTACAGACCATAGCAGCCACAAGGGCAGCAGGAATTAGATTTAATCTAATTCTGATAATAATTAAAAAATTTATAATTTAAAAGATATTTTAGAACACAGTGATGGCAATTCCCAAATCTATCATATTATGGAACATACACCTCTTCCCAAATATCAATGAAAAGCTTCAGAAGAACTAAAAGTTTAAAAGAACAAAACAATAAAAAGCTCCAAAGTTCACACAGTATTTTACATTCTTAGTCATACAGGTTTTATGTGTAATTTTTGTTCACAGACAAGCTGCTTGACTTTTTATTTTACAATTGGCTCCAGCAATGTTAAATTCTGTGCAAACAATTCCTTTTACTCCTAACTGTATGTTGTAATCAACAAATAGTAACCAGGAACTGAGTGTGTGTCACCACCTGATTCAGTCTCCTGTCTATAGAGATAAAAGACTAAAATTAGATTCATTACAGGAAGAGGTGAGACTATACTTGCTACAGTTCATCAGGAAAAATGCTGCAAGACTACTGCCAAACTTTAACTCCTGGGTCATTGGGGTGCAAACAGAAATGAAAGGCTTCAATGGCTTTTTTTTTTTCAATTAGAGTAAGCAGAGTGTGATAGCTGTGGTCTAGTGTAGGCTTTGGATCAGAAGTGGGTCAGTCATGCCAGGGACTACACAGAACTCGTGCAGGCAGGAATTCATTTCAGACATGGAGCACGAGCTCACTTACTGAGCTTTTCAGCAGACTGGTGGCTGACTGGTCACTGATGTTATCCTGGGAGGCAGGGGATGGCGGAGTGTCCTCCTGCACCCGGGTGCAGGCAGCATCTGAAACAGCTGCTTCATCTGGAATAGTCTTGTTCTGAACATTGCCACTGCTTTCTTCCATTTTTTTGGTCTCACAGTCACCAACAGAATCGAACTGAGCAGCTCTGAGAGCAGCAGACAATACTTGGACCTGAGCTGCACAAAGCAAGAGACAACTATTTAGTCTCCTTTCTGCATTTAAAAGCACTGAACTTGTAATTAACTCATCTGAAAAGATAAAAAGAAGCCCAGTATGAGCTGCATATTCACAAACATTTGCCCTTGGAAAGAAAAGGCCTCTTACTGTAGAGAACTCAGAGACTTGGCAAAACAAGAAGCTCAGCTGACAATGGATGACAGAGGGATTTGGTACAGGAAACACACACACCCCCGAGGTCATTATCACTTCAATGTGTTCCACAATAGGCCTGTATTGGGTGGCTGAGGGGCAAAACTTGAAATTAGGGCCATTCTCAGTCAGCCCAGTATTAGATGAATTCAGCTGGTCACAGGTAGCACTGGCACTAGAATCACAGAACTGACACCACTTGAAATCTGTTACAACTGGTTTTAACAAGCTCTTTTCCCTTTTGTAGTTAGATCAAGTGATTTCTCATGCAAGAAGCCAGGAACACTTCCCCAGCTCTTCTAGAAATAACTCAGGTCTTATGAAAAAGGCTGTTGCATAACCTCCTACTATAATTTACTGCTCAAGAAAGGCTCATCACCCTATAAATACCAAGTCAATTAAAATGCAGTCAGGAGTTTTGTAAAGGCCAGGAGAAAACCCGCTCAGAGGAGCCATGATTTTACTGTTACAGTCTCACCTTGAACATCTGGATCATCTATGTGCTCTTGTAAGCTTTCTAGAACCTTTTTTATTTCACTACTAGCAACACAGTTATTGCATGGCGCAGAACAGCTCTCGTTGTGCTTCTCAGTCTTGAACTGGAGCAGCTCCAGCTCCTGAGTTATGTCAGGCAGAGGAGGGCGCCAGTACAGGAACGTGTTGAACAGGTCCTCGGCAGATCTGGAGTGCATTCCAGGGAAACTGCTGTCCTTGGTGACCTCAGGGACACCAGCTCTGTCACCCTGAGACAGTCGAGACACATCTTCTTCAGGACTGGTACAATAATCTGAACCTTCTTCCCGTGTGTCTTCATTCAGGTTCTCAGGGAGTTTTGTGTTCACCACTGCTGAGGTCTCAGTGGAGGATTCTGGTTTGATTTCCATTGGTTGTTCTGAGCTGGTAACAGACACACACAGTTACTGAAATACTCTGTAACAAGAGGTTTTCAGTGAAATACTTAATTGAATACACCAGCAACAACAGCAGTTTTTCTCTACAGAAAGACAGAATTTGTTACCACTACGCTTTACTTCACCAGTTTTCCCTTTACCCTCCTGTGAAGCCAAAGTGCTACACTCGAATGTGTGATCTCACTCTTCTACCTTTTCTGGAACTATATTCTCAAGTTGAGATTTTTAGCCTTGACAAGACAACAAGTAACTTCTTTTTACTCCCTTCCACTACACCAGCCCTTTCCCAGGATTTACCTGGACAGTGTAGCATTTGCACTGGAGGACACTAAAGTGACGTTGCTGCTTGGCTGACAGGAACTGGAATTCACATCCTGTGCTGATGGTCGGATGCTCAGCGTCCCATCTTCTCGAATGTAAAGCCCAGCACTTGAAGGGTTTGCAAAGGTAGAAATAAACGGGCCAAGGGACTGAAAAGCAGCCTGACGAACCTGTGGTGGTGTAAGAACAACAGTCAGGGTTCATGCAGCTCACAGAGTTGAAAAGTAAAAATTGGGTGCAATTTTTTAGTAAGAACCAACTGATTTTTCTTACAGCTGCATTTAATACAAAATACAACCAACTAAGTGCCACCTAAGAAAAGGGTGTTAGAATATTAAATGTGTATCTACAATCATTGTATGGAAATCTTTTAAAAGTCAAAAATTTGAAGGACATCCCTGTCATCTTCAACTAATTTATTTAACACAAGCAACCTTTTCTCAGAGAATATTTACACTTAGAATTTCTATCAACAGGATTCTTTAAAAGTAGTAAGAGAGAAAAAATAAGATCTATCTTATTAGAGGAGAGCAGTTTTTAGTACAGAAGAGTCCAATCTCAGCAAGTGTTCTTCAGAGCCCTTCTAGAAAACACTTGTGACGTGCCCATTATTTCCCAGGATGTGTCTGGGAAGGTGGCTCCATTCCAGAGTGAGTTACTCACCCATCTGCAAGTGTCACTGATCAGACTGATGAACAGTGGGGACAGTTTGCTCCGGCGAACCTCTGGGGATGTGGTGTAGGACACTGCCATGAAGCATTCAGCACAGGCTTTCCTCATCCCCCAAACACTATCAGAACAGAGCTCAAAGAACTTGGGAATCTGCCAAAAAGAAGCAAAACCAAGACTAATTAAAGACCAAACAAAGTCTGCAGCAATATCAAGGTATTTGTCTGAAAACTGGAGACAAGGACAACTTCAAAGAATAAAGTGGAAAAAAGAAGAAACAGGACAGATTAAATACATACAGTAATTGAAGGAATTGGGAAAGAAAACGCATCTGTCTCCCATTTACTCCATTAGGATTTTGTGTGCAATTATTTATTATATAAGAAAAAGTAGAAAGAATTAATAATGGCCTATTTTTCCTGAAATCATAACTTACTTCTAGTTCAAGGAAAAAGAAAGTAATTCTAAAGTGTGTGTGGATATATATGTATGTGTATGTGCTGTCACTAACAAGAACTTAGCATTTCTCTTCAGTTTCCTACGTCATTGCAACCAAGGCCTTAAGCTAATCAATTAAAAAATGCATGCACGCTGATTAATTTATGGAGAAGACAATAAAAGAATTCATTATTAAACTTTCTGAACTGATAAATACAAGCCTCATAAATTGGTCTATACATACCAGAAGTCTTTCTGTGGCTTCTTGCCCAACTGCATTACAAATGTCACCAAAATTAGCTGCACAAATCTAAGAAATAAAAAAGCCATTAATAACACTGTGTCTCTTTCAAGGGCATTAGTTTTATTATCAACTTCCCCATGCATTATTTATCCCACAAAACAACTGCATATGTTTTGACTATTCAAATTTCAGCCCTGTAACTACAGAGTGTAATCCTAACTCATCCCAAACAAAGACTTGTTACACCAAGTGTCCATACACCACATGCCTCTGAAATCAATAGCAATAAAGGTTCTGCACGAAGAGCATCACCTACCTCAGCAACCACCACAATAAGCCTACTTGAAAGTTTAAATTACTTTGAGCAGCAGCTGTCAGGCCCAAAGCAGGGTAAAACATGATACCAGGGTCAGGACTTAGGTGTACTGACAGAACTATCCTGGCTCAAGGTGGCTTAAGTACTTTGCTGAGGCAAAGTTTAATCACGGTCTCAAGTTAGTGCCATTTACAGGCCATTACAGAAGCTATAATTAAGGCAAAAGGGACATCCCCTCATGCTGAAAAAAGATGCTGACAAAATCTGAAATCAATTAAGATAGGACTGTGTTAATACTCATTTTATTCACTTCATATGCCTATAATGCAGCTCAAATTCCAGCAAGTACAGCTTAGGTTACAGACCAAGCTGAAGCTCTGCGTGACCCTTGAGTCTGCTCAAATATTTAAAGACTTCTTATGCTTATACAAGTTTCCTTTTGTACTCAAACATGAATTAAAGTCTTACACTTCTGGGATTTCTCCTTTCAATAGTAACAGATTTTCAAAAAAAAATTTAAAGGAAAGGTGTCTCAAGTGTCTATTATTTTTGAATTTCTGGTTTAAATAAGATGGTGGAGATGAGGCAATTTGTTTGCATCCTAAAAAACCAAGCACAGCAGCTTAAAAGAAAGGTTGTGCAAAACCATTAAACGTGCAAGAGCAGTTTAACTTCTGGACCAAAGCTATTCACCAAGGCATGTTACCCATTTCTTTACTGAACTACAGAAGCTAAAATCATGTCAGTAAATAAAAACTTCCAGATGCTTTCAAGGTTCATCAGCTAAACTTATGACTAAATTTAGGAAGGCATTTGAACAGCAACATACAAGTTCATTTTTAGGAGGTTTAGAGCTGGAAACACACCAACCTTTCGGACTTGAAACAATTTCCCATCACTGCAGAGTTCACAGAAACGAGGAAGCAGCATGTGCTCAACTGTTGTTCTGCTCAACATAGAGGCCATTTTACAGATTATCTGAAAAACAGGAAAGGGATAGAAGGAGAAGAAAATTATAAAGCCTGTAAACACAGCCAAGTATTCCTCCTAAAAATTACTCTGGAGAGCAAGACGGCAAGAAAATCATACTCCCATACACTTTTCTACTCAACTGCTCTGCCTGCAGCAACAGGAGTTTAATGCTTACACAAGTGTTGCCAGATTAACAGTACTCATTTATTTTTATTTTTCAAAAAATATTGGAGCTTTCTACCTCCACAAAAAATAAGCTTTATTCCTTTTTAGGAATAAATGTTTGCCTTTTTAATAGAATGCTAAAGAAGAAACAAGGAACAGAACTCCAGAACTTCCCTACAAATTTTCAAACTCCTAAAAGGCATCTGGTGCTCAGATGTCATCCTGGAAAACTGCCTAGGCAATTCCCAACTTCCAAACAAGGAAGAGGAAAATCTAGCTGGTAAAATATTTTACAGGTCAAGTGTCAGATATCCATGCTGAAATGTAATTACACACCAGCACTTTTCTGTGGAGTCAACTGATTTCTTCAAAGTCACCAGGCAATGTTTTTTTCAAAACACTTCAGAACTAAGACAGGTCATCACTGGTATTTCTACAATGTTACTGGGAAACCTGGTAGAGCAAATGTAAAAGAACCTGCTGGGGAACAAAACAATCTTAACAAGAATTAAAACACGGCTGCCAAGGACTGTGTTTTCAAATTATTCAGGCACCATTTTGACATCATTTAGCATCATGAAGTATAAAAAAGATATCGTTAAACTTGATATTTTCAAAAATTCAGAAAAAAAATTTAAAGATTTGTTGTGCTAAACTAAAAATCCAAATATCTTTAAAAATAAATACAAGAAGTTTGATTGCTTATTTAATGTCAGTACTATTCCTCGATCTCATCTTAATTCTCATTATAAATTAATGTTATAAACTTACATTCACAGCTTCCACCTTGTACTCATCATCACTGTCAGGAGCAGAGAGGTCCAGCAGAATGGGACACACCTTGTTCTCGATGTCACTCTGAGCCACAAGGTCCTGTTCCAGCAGGATGAGCAGTGCTTCCTGACCTGCCTTTCTAACCTACACACATGAGCACACAAAACCAATCTGTCACTATTAAAGGAACATTTACTGATATGAGAACCACAAAAAAAAAACCATTTTTTTCAATGAACACACAGGTACAAGTTCAAAAAAAAAAAAAACCAAAAAACCAAACAAACCCAGAAAAAAGTTCTCAGCTTTATGATCACAAGCAATTAGCAATAAATACTACAGTTTAATTTAATTTCATCAGATTCTGAGGAGAAGCCAAAAGATGAAGCCTAGAACAGGATTTGCAAGTCACAGCTCCTGGAATAGGCTATCCATGTGCTGTTAGGCAAATGCTGTAAGTTTTCCATTATCTGCTAAGGAAAGTATTTAAAAAAAACAAATAAATCAGACCTCCCAGTCAAATGTGCTGAAACCAACAAACACAGAGCACTACATAAAAGCCAACATGGAATTTCCTATTATCTCTTCCCCATGCTTTAAATTCACTGAGCCACATAGAATTTTCCAGGGATTCAGCTCATATTGTCTGTTTCTCCTACCTGATTGTTAACATCTGTGAGGTATCTCACTACTATGGGCATAAGGTATTCAAAAAATGCTGTTGGGAAGTTTGGTCTGCTTTCCTGCAGGAAAATGGCAATAGGAGGGATCTGCTCCATCAGCTCTGTACGTACAGTTGGCTCTGCAAATAAAAGTCAAAACATGAAATTAAGAACAGGTACCTTAAGAAAAAAGTAGCATTTTCCTTTAATGTTTTCACAACAGAAGAAAATGAAAATAATTAAAAGAGAAATAGCATCACTGAAATTGCCTGTTCTTCAAGGAAAACTGAATAAAATGGAATAGCCTTACACACATCATCACAGTTCAGAGACTTGGGATCAATTCCCAAACAAATCAGATAAAATGAGAGCACTAGCACCCAGTCACCATATATGTATGCACATGAAGTATTAAAACACAACTGCTCTGAGCCATCTACACCATGCAGATGTAATAAATTTCTTGAAAAAAATTACTTTGGGCACTATACTAAGTAAGGGCTTTTCAATTAACATCTTATCTACCATACAACATACTTCAAAAACAGAGAAAAAAATTCATCCTGTTTTCACTGACAGACATTGCTCTTGGATGATTTAGTTTTCTTAGTTCAATCACTGCCTCTCAAAATTGAATGTCACTGCTTTCTACATTGCAGCTTAGGTAAAATAAATTACAAAAACTAAAAACCAAACTTTCAAACCTGCATCTTCAGAGAGTCTGACCATTATTTCCATTACAGTCAGAAAGTCTTCTTCATTGCTGCTGAAATCTCGAAAGACATCCAGAAGACCTCTGGCAATAATTTGCCTGTGGAGTGAAAAACATTAACTGCCTTAATATCCAGTGAACTACACGTAGATGGAACACAAGGGCAACATATCAAATGTAACCTTAGAAAGATCTCTGACCATTCTAAATACCAACCAGAGAAAGATGGAGTTGAGAGAACTTACTCAGATATCCCAAAATGAAAACTTCTTTTCATGGAAATGTTATACAGAAATTGTTCAAATAGAAGTAGTATAATGCACGTGCTTGGGAGAATAACAAAAGACACAGTGACACCTGAACATCACAGTGCACTCAGTTACCATCCCGTGTGGCTGTTGCATCCTTACCTGTTAAACACATTATCACTGAAGGCATATTTTTCTAGACGAGCCAGTGGAGATAAGTTATCCTGTCCAGGGATATCCAAGAATGCAGTTATCCTCATACTATCACAGTCTGGCCCATAATCTTCAAATCCAACTTGAAAGACAAGAAAAGTAACAACAATTAAAAAAAAAAAAAAAAAAAAAAAAAAAAAAAAAAAAAAAAACAAAAAGACAAAAAAAAAAATAAACAGAAAAAAAAAAAAAAAAAAAAAAAAAAAAAAAAAAAAAAAAAAAAAAAAAAAAAAAAAAAAAAAAAAAAAAAAAAAAATCCAAGAGTCAGCAAGAGATGTTACAGTGTAAAATATAGGATACCAATAACTATTTCTTCAAAAGGATCTGAACATCACTGGAAACAGCTTACAAAAACAAAATCTTAAATTGTATCTAATGAGGTCAAGTGCAACACTTGCACAGAGCCCTGTAAATTCAAGCTTTGAAATTTAATTCAACTGTTGAAAGCCTTGGCTTTAACACACTTGACTTCACCCTTTGCAGAGTAACCACAGGCACTGTGAGTTAAGAGGGCTCAATGGTACACCACAGACTGACTCACACATTCAGAAGGAAAATAAGTTCTATTAAAAGGAACTGAAATTTTAACAATCATAGCAAATCTCAAACTGTATTATTTTAAAACTGTAAATTCTTATGTCTGTTCCCAAGGTACATTTTTATCTCTGTAGTTACTGGGTCCCATGTATTTAAATCAGACTGGGAGCTTTGGGGAAAACTTGAACTTCACCACACTTGTGAACATGCTGGGAACTTCCTGCTGCAGATCCATCAACAACAGACTTTTCTGTGTAAACACACTCTTCTCTAAATGTTTGTATTTGCAGCTTCAGACTTTTACCCAAATATTACCATACCAACTGTTACAATTTGCCTCACCAAGCCCAACACTCACCTAATCCAGCAACAGTTACAGATTACAGGCAGAAGGTAAAGACTGTGAAAAGGAAAGGGAAGGAGATAACTTTGCTGCCAGACTTACTTTAAATCCTTCATCATTAAAGACAGTGAAAGACAGCCTACAACACACCAATGCTCTCATGTCAGCAATGGATATGGGAAGCATAGAGTAACCAGTTCTACAGAAAGAGCTACTGGAGTATCTGATATTCCCGCTCTTGTCCCAACCAAGCACTGCTATAACTATGCCCACTTCTTTCACACAAACAGAGCAACTGTGATCATACTTAAATAAATGCAAATTGTGCCAACACAGCTTCTCACATGCATGAAGGATTGCAAACCAGCACACATGCTGAGAGCGACAACCCCCAAAGACAAGCCAAGTTCTTTGGCTCTAAAGTACATTAATACCCATTTTAAATCACTTTTTATATTTAAAAACCCCTGTATTTTTCCAACAGAAAAATTCCTATTTCATATATAAGTCTCCTTTCCAATTATTTAACACAAGTCAAAACATTCTTAGAAAGATAGCTCATTTAGAGAAGAAATTATCTGAACATACTTGAAGCAAAATGTTATACCTGGGTCTTCAGGGGGGGAAAAAAAAAAAAATCAGATTGGTTTAAGGTCTCCATGGAGCCCAGGTGACTCAGGCTACAGCAATCTCAGATTCTGCTGTTCTTGCAGACAACATGCTCAACAAGTTCAGTGGGATTCAAACAGAAGAAAACTGTGGATTGGAGTAAGTGTTCACATCTCATATTTACAGATACTACAGCTGAACCCACAGCTACATGATCAGAAACAGCTGCTATTTATTCATGCCTTTTTATAATGAGGATGTTTTGCACTGACACCCTTATTTCCACCCCTCTGGTCATTATTATTTTTCCTGCCTGCTCCTTATAGAAAGGTCTGTCAGGTCCAAATCTGCTGCCCCAGGGCAAGCCATTTCCACTGCACAGATCCATCTGGGACCAATCTGCTCCAGGACTTTCCCCCAGCCAAAGCATCTGAAGAGGGAACATCCAAAATCTGCTGCTTCACAAGAAGCCTCTGCATCCCTGACAGCTCAGGTGAAGTTACAGTGCATGTGGGATTGCAGATTGCCTTTCTGAGGTTGCAACAAACCCCCCACACCCAAAAATGGCTCTCACCATCCTTGTATCTATAATTACAACAAATACATTTTAAAATCCATAGAGACTGAACACTCACTAGCTAATTTTTGAGCCTACTCACCTGCTATACAAAGATTTATTAGGGCTTAAAAAACAATTAGAAGGAATATACTTGTCATTAACTTCATCTAGTTCCCACCTGTCCCCAATTAGAAACAGTGTAAAAATAAGGGCTCTTATTAGTTCACTTCAAATATTTCAGAATTTCTACCAATTCAAATGACAACGAAATAAATCCCAATTCTAACTGTGACTACAATACCACACCTGGGACTATATTTGTAAACATGATGAACATGTTTAATTTTACTACATGGGGTAGCTCTATTATTCATTTAAATTACCTAAGCACACACCAGTGCTTCCAAGACCAGAGAGAAAACAGAGCACTACTCCTTATCCTCAGGATTGAGAGTTAAATACCTGAAATTTTTTCCACACACTCTCACTACACATAAGTAAGGAATAATCATGGCAGAATCCATTTTGTCTTCTCTCAGGAATTTTAATTTTCTTTTTCCATAAAATAAGAAGCCATTGGTACTCACAAGTTTCAGAATACACCAGAGTACTATGAAGTAAATCACAAATAATGAACTAGTATTTCCTAACTGATTTAGTGTTCTTCCACAGGTAAATCAAACATTCAATATCTTTTAATCTAACTATATCAAACAAATAAGCTTGAAATCTGTCCACCTCTAAACAGGAATAAACGTGACAGTATCCAGAGCTGGACTCGAGTTCACTGTGCCTTAATTTGCCCCAGACTCAAAAGCTGCTTAGAGCCTGTAAGAAACTCAGGGTCACAGGACCTAAGCCTGCAATTCAATGTCATCACCCAGTGCCACTATTCACATTTCACAACACAAACCAGTAAATACCAGTGCAGAGTGCAACGATTTAGTGAGCTCAAGCAGGTCACTTTCCTTCCCAGTGTTTGTAGAAGGAAAAACAAGTTCTTTAAATACTTTCTTTTTAATTGTACAAAGGACATAAATAGGCTAATTATTTTTTCCAGATAACCCATTATCTCATCTTACAGAGAACAAGTTTTAAACTGCACTTGAATTTAGGCAGATTTTACTACAGCCTTTTCCCACATTCAGAGTAATCCTCTAGGCTCTCTGTTTCAATTTAATTGATCTTCAGTGTGCCTGACACTTTTACCAATTTACTTAATAAAGTAAAAATCTGGATCCAGTGATTTATTTCACTGAGGTTTTCCTAAAACACATCATGAACTCTTTGCTAGCCTAGTCACTAGATTAGCACAACAGTACCTCAGATAGCACCCCTGAACTCTACAACACAGACACAACAGCTTTTGATTCCATAATTCTAACTGCAGTGTCAAATTAATGAACTTAATCAAAAAATACTTTAAGTCATAAAATAAGACTTTGCTGATGCTCTAGAAGGCACATTTATTTATAGGCTCATGCTGAAACTAGTAATTTCTCTTATTAATTACTACTTATGGCAAAACCTTCTGTATCTGGACATTTTTATTAGCTAGAGTTTTGCCTTACAAGCATCAAACTTCTTAGTCAGTTTACCAAACAAATGTATCACAGTCTTAGCAAAACAGCCAAAGATTGAACACTGATGGAGAACAAACACTTCTAGGGATGGTCACCCCTGGTCCAATGCCAGGACCCACAAGAGAACCACTGTTCTGTACTTATTTTTATATTTAGTCTGTATTTATCTCTGCTGTTTGCACTTTACACACTGCTACCGAGAGCTGAAACCTCAAAGTCTGAGAGCAGCATCCAACAGAATCCCACAGAGGCAATGTCCCTGTGCATCTTCCCAGTGGAAGACTTCAGATCTCACTTGTATTCCAACACTTCCCCTGGTGCTCCGAGGACCTTCCTAGATCACTCGTGCTCAGCTGGGGGGTATAGGTGGGGCGGACCCATCTGTTACACATTTTCAAGCATTATTAAACAACAACGCTCTTGTGACAAGCAAACACAGTTTCTCACAAGGAACACATACAAGTACCACTTTTTTTTTTTTTTTTTTTTTTAAAAAAAAAAGAGAGAAGCCAGCATCCAGTGAAACCACCCCAGAACGAGAAGTGCTTTCTAAAGCAACACGAGTTCCCATCGTTGTTGGCCAAAGCTCTGTGCCCTCAGCGCTTGCCAAGCCGTGCTCGGGCCCGACAGGTGTCCAACTCCCCCAGAACACAGCCCTGCCCTGCACCGGCTTGGGATGGAGCTGAACCCAAATCCAGCGGGCTGGGAGCCCTTCCCTTTACCCCCGGGGATGCACAGCAGCGGCCTCAGCAGGCTCTACAGCCCCGCAAAGCCAATTCCCTGAATCCCACCGAGCTCAGCTCCCCAGTTCCCACCGACCACCGGAGCGGGGGTGATGCCCCGGCCCACCTTTCCAGGAGCTGCTGGATACAGCGAGCCCAGCGGCCCCTGGCACAGCCCTGCACACCCTCACCTGCCGGAACCCGCCTCACAATCCTCCCCTCGCCCTCACCTGGGAGAAAACGCGGACAGGGGAAGAGGGCGACGGGAGGAGCCCGGGGTGGGAGCGCGGGCCTGGACGGGGAGCTGAGAAAAACAAAACAAAACAAAAAAAACCAAAACAAAACAAAAACAGTTACTCACAATCATCTAAGTCATCCTGCAAATCCACAAAATACAAAGGGATCCCTACAAACGAAAAAGAAACAGAAGAGAGATACCAAGGCGGGGAGGGGGTTGGTTTCGGAGGGAACGGGGCAGCGCCGGCCGAGCCGCCCGCCCGCCCCGCGGCCCCACTTACCGGCCATCTTGGAATGGACATGGGCGAGGAGGAGCGGGAGGAGGAGCGGGAGGGCACAGGGAGGAGCCGGCGGCGCTTCCTGCCGGCGGGTCAGCCCCGGAACGGCGCCGGGTGAGGCAGCGGCGGGCACCGGGGGTCGGGCGGCCCCTCAGCCCTCGGGCAGCGCGGCGGGGCGGGCGGNCGGGGATGGCGGGGAGACTCTGCCAGACCCGGAGAGGGTCTGTGGTGAGTGCGGGAGCCTGTCCGAGCCCACAGAGGCTCCGTAGGGCGGTGGGAGCCTGTCCGAGCCTATAGAGGCTCCTCTCCCCGGGTAGGGGGTGCCCCTCGCCCCATCCCTCTGAGGCACCGGCCGGGCCTTCCCTCCGCACGGGAGGCGCTTTCCCCACGTCAATATCGGTCCCTTTTTTTATCCCGTATCCTCCTTTTAAAAGGAGAAAGGAAGCGCGAACACCCAGCGTGTGCTTTCTGCTTCCTCAGGAGCTGTTCGGGGCTCGGAGCTCGCCAGATAAATGGAAGCACCTGAACTGGGAGTGCTGGGAGAGAGGGAGGGGCCTGGACTTGTATTTGAGGGGCAGGTGGGGGGAGAGGGACACGCGGGGGGAACTAAAGTAGAAGCTTAAGGAACTCAGAGCTGTGAGTTTAGGCTTGGCTTAGCCTGGAACAGGTGGAGGTGTCACCGCCTGCGCCGGACACCGTCGGGTAAGAGTTGTTTTCTGCTTCTAAATGGCCACGTTGCCCTTCAGAAGGGGAAATTAACGTGTTTGTGTGCCCTTCGTGTTAGGAACGCATTTAGGGTAACTATTGCTTGTGTTCACCCGGCCTGAGACACCTTTTGTCATGGAAGAAGAGGAGAATAAGCGCCCAGGAAAGCTGATCCTTGAACTCCCGGAGCCACACCTGTGTTTCTCTTTAAAGTTTGCCCTCCTTAATGAGACTACAAACAACATAAAGTATTGTTTTATAGGAGAACTGGAATCATACTATTTTCCTGGAGAGGAAAGCAGCTTGACACGATGAACACAGTCATACACACTGTAC
>VXBX01008146.1:1372732-1394073 GCA_013400415.1 Scytalopus superciliaris | reverse complement strand
CCCCCCCCCCCCCGTATGGATGATGTAAAGCTACATTTTCAGTAAAGCGCTTCCTCAGGGCTTTTTCTTTTTTCATTAAAATTTTAATGACTCTGGAGATATAAAGCAAAAAGTTTGTCTTCAAATGTGTTAATTAAATTGCATTTTAAAATGTTCTCTAACTGCTGAGAAGTGCTTTACTGCTGAGTTTGTAGAGTTATTTCACTTCTAAATATGACTGCTATACATGTATATATATATATTTTTTTAACCATGAAACTAGTGCAAAAACGTGTGACCCAGAATTTTCATGTTAGGTTTCCTCTCCTACCATTTGCAGAGTTACATTAGTAACACGTTTCAGGTGTGTCACAGAAGAACTCTCCGGTCTTTCATTAAGTTGGGTGGGACAGCATTAGTCAGAGGTTAACTGCATGTGTCACACTTGTATAATTTCGTGTTCTCCCTTGGTCCTCCATCCTGGCAAGCCATACTCAATTGTATATTTTCCTAAGAGGGGTCTTTCCCTACTGCTGTTCAATTGTAAGTTGTGCAAAACTTTGGGAGAAAAAGTTTGAGTAACAAATAGAAGTGTGAATGCAGATTTTTATAGTCCGTGATAAAAAAATCTTAACAATTTTGGTTAGAAAACTGTGACTTGTCACAGACCTTTCATTTTTCTGCTAAATGAATATAATACCTGAAGTATTTCATAATCTGAGATTCTCTGCAGGAATGTGTTATTCATCACAGTGTACTGCAAGATTTGAGGACAAAAAATCATCTGTTTATGGTAACTAATGTCACTTTCAACTGTTTCTGTTCTTTTTTTAGGATACTGGTGTGGGCAAATCAAGTATCGTGTGGAGATTTGTAGAAGATAGCTTTGATCCCAACATCAACCCAACAATAGGGTAAGAAACTGAATAAAGCAAATGTGATTTATTCACAAATAAAGTTAAATTATCTGAGTAGATCACTTGAGGAATCCTTGTGTGTGGCAGCTAAATGTGGTAATAAACAGCCTTAATGAGGCTTGTGAGCTGCCTTAGGACACGTAGGAGTGTGCTCAGCACTCCTGCAGCTTCCATTTCCATGTGTGAGCTCTGCACCCATTTTGTATTGTTAATCTAAGCTAACAGTGAATAAATTACACCGTAGATGCTTCTGCTAAAGGGACAACTTGCTTTTCTCATGCACTACTTTTAAATTTCAACATCTAATTATTACACAACTACATATTTTTTAAGGATTTTTTTTTTTAAAGGCTCAAGTACAATAACAAGTCCCTTAGGTTTTTAAAGATGGCTAACATACTAGTTCAGGTTGTAGATCCCTCCATGAATCAGTTCAGAAGTTACACATCTGTATGCAATGCACACCCAGCAGGAACTCATGGAGCTGTTCATGCAGTTGGCCTTGCAGGTGAGGAGGTATTTGGAAGCTGAGCCTCAGAGTGGCAACACTGCTGAGCTCAAACGTTTGAATGGGTAGAAGGATGGGCAAGCATCAGGAATTCTTGGAGTAGTTGGATCTTTTTATTTCTTTTGCTGTCTTTTTTTTTTTTTGTTTTGCTTTTCAAGTGTCTCATGGGCTGCTTTGATCGGAAGCAGTTCTTGGCTTATTGGAGGACAGACTCGATGCCAAGAAGTGTGTGGGGGTGTCAGTGCAGCTTCCTGTCTCAGGTGTCACACAGGCTCTACTGCAGCTCTGACCAAAAAGATCCTGCTGATAAAGATCAGCCACGTCTCATCCTGTCCATCTGAAAAATTGGGGTCCCCGTGATCTCTCTCTTTCTTTCCCCTTACACCTTCCTCTTTTTTTGAGTGTAAATACTGATATGGAATTGTAAGATGTTCTGTAGGAAGTGTGCTTTTGTTTAAATTTCCCTGTTAGCAGCAGTAGCCTTTGGAATGGACTTCATCAGATCTTGTCTTCCCTTCCAGAGTCAGTTTGTTTTAATCTGGTAGTTTTCTGAGTGGTGTGTGTGTTGATTTATTTTTTCTTTTTTTCTCCTCCCTCCAATGTAACACCTCTGTGTTTGAAGACAGAACCCAAAGATCTCCCATGGGAATGTTGGCAGCAGTGCTGTCTAGTGAGTTCAGGTGCTCTTGGAAGGTGTTGGCCATTGTGGTAATGAGGCTGGTGTGTAGAAGAGAATTTTTCTTCTCTGGCTTAATGACAGGATTGAGATTAGTACACCTGACTGAAGTGACAGACTTAAAAAAAATAATCTATCTTCTAGCAGTCTTAAAATCCTTTCCTGGTCTGAGGACTTGGTATCTTGGTAGTTTGCTATTGCAGTATAAATGAATCAAAACTTACCCAAATGCAGGGGTTGTGTTAAGCTCCAGTAAGATACACAGTCCCAGAATTTTAAGCAGATTAACTTTGAAATTTATTTTAGACCTTGCTTTTATTTCCTATTTGAGATTAGTAGGCAGAAAGAACAAAGTAAGGATTAGAGAGGAGTTTTGAGAATCTTATAAAACTAAAGCTGAGACTGTTTTGACTTAATGAGATTCAAGTTTGAGTTCATGAGGTACAATCTTGTTTCCTGTCCTGTTTTCATTCTTCTTAGAATTACCTGAGCACTCACACTTTGTTTTGTAAATGTTCATCACACAGGTTCAAGTATGAGTAGCTGTAGAAGCCCTGTCAGAATTCTGCACCTTCTGTCCTCTCAGGGTGTTGAGGACACATTTCACCAGTATCTGTCTCTAGGTACTGCAGAATATGTAGTCTTTCATTATGGCATCAGAAAGGAATTATGAACATCAAACTGCTTTCAAGTGCACCTTATTCATGTGGTTACAGTGCCTACTTGGCTGGAAGAAGCAGCAAGGAAATCTAGTAACAAAACAGACCTTGTGCCTGTTAAAAGTCATCAAGGAGAACTCTAGTTTGGAGGCTCTTGTTGACTCAATAGGCAAGGAATTTCAAGGAACATTTAACCTCTGTTGTTAACTACCACTTGGGATGTTTAGTTGTGTTGTGAATTACAGTAACACAGCTGTTCAGTTCAAATTGACTATACAGGCATGTTTTTGGTTTATAGAACCAAGTAAGATAAATTCAGTGAGAATCTATGATTTAGGAATCTTTCTGTATTGACCAGAGAATTCAGATTTGAAGCTTATTTTGCAGCAGTCTTAAGGAAGGGAAAGTTTCTGCTGTGCTTTGCAAGAGATACTCTTATCACTTTATTTTTCTTTACTCATTGCAGAAATACATCAGCTAGTTAATGGTGTTGAAATGCATTGCAATTAGGCTCTTCCTTTGTGGGGGTTCTGCAGCCTTATATTTGTTTCTTAAAAGACTAATCAACTCTGGAGATTGAAGTACTATTTGGCAAATGAGCTGGGCTTAAGGAATGGGGAGAAAGTTACCTCCAAACAGCTGAAAGCATTGTGCAACTGCTCCTTTCCTTTTCTTAAATGTAGACAGTTGTTTGTCCTCCTATAACACTGAAACATGTCCAAATACTCCACAGTTACATTAACTACAAAAGTGTCAGGGACATCATTAAAATCTGTGCTCTGGTGATATTTAAGATCCAAAATAAACTTGAGTGTTAGGCTCAAGTATTTAATTTTGTTGATCATGCTGAAAGGCTCCTGCTCTCTGAGCCTGACTGTACAGCAAGCTTGGGGTACTGTAAGAATCTCCAGTACCTTCAAAATCCTGTCCAAAACTGCCAGTAGAACAAGTTTGAAAGTCTGCAGTATTTTCAAGTGTCAAGAATTAATCATACAAAAGGTGTTCAAGATCATAATGCAGAATCTGTGCTTAAAATAACTATTCCTACCATAGTTCCAGTTCTACAAGGATTTAAATTCACTGTGTGGCTTTTCTAGTAAAAAATGTGCCTACAGGTAACAGATACAGGAAAGAACTTCCTCTTGTAAGAGATAAGTTCTCTAAATTGGTGTTCTTGTGGGAAATACACTGATTCATCTGAAGCAGATCAAGTAAAGCACAGAAGGACTTTGCAATATTTCACTGTAAAACATGTAGAATTTGGGCAAGGGGAGAATCAGCTGGAGAATAGGAGAGATTTATCATTTTTTTTCCCCTTCTGGAAGTCCAAGGGCCTCTGCAAACTGAAGTACATAATGACAGACGGGATTTGAGAAATGAACAGAGGGCAGACAACAAGCAGGTTACTCATTATTGATTTCTCTGTCCTCTCTAACACCTACCAGTAGTGATACAAATCTCCCATGTTTTTTTCCCCCAAGTATGGACCTACCAGCATTTACCTGAGTGTTAGTACAGAGACAGAAACAGCTGATACAAAGGGAAGGGTTTGACCTCTTTCCTCACAGAAGGTTCTAGTATACACTGAAGAGATCTGCTGTGATGATTCCTCTGTTTAGGAAGAATATTGTTAAAAGGCTGACCTTTCTTGGTTTTTTGGGTCACACATCTTGTATTTTCATCAAAAGTTGTTATAATTAAAACTATAATTTGCATTCATGTTGTGTTTTGTTAGTTGAATTTTAGGCTCTGAAAGAAAATTTCACCTTCTCAATAATTTCAGCCTTTATATCTGAAACTCTTCATCAGTTTGTGTGGGGAAAGCACCACCATTGGAATGTGAACCTTTCTGAAAGCTCATGATGGTAATGAATGTTCTAAGGATGTATTTATATTCTGGAAAAGCATAAACTGGTTTGTTTTTTTTTTTTCCAGAGCCTCATTTATGACCAAGACTGTACAGTATCAGAATGAGCTGCATAAATTCCTGATTTGGGATACAGCTGGACAGGAGCGGGTATGTAGAGGCAAGATCTGCAGTGAAAGTTGTAGCCAGAGTTTGGGTTACTTTTGAACTCTGCCCCTAAAATCACAGTGTGATCTGGTTTTATAGACATGTATTAGAACATTTGTTTCTGTGCAGGTTCCTATCAAGACCTGGGTGCTGTAGATATGTTTTTATTTTCATTGTTATCTTGATTGAAGTCTAAAGGTACAAAACACTGGACTTATTTGCTGAAAGGGAGTGCTGTTTCCAAATTAAACAAGGCTGGGGTGGTGGGGAAGCCAGCAGCTGTCTCTAGGACCATTTCTAGTTCATTTTTAAATATTCAGCTGTAATATTTGCAGCCAGTGCAGTTGGCAACATGAGAATCAAAGTGAAATGAATGATCATGTTTCACAGTACAAGTAAGGCCCTGATTCTGGAAAAAATGTACAACTGCTAACACATTCTGGTAGCTTCACTGTTAGGGTTATAAATGTGAGTAGGATGTAGATTTAGCTTTCAAAAGCAGAGTTTAAAGCAGTGTTACTGGTGATAACTGCTCCTTTATTCTTTTGTAAAGTTTTGCTAATCAAATCTGATGGTGTTAGAAGCTATGTCAAGGGAACTATTTTGAAATTTAAATTTTAATTTGATAGTTTGGGGTTTTGATCTTTGCAGCATGCATAGTTCTGAGGGGAGGCAATAAAAGCTCTCAAGAAAACGACTAGTCAAATGAAAACACAATTAATTTGCATGATTTTTCCTTGGAATTTAAAAGGATGGCTTTGCTAGTGAACTTGCTTGTTTATGGATTACTAGTAACAGTGGTAGAAATTACAGCAGCTGTATTAGCAGTGATCATTGTTGCAGTTTGTTGACTGCAAGTTAACTACTGGCAGGTGCCAATTACTCCTGATGAGTTTATTTAGGATGTGAGGTAACTGTAACAAAGGTTGGGTTATTATCTTAGGATAACAGCTGGCAAATGCAGCTGGACTATTTTTCAGGATTGGTTTGAGAAACAGAGCCCAAAAAGAAAAAAAGCAAACAAGAAAACAACACCCCCCAAACAAACAAATCCCCAATAGCAACAAAGAAACCAGCAAACACCTTGTAAAGGCTCAGTCATCCCTGTCCAGAGCCACTGGGCCTTTTGGATTCCTGGTGGAACTGACTTGCCAGGTTTTTGGCTTGGTAACAGCCTTGGTGGCTAGAAAGTAACTCAAGTATATTTGTATTGCATTTCAGTGCTGTAGATTTTGAATGACAATTCATTTCCTTCCAACAGCACCATATAAAGCAAACTTATGTTGTCAGGGATGTTTCCCAGGAATACATCCAAGAGTATTCGTGTTATCAAAAATATCTTGAGTCCTTCCATTACTAGCAGTCAGTGAGCATTTGCTGTAAATAGTTTGTCATAAGTGAACATCCTAGCCCATTCTGGAATGTTGAGCCTGGAATGTGATATTCTGAGAGAGAGTATGAATTTTTAGAGGTTGGTATCCTAAATGGAAAGCTTTATAAACATGCCTGCCACAGCTTGGCAGGAAACATCCCTTACATATTAGCAATTCCATCCTGTTCAGTTCAACTGTGTTTGCAAGCAATGGGAGGACACGGTGATTTGGATTCAGCACGCTGCAATCTGAGGAAGCATCTCTGTGCATGACTAGCACGTTCCTTGTTTGTCTATTTTTAGACTCTGAGTGATAGTTCTTTAATTTTCTTCCATACAAGTTGCATGATATCTTCATTGAAATCAAAAAGGGAAAGGTCTTACAGGGCTCTGACCCGGAGCTGTGGTAACTGTGAAGCTTCTGTTCCATACCTGAGAGAACTTCCTGTGAGACCCCAATATAAGCAAGGAAACCAGTGAACTGTGAGCAAGGATGTTTACTCTGAAATGATGCAGTATCTTCACAGATATTTATTTCTCCAGAACAGGGCAGCACTATCACTTACTGCCAGTCACAAAGGGGCTGTATCCCTGCCTTGCCCTGAAATCTGCAGCACAGTTTTCTGGTCATGCAACAGATCTGACAATGAATTATGTAAGGGATCTCCTCCATGGTGATCTGGAATACCAAAAATGTCCACACCATTCTTGGAACTAGGCTGTCTCTGCTGAGCTGTGATGTGGAACGCAGAGAATTCCTAGTCCTGGCTTCTTGAGGAGCAGTTGGTATTTCCCATTTCAAAAGCCCAGCAGCACATAGTGCCACACTGCCCTGGGCACCCCCTTGTTCTCAGTGGCTCCAGGGGGGGCTGGCTGTAGGTGGAAATGGGCACTAATTCACTTCACACAGCTCACTGCCCTACACACACCCCTTGCTTCTCTCCTTTATTCTGCACTGAGTTAAACTGATGGGAGGTTTCTTACAGCAATTAGGATTTTTGCCATCTTACTTAACAACTTTGAGTTTTTCTGGATAATTACATTATGTAGTGGTAATAATTCTGTCAGAACACCAATTGGAGGCTGGAGGGCAAGCTAAAGTCTTTGGTAAAATTGCAAAAGGAAAATTCAATGTTTCTGGCAACATCTGTTTTGTTAATATATTTTATCTGCTGACTGCTCTTAAGGTGGAAAAAAGTATCTAAGTGTTAGCAGACAGGAAATGAGAGTAATACAAAATCAGCAAGTGAAAGTTGGTTTATTCCCAATGTAAACAGTCAAATAATCAAAAAGCCAGGTTGCAACCAGTCCAAATGGTGGTTTACCAAATATGTTTGCCTTTACATTTTAGTACTTAGGAGGAAGAGAGGGATTATGTCCCAACATGAACTGAATGCCTGCCCATGTTTCCCTTTACCACTATTAAATGTTTTTATATTCCAAACTTTGTGTTCAAAATCCTATTTTCAAAACAGAATTTGAGAGCCAAATGTAAATGGTCTGGAATTCTGCTTTATAGCAAGATTTTTATGATTTATAATATTGCTCTCAGTTGAACTGTACTAAGCAAAAGGAAATTGGTATTTTATTAGAACTGAATAAGCCTTTATGAAAAACTGTATCCACTTCATTATTTTTACCCTGAGTAATAAGATGCACAAAAGCTCTAAATCACATGTGGTTATATGGAAGCAATATATGCAGTTCACTCTGTACTCTGGTGGAGAGTTTTGGTTGCTGATTACTTCTCTTGGCTCTTTTTAAGTTGGCAGAATTTCACACTGTTTATAAGAATGTTTCGTTGATATTTTTGATGCAGTTTGATCATGTAGTTTATCACTTTTTTGAGTCCTGGATTCATAATACTCTCAGTGGAGAAGGTGCAGGCCTGGTTTGTACCCTGAAAATGCCCTACCAACCAAATAGACCTTCTGTGGATTTAATTCTGAAAATCACTAGAAAATTACCATAGACTTTTAGAGTATCTAGTGTTGTTCCTTAAAGCTCAGGTCCCATAGTTGTGGCCTTCTGCAGTTTTTAGTTTTAAACATATTTCTAACTTCTGAAGGAAAAACTGAAGCAAAACCCTTAAAGCCTTAAGTTAAATTATGAAGAAACCAACATTTCTAGCAGTTAAGAGTGCCATGACTTATCCATGGTGGGGGAGCAGAGCCTGACACCAACTTCTGAACCTTTCACGTCATCATTAATATATGCTAAAGTTCTTGAAATTTTTATCTTAGTCAAAATTGAACTTGCTTCTTGCTCTTTTTTGCCCCTTGTTTGGTGTTTAAAGTTGAGCATATGCATGTTTGTGTATCAATGACAGTCTTTTTAAGAGAGAGGTTCTAATCTAGTCAAGCTCAAGTTTGACTTCCTGCTCTTTGCAGTAGGTGTGCTGCTGATCCCCAAACTGTGTGTTGGTTGCCCTCTGTAGAACAATGCCTTCCTGGAAGTTTTATGTCCTCCACTGCACAGACTCATTGTAACTGTAAGGAGAATTGTGACCTTTAAAGCCAGTTTTCAACAGTACTAATAATGGTAATGAAATCCTGGAGGGCAGTGGAAGATCAGATTCATGTTGTCCCATGTCTTTCTTTCAGTTCCGAGCTTTAGCCCCGATGTATTACAGAGGCTCAGCAGCAGCCATTATAGTGTATGACATCACAAAAGAGGTAAGAAACTTGTTCTTACCCAGCATTACAGTTTCTGGGGTGTTCTCTGTGCCATGGGCCAGCTCTGACTCTTAATTCCTTCTTTTTTTTCCGTATCAGGAAACGTTCTCAACGTTAAAGAACTGGGTTAAAGAGCTTCGCCAGCATGGGCCTCCCAACATTGTTGTAGCCATTGCAGGAAACAAGTGTGATCTCAATGATGTAAGGTAAATAGCTGTTGTCAGCTTAGAGGTTTTCCCTTAAGCCCATAGTGCTAAATATTTTAAGATTTCAGAACAGCTGAAAGGTATAGAACAATTTAAGCTGTTTTGCTCATAGCACTGTAGTTTCACAGGGGATTTGAGCTGTTGCTACTGTCAGAAGATGTGGTTAGTCTGCCCTTGGATGGTCTTGCCCACTTCCTCCCCTGTGCTGCTGTGAGTATGTGTGTGATTGGGCAGTAAATTGGGCTGTAAAATAGATCCAGATTAGAACCAACCCGTTTAAAAAAAAGAAAACCCATCCAAGTGTATTTATCTTTCCCACACCAGGAACACTTGCTGGCATAACAGAGTGGGGATAGCAGGGTTAGGAATGAGCAGTTTACTGGGAGACAGGATTACCTTTTCTGGTGGCAGTGCCAAGTTACACAAACCTAAGCTGCCTGTGAAACTATAGTGTAATAGAAGCTGTTTACCTCACTCTGTAAGAAGTGCCCCTGTCAGTCTGTAGCACCTCATTTTGTTAGGAAAAATATCAAGCCTGTTGGAAAGCATTGTGTAGGTTTTTCTGACTTGCTTGTTCAGGTGCCTTCCTTCCCTGCTCAAATATTGGAGTGGAATTGACTGTGGCCAAAATAGTTGCAGGGAGCGGGAAAAGTTCTTGAGTAACTTTATGAACAGCCAAACTTTCAAGAAGGCATGTACTAAAAACAAAAGAAGGCTTTTTTATTGATGTCTTGGTTTAATAAGCCAAAATTCAGAAAGAAGGTGTGTGTAAACTTCTTGGTTTTAGATTTCATTGGAAAAGGTACCACAGCTGGTGTCTCAAAGGAGACACGTGGTTCTGTGTTTAAAGAACCACTGCAAAGGTGGTTCTTAGTATAGTTTTACAAATTGCTAATATATAGCACTTATCTAGTGAGCTCTAACAAGTCTTGTTACAAGTAGCATGTCTCTTGAAGGAAATACAGCTTAAAATTACTGAGGACAGTATTCAGTCTCACACTTATTTCTTGCTTCTGAGGTGGCACCATAAATTATATAAACATTGCTATTCAAGCTAATGAGCAAAATTCCTTTACTTTAGTCAGAGGCAATATTGGAGTCACTGATCAGAGTTTGTCCTCTTGATATTCTAAAGTTCCCAGTTACTGAAAGTAGCCTGTGCTTTGTAGACATTGTGTGTGATGTGATACAACATATAGTCCAGACCTCTCTCCACCTATTAGGGTTTGGTTTTTTCATGTTGCTTAAGGAAACTTTATTATCAACTTGCCTGCTTTGAGGGGCAGAGTAACTTTTATATGGCTGGGCTCTGTGGTTGTGTGCTCAGTGTGAGGGTCTTCCTCATTTGTGCAGTGCTGGGAGATACTTGGTTTTGTTGCACTGGGTCTTTGGAATTAATGCCTTAGGATCATCTCAGTGCATCTAAAACTGCTGTGTGTGTGTGTGTGTGAATAACACACCCTGGAATGATGAATTGCAGACCTGAACTGAGAGCATCAAGACAGAACCTCACTGCAGTGTTGTCAGATGGATTAAGGCCTTGCCTAGTTGAGAATTGTGCTCATACCTCAGGGCAGGGACACAGCACAGAGTAAAGAATGAGCATCAGCTTTAGCATGAGGAAGCACCATGATGCCAAGCAGGTAAAATAGGAAATACTCATTACAGGAGACACTTAGATGCCTAATCTATCCCTTAAGGTTTTGGATAATGAGGGGGGATTTGCATTCATGGTTTTTTCTTTGCTTTGTTTTTCCAGAGAAGTGATGGAAAAAGATGCTAAAGACTATGCAGATTCCATTCATGCAATATTTGTAGAGACAAGTGCGAAAAATGCAATAAACATTAATGAACTCTTTATAGAAATTAGTAAGTATTGAAACGGTTTATGTACTTTCTTCTGCATGTAGTTCAAGTAGAAATTTGATTCTTGTCTTACTTCTGTGCTAATTTAGGTGAGAGTATACTGACTTAGATTTGTTACAATGGGACATGAATACAAACTGCAAAATGAGCTGCTTGAATTTTTGGTTATCTAATGACCTCTAAATATTCCCTCTAGAGATTTTAAGCCTACTGTGATGCTGCTGGATAAATAGCAAGCAGGGCACTCATGTCAGAATTCAGTGTCATCTTACTGTGTCTGTTACTGAATGTTTCAATTAGTACTTGCAAGGTTATGGAAGAGAAAGAAAATGGTATGAGGAAGATTCAGACTTTATACATCTGAGAAAAGCTCCCTCTTAGTGTTTGTACTTAGTCTGAAAAAGTGCATTTTCAAAAATAGGAGGATTCATAAATGCCAAACTACTTCATGGGAAATAGCAACTATTGCATTTTTCCACAAGTATTTTTGTGATACCTTGGGGGTTTTTTATATTAAACTTCAAATCTTTTCTGTCTCATTCGTGGTGGGGGCAGCAATGATACTTTTTATGTGCATGAGTAAGAAGCAGATGGTATTCCCAAGTGAATTCCATGCAATATTGTTCGGGGGACATGCGTCGAGTAGCAACATCAGTGTGCAGGTACACCGGCCTGTTTGTGAAAAGAGGGCTGGATACAGAAACATTAGACTTAAGAAAGAAAAATAGGGTCTTTTATAAACAGCTGGATATATTGGAGCTGATGTAAAAAGTATGTGCTGTAGATTGACTTTCTGATTTACTGACTTAATAGCTGCTCTCCAAAATTGATCTTGAGTAAATCACGGGGTGGGGGGGGGATCATAAATCCTCCTCAGAAAAGAATGCTCAACCAGAAACAGTCTGTTTTAAAGACTGATGAGATGACTAAAGCAGCTTTCTCCAAAGCACCTCAGTGCTAAGCCTGGTGCAGGTGATCTGTGGAAATCCGGGTCAGGATGGTAGTTCTCAATGAGGGTATTCCAGATGGCATTGCGTCCTGCAGTGTGTGTGCTCTGAGTGCTTTTGCAGTTCAGCTGGCCAGGTCTAGATGAGCCTGAAGTGTAAACGCTGCTAAATTAGCTCCAAACTGCCTCTGCTCTTCTTTTGTGCAGCTGTACCTCTTACAGACACAACAGGGACTCTTGCTGCCATCCTCTTAGGCAGGAATGTCATCCCTAATGACGGACGACTAAATGAAGGCACATTTTTATACACAAAATACACACTGAATGCTTAGAATCAGTTTCAAGTATAACATTTGCTATAAATTTCCTTTTCCTGCCTCCTTGTAGGTCGCAGAATTCCATCAACTGACGCCAACCCCCCGTCTACTGGTAAGGGCTTCAAACTTCGGAGACAGCCATCGGTGACAAAGCGCAGCTGCTGTTGACTGACCCTTTAGAAAAATCAAACTTGTTTATACAGTAGGTGGTCTTGGAAGTTAATAGTTCATGTTGGGTTTATATTCTCAGTCATAGATCTTTATCTGCTGGTGTTCATACACCCAAGGTCCCCCGAAAAGGGACCAGCTCATCCGACAGCCGCACGCTCGCAGAAAGGACTGCAGTCGTAACGACGTGCGGCATCTCTTGCATTCAAAGGGAATCCATCATCACTTCTTTGGCCTTGCTTGACAGGAAGGTGACTATATGGGTGGTAGAGCTGAAATGTTTAATAGTTTTGTAATTGAGGTTTTAGGAGTTTGGTTTTTTTTTTTTGTTTGTTTGTTTTTGTTTTGTTTTGTTTTTTTTGTAAAAAGGGAAATGAGCACTTTTGTGGGACATCAGGGTGGGAGGAGTCTGGAAGTTAGATGTCATTTCTTCCTTTTCTTCAGTGAGCCTTATTTTAAATTTATGTGTAGCTAATCCAAAGTATGATGGGACAGTCGATGTGAGATGGCTACAGAATAAGCAACTGAAGATAAATAGTAGGCAAATCAGTCCATCCAGTCCCCAAATCCCATTTGCACTTTTTATTTAAAGATGATATGCTCTGGGGGTGGGGACACAAGCAACAGATATTATACCACAGACAATCTTTTTTTCATGCTGACTGTAATCACTTTAAGGCAAACTGATATAGGCATCTTTTTGTTCTCACAAGTGTTTTAATGTTGAGATGTTGGGTGAAGAAAACCTACTCATAGTTCTGACTAAATGAAGTGGTTACTGACTAAAAACAGATGCTGTAAACAGATGCTGCCAGTGGTTCTGATAAGACCTACAGGTTTTTGGGGAAAGCTTTTAATTGCTTGGCATGTGTAAAGTGTTCATATTATATTTATGAGACCAGTGTTTAAAGTATTATAAATTATGTAAAAACAGTAAAAAAATAATGCAATCTTCTACACTCCTTCCATTCCATACCTATGGATAAACCCTTGGGGAATCTCCATCAGGTTTTTTTCCTGCATTTTAGGTATTGTCACTGTGAGTTCATCCAGAGGCAGATGAAATTCTTTCCCTTTCAATCACATTTGAAAGGGCCAATAGAGCATGCTGTCAGTGCAGCACGAGGACTGTCTGTTGGACACACTTTCATCTGGGGTGCACCCAATCTCTCTTATTTTGGGCACAAAAATACAAATAGGAAGTAACTTTAAGACACGTGGTAATGTAGATCATTACCACTTGGTTCCTGGGGTTTTTTCATCTGTGAGAGTTTTTAGCAATTCAGTGTTTAGCTTATCTGTATTGGTTTTAGTAGGCTTTCAATTAAACCATAGGTTGATCATACCTGTTTGTGCTATTTTATTTATTTTTACTTTTTGTTTCTTACCAGCACTAGTGAGAAACTTTTCTACTTTTGAAGAAAAAGAGCTTAATAGACTTGAGTATATACTAAAATATACTGTTTAGCTTTAGTATCAGAATGAGGTCATGTTGATTGATGCTTATTCTTTATTTTTTAATCTGGTTTTCTATCATCTCAAGTATTTTCTCTGAATGAAATGTAGGAAAGTTTGTAAGAAATGAAAGGCCTTGTAGTTCAGATTAGTTTGTATTAGTAAAAATTCCTGGAGAGCTGTTCTGGAGCAAACAGGCAAACCGGTGCAGTGAGGTTTCTGAAAGGGTCAGTATGTTCTAATGAAATTTGGTGACTACATTTTTGTCATGCCTTTTACTTACCCTGCCTGCACTGCCAATTATGCCTTGTTTGCCACAGCTGTACAGGCTACACACCCAAAAAACACAACTCCATCACATACTTCCTATCCTTTTGCAGTTCTGGGCTTGAATTACTGCAGTTAATGCAGACATGGAAACATCCAGTGTTTGAGATTGTCCAAACTACAAACCCTGGAGTGAGGCTGCTCATTAACACGTGGCTGTTTAAAGTGACAGACGATTGATGTAAGTTCAGAGTCAAGATAACTGTTTATTGATCTGATGGCCCCAGCTGGAAGCCAGAATAGTCTTCCCTGGATGAGGTGCACATGTTGATTGTTTCGTTTTTCTTGGAGAAAAATGGTTTCTTTTGTCTTAGTGATTTGTCAGGTCACCTGCTTTCATCTTGCACTAGGCTTGCTGGAACTGATTATATTTTGTCCTAACGTAGCTTCTCTATTTGGAGGCACGTTAATATTTGAGTGTTTGGAGAGCTGATTATCAGCTGTTCCAGCTAAATTTTTAGTAACTCTTTTCTGCTAAGAAGTTATTAAAAAAGCTCAGGATTAAAGCTTTATTCCAATACATCTTTCTCTTTAATGAGTGGAGCTCATCAGAGAGACCAAACTTGCAGATGCTCTCAAAGGGAATTACACAATCACAGAATGGGTCAGGTTGGAGGGGACCACAGTGGGTCATCTGGTTCAGCTTCCCTGCTTCAGCAATGTCACCCCAGAGCTCATGGCACAGATTAATTGCTGCAGAACAAGTTTGGGAAGGGTAAAGTATCATGTATGTAAAAATGTAGTGAGGGGCATGTCATATCCTTGATCCGGAGGATTTTTTAACTGACAAAATATGACTGTTTCAACTCCTAAACACCACCAGTTCTTTCACGTGGAAGTTACAGATTTGAACAAAAATAGTTAATTATTAAGCTTTGGGGCAGCTTGAATGTGCTCCCTAAGTTTTGGGAGGTATCTTCCTCCAGTCCTCTACATTACAACAGTCACTTGGCTGCCTTGCCAAGCTCCTGATCCGTGCTGTAGGTAGTTTTGTAGGGTATTTTATATTCATCCTACATGCCCAAATAGGCAAAACCTGGAAACTTACAGTTAATAACAGGAGCATCTAGTAATCATACTACTGAAAATTGTTACAGGTGCTTTGAAAAGCTCTTAAGACAATTCTCACAATTTTTGCTGTTGCCAAGAAGGTAAACACTTTGTTCTTAGGTCCATGTTGAAACAAAACAAATCACTGCTCTTCAGAACCTTGCTGACATCAGTGAGACCCTTCCTTTAAGTGCTGCAGGATCAGACAGTTAATGGTTTAGAAGGATGTTTTATGCAGACTTGAGTCTTTGATGTATTGCTTTACATTTAATTCTCCCAGCCTGCTCAAGAAAGATTATTTATTTGCTTGGGAAAAGAGCAAGAGGAGAGGAGACAGTGCCTGCTTTCTGATTTGGAAGTCTAATCCTTTAACCTGGTTGAGAGAGAGCTACATTTGTGATTAAAGTTTAATTTTAATTATCAAAAAGTAGTAATTCAGGGTGGATATCTTGGGTGGTTTAAAAGTTGGCCGCAATGAGATTTTTTTTGGTTACACTGTTAAGCTTAAATTATTCCTTAACATTAGTGTTAAGTTGCAGTATAAGGTAGTACTAGTTGAAAAAGGAAGCTGTAGCAGTGATGTCTGAATGACTTGTTTGTGGAACAGTCTTTAGTGTGTGTCAAGGATGGTGTAGTCTATTTGTGGTGTGCTATGTCAGCAATCTGGAAAGACTATCTTGGGAATTGATGATTTACAGGACAGAAACTGTCAGAACTGGAGCTGCTCATCCTGTAGTGAACCTCACTTAGAGCAGCAATAGCTACAGACAAGCAGGGTAAAACCATCTCAAACATGAGGAGAACCTGCATAATTCACTGATTTCAACTTCTATACTGCCTGTCCATTTTCTAAAGAGGCTTCACGTCTCTCCTGTGAACATATTCAGCCTCTTTAAAAAAGTGAGGCTTTTCTGTTCATGGGCAAGAGAGAAGGACAAACTTTCTTAACTTTTCTAGCAAGAAGTTGTTTTACAGAGACCTGAGATGGTTTGTACACACCACAAGTCAGTTACTTGCAGCAGGAGAATGGTGCACTTGGAATTAAGCTTCTAAAAAATGTACACAAAATTCTCTGAAGAAGACTGTTAACATTTTATGTTCAGATCCCATCACTAGTAATGGCAGGTGACAGAAGATTTACAGAAATAAGATCTTGGTGTGAATTACCAGTGTAAGATGGAAATACAGGTCCTAGTATTAGAAAAGTCATGTTAGCTTTCCTTTCAGTCATATGGCTCCAGCTTGTCAAAAGGAATATGCTTGAAACTACATCTTCATATATCATGCAAAATTCAGGTGCCAAAACATAATTCCCTAACATTATTAAGGCCTTCTGACACCAGTGTTTCTGAAAATTCCCTTGTGGTATTCTGGAGGTCTCAAAAGTCTGAATGCAAAGCATTTCTTGCTCAGCTACAGTCAAACATGCACGACTTGGAAAAAAGTCAAACAAGCATTACCAGACTGTCCATGAAGTGTCAAAGGTAACAAATTTTTCAAGGGATGCAAGATTATCCTGAAATCCAAGAATACTGATGCTCTCAGCCTCTGACATGTCAAAATAATCCTGGGGTCAGCTTTTTCCTTTTTCCCCCCACCCCTAAATTTTTAACATAGTGCTGTCAGAGTGTACATGCTATAAACAGCCATTCAGAAGTACTTTAAAGAGTTCTAATGGCTCAGAGTTATTTGGTGCTTCCTATTTTACATGGAAAATCTCAATCTAGAGTCAAGACTTCTTAGAAGAAACAGTTTTGTTGTTCCTGTTAGATCATCCTGCAAGTTGATGTTCTTAAATTTTTGCTTAAACACTAACTATAAATTTTATTCAAGGAACTAATTACTTTTGTAAAGGTGTTCTTTCAAGAAGGTTGGGGTTTCCTTGGCTTCGTTTCTATTGATGTTTTCACATGCATTATTGAACAAACCAACTGCTACTTCTTTTTCCAATGTTGAAGGACACGGACCACTCCTGTCATGCACTTCACCATGTGGGTGTGATACTCCATCCAGTTGTTGCACTTGAATATGCTGTAACTCTGACACCTTGATAGATTCACTGCTAGTCTTACCTCACTTCTGCTCTTGTTACATACAATATGTATTTCCTATTAAACCCATTATGTTTTCTTGGCAATTTGTTCTTTGTTTCCTTATGGGATTTAGAGAGGAATAGGTGAGGAGTGTCTTTTCGCCACAAAGGTTCTGGAAGTATCTGCTACAACAGCAAATATTTGTAAGCAAGATGGAAATTCATTAGTACAGCCTTATGACATTGTTACAGCAGCTGAGACCTGCACCATGACTGTATTTTCCCACATAATGAAGGCTAAAAGCACATTCACCTGCAGGAGCAAATTATTGTAAGGCTCTAGTAACACAAAGTAAACTCTTCTGTATTTTGAATTCCTTTTTTTGTACTTCCTCTTTCTGAATATTGTGTGTCCAGCATTGACATTGTGACAGTGAATTAATTGATTTCAGGCACAGAAATGGGTTGCATTTCTGAAGCTGTAAGACACTTCAGACTTCCTGGCAATCTTCCCACTTATACCCCCCACACTGAGTACAGTGAATCAAATAAAAGGTTTCTTCTGCACGAGAAACTTTGCATTGGTGTGTTCAGGACACAAAACCAACCTGATATACAGATAGATAGCCCTTGCACTGTAACAGATGTTTGCCTGTAGAATTAGGTGTGAAGGTTAACTTTTGTATCAGCAGTTCTTGTCCCTCATATGAACATCCTGCCTTTTCATTCTGGGATTGGGTTAACCTGTTACAAGGGTTGAAAGGTCTGTGCCTTCTTACTATATTACTCAAGCCGCTCAAAGTTACAGAGCATTTGCAGCACTGTAAACTGCACAAATTTCCAACCATTGCTTCACTGCATGAAATGTAGTCAGATTACTAGTGGTGAAATATTGTAGTGATGAATTCCCAAGCTTATGAATGTTTTGAGACTTTTTTTAGTCTTCTCTTGGGCTGGTCCTGAGAGCGTGTACAGGTTTGTCTGTATTGTTGGTTTGTAGATGCTAATGAGGAAAACCAGGCTTTTGTTCTCTCCTTTTTGTTTGAATTGTTACACTCCCATATAGTGCATAGAATGCAAATAAAGAAATGTTGATTTACATAATGTAAACAGCCTTTTCAGCCTAAGCATTCATAATAAACTTTTATAGTGTAATAACATGCTAAATCACTACCAGTCTGATGTATTGTGCAAAAAAAAAAAAAAAGGTGTAAACATTTTATTAATAAAAAGCTTTGTTTATAAATGTGCTGGTTTTATTTATAAATGCTCCAAAATTCTTAACATCTTAAAAAATATTCTGTATAGCAATAGGATTATAGAAGAGGAATGTAAGCAACAGCTTTTAAAATAGCATTTACAAACTATTCAAATTTACCAAAAGTCCTGACTACTGGTTGTTCAGAGACTGGAGATTTTCCCTGGTTTATGTACACACAGACAAAGGCAGGAGACGATCTTGTGCAAAGAAGGGATGAGGGAAAACAGCAGAGAGAATGCAGCTTTTGTGTAACACTTCCTTTCTTTGCAGCACCATGTCTGAGAAACTGCAGGCCACACACAGTCCTGTCAGCCAGGGCAAGGCCTGACAAACTCTGCCAGGGCCAAGTTACTTAATACATTGCTTTTTACCTTAGACTGCATGAAATGTAACATTCTTGGCTGCTTAGGCCAGGTTTCTGTCAATCAAAACTGTAAAGTGCTTTTAATATCTGCACAGTGTCTTGGGGGCCTGTGGTGCTGGGAAGGGATCCTTTCAGTTGTTAATGCAGCCAGCTGGTTGGTAGCTTGCTTTATTTAAACCACTGCTCTGGTGCTTATGTACAGCTCAAAAATATGCAGTTGGCTCCTTTGTCTTACGTGATGCTCAGAAGATGTAGTTTTGTTGTTGCAATCTGTGGTGCAGGTCTAGTGTGTTAATAGCAGCCTTCAAAAGCTAAATAAACAGAGAAGTCCTGTTTCTGAACTGGTGTTTCACCTGAAAGTGTTGGATACAAGTTTTCACGAAGTGGTTGCAGTTCCTATGCAGGAAGCACACACTGTCATCTTTTTAACAGCCCTGGAATAATTTAAACTTATTCTTACCTGCTGTTTCCAAGTTACCCTCTTAGATGTGTGCAAACTGCTTTTGAAAAGTGTCAGCTGTGTTTGTGTAAGGTGGCATGAATGTGCATAAGGGAGTGTAGGAAAGGTAGACACGAGGAATATACTAGAATGGAGAGAAAAACACATTTGCATGTGTTTGCATAGGGAATCCAGGGAACTAAATGCAAACCACCAGATTTGCACACATACAGTGTGAACATTTTCCTTGCATCAAGTTTTTCATAGCTTTTCAGGTGAAAGTTTTGCAATCAGATAAAACTGTATTTTAAAATTGTTTCAGTGCAAAGCTTTCAGGTGCTCTCCAGTGTTTCCCTGTAGTGTTCATCCTGATTTTCTCCTGTTAATCAAAAACCTCTCCGGGCAATAAGTTGCCTTCTTGTGGCCGAACTGTTCCAGTGAGTGCTGTCTGTGTAACAGGAGTGTAGTATTGCAGGCACACCCATTTCAGGGAACCTGATCTGCACAACATTAAATGTACACACATTATTTACATGTAACAAAAACCTGACAACCTGCATTCATTAGGCTTCATAAATTTTCAACTGAAACAATGCTGTGTTTTTTAAAAACTTCACCCTGGATGAAAATGTGGGTGAGTCCTTCAAATACAACAAGCAGGTAAGTTCAGAGCTGCCAATTATGGCAAGATGAGACATCCTGGCAAAGCCCTTTAAGATGTGGATCATCAAATGCTCCAGGGTGTTCTTTGTACTTCTTTCAGGAAAAGGAGCACTCGGAAAGGTCTGGGCAGCAACACTTAATAGTTGTTTACTTTAGGGTTTTTTATTATGTGTGACTACAGGTTGTGTACAGTTTTCTCTCTTATTCCTCACCGTTAGCTTGCCATTAACTTGCAGATATGTATAAAGCTTGTCTTTTCTACTAATTACTGGTCTAAGAATGCCTGGCTCAGAGAGAGAATCTGTTTATGACATAAAACCTAAGAGATTAGGTGAAAGAAAATAACCTTTCCACAATATCAGCCAAGGAAGTTTACTCCAAAGTATAAGTGAACTCAATTCTCTCCTGACCTGAGATCTAAATGTTATGACATAACCTGTAGTTTAAGCTAAAAATTAACTCCCCTCAAATGGCAAAATAGTAAACCAAGAACATCCAAATCTAATTAACCAAGCAAAGTAGAATAGGAGGGACCTGGAAAAGAAAATGCACTCCTATATGGTGGTGTGTGACCATCCCTTCTCCAACAGAGAAGGAATTTAGGGAAGAGGAGCAGGATTCCAATGTATTGCCCTGCATTGTTGAAGCTTCCAAAAATGGATCCTGCTGTCCTGGCTGGAAGGAGTTCACAGGTTTTACTTGGACTGTGCAAAGCAAAACTTACATTAAACACAGGTATGGGTTTGGTTTGGCATGGAATGAAAGTCATCTTGGACCAAAATAGATGAAATGGGATTGAAGGTGGTAAAGCAGATGAGCTGAAAAACAGGGATTGTTACAGACAACGTGGTATAAACACTGCAGATATGTTCAATTAATGTCACTGTCCTGCTCAGGGGTGTTAATTGTAACATACACGTGTCACTTGTCATTGCTCTTGGTGCCACAAATGAGAACAACCCTCTTGTGAATTCCGCATCTTTTTAGTTACGAGTTTTTGACATTTATTAAGTAAAACAACATTCAGGATACAAAGAGCTTGTGCCAGGGGGGAGATGCACTGCATCAAACATTGTTTTGGTGTGAGAAAATGAATGTTCACAACATCTTGGTGTATTCACCTCTCCCCTGTTTGCTCATCAGCCCCGATCAGGACCCGACACAATCGTGAATTCTGAGCTGCTCTTCTTTGGGAGCTTTTTATCCCTGAGTGGCGTCTCCTCCTGAAGTCCTGTATGTAATATATCAACATATATAAAGTCCATGTGCCTAGTGAATACCTCTTGGTGTATTTTCAAATGTTTAAAACAACCTGAGAAGAAAAAAAAAAAAAAAGCCAACTGTTACTATAATTACACTGGCCTGAGGCTACCAATAAGCCAAGCTATAAATAAAAATAAAAATAAAAAATAAAAATAAAAATAAAAATTAAAATAAATACGATTTA
>VXBX01008146.1:1328874-1372339 GCA_013400415.1 Scytalopus superciliaris | reverse complement strand
GTGCGGCCGGGGGAGCGGGAGGGAGGCAGGCAGGGAGGGAGGGAGGGAGGATGTCGGCGGTGCGGCGAGCATTTCTCCCGTGCAACCTTGTCCCTGCCCGGCCGGCAGCACAGCGGGCCCGGCCAGGTGCTGGGCAGCGCTGCCTGCCTTTTTATGCTTATTGTTGTTGTAACGCGGCGAGCCACTGGGACACACAGCGGCTCTGCCTGCGCGAAAATCCAGCCTTTCTCTGCAGAAAAGTCTTGAATGGGTCTGGGCTGTCGCTGGCGCTGGAATCCCTGCCTTGCAGCCTGACAGCAGGGCTGTAATACAATATTCTGGGATTGCAAATAAGCCTTCGGCAAGTTTATTTATGCGACCAGAGTCAGGGGTGTTTTATGGCTTCGCTTCGTTATCTGGCAAATGTGCTTTTTTAAAAAAAATCAGGGATTCGTTTATTGGCTTCCAGTAAAAACAGTACTCCTTTAAAAAAAAGGCTTTCGTGTACATTTTCAAGCATATGGGAGGTCTCTACCAGTTCTTATTGGTAAATATATTTGAACTAATCAGATGAAATGGGTTTATCAAACAGCGTGTTAATAAACACTGGGTGGAATGAATGTATCTTTGTTGTAAGCTGAAGTTGTTATGGCAGCAGCATCAAACATGCTTAAGAAGGAAACTATTGTTGTTTTGACATTCTTTGTGTTAAGTGTGAGCAGACAAAAATCGGCTCTTGTTCTGGATAAAACTGCTTTCAGCAGCCAAGCAAATCCAAGCTCAGGTGGGCAAAAAGTCAGGCCTTAATTGGCACTGACTTGGCTAATGAGACATAATTGTGGCTCAGGGGTTGTTTTGCTTTTTTCAGCACAGGTAGGTATAGACCCAGCCAGGCTCTGTTTTTTCTTGACATAAAGATGGTTTGTCAGCCTGTCTTTCTTTCAGTTGAGGTTCTGGGCTCGATAACCAGTAGCCATTGAAGTTAAATCAACCCACCATAGTGATTTTGGTTGCCAGATCTTTAGCCAGCAATGCATACTCCTTATAGCATGAAATGTTACTTGACCAGCTGCACCTATTAAATGGCTTAGTTTCAAAGCACACTTAAATATTAATGTTCAAACAGTCTTAATGCAGTGGACAGCATTCATATGCTTTGGCAATACCTCTGCCTTACAGTCCTTTCTAGCAAGCAGTGCTGGCTGCTGTCCTTCATTCAGGAGAGCCCAAGCTGAAGTATTCATGATGCAAATTCTGCTCTAAGCAGATTTTGTGATGGCATTCTGCATGCTGATGGGGCTGAAATGATGTTGTCACCTTTGTAAAATAGTTGCAGTTATTTCCAGAGCCTTGCTTGTCCCCTTATGAGTAGATCCAGACTGGCAGAGGTCATGGAGCTGCTGCCTGGTCTGTGTGTGCTTCCTCATGGTGTGCACTGAAAGATCTGCTGTTCAGTGTAGGAAAATGAGATAGGACTGTGAACCAAGTGTCACAAACCCTGGAAATGGATAAAGGGCTTAACCAAAATGCAGACAGGTAGAAAAAGCAGAAAATTGCTAGAGCTGGTGCTGTTTGAGTGCTCTGTGTAGCTCTTCAATATAAAATCTAGAGGGAGGATGTTGGGAATAAGTGAATGAGGATTTCTTCAATAACGTGTCACTGTGGGGTTGCAACCATCTCTCTCTTGGCCTGCACTTTGACTCATAAAGGGTTGAAGACCTTTTTAAAGCAGCTTTTTTAGCCCCTCGGTTTGCAGCGAATCTTCTAAATTCAGTTGGAGGTCTGTTTCAAAATACTGTGCTTGTGCCTTGTTTGAAAAAAAATATCAAAGGACTTTTTCACGCTGGAATTTTTTTTCACAGCATGTGAACATGAGCAGGGGTTGTCTTTCCTCCCGCCTCGCATCTCCTCCACCATAGCACACATGCTCCAAAATAGCATCAGCATGTGCTGTGCTGAAATGCAGCTGCGAGCCGTGGGAGGCTGGACACCATTAGGTGCCTGGAGGTGCCCGTTTCCCTGCTCTTTGATGCCATGTGAAACAGGAGCTTCAGTGACTTCCTCCACTTCTTGGTTGGTGTGGATTTGCAGCCGAGGGGAGAAGTCAGCCAGCTGAAGGTTTGCAGCTCAGAGTTCATGGGTAACAAATGGTGAAAAAGTCTGTTGTTAGACATGGCAACATTCATGTTTCCCTTTTTTTCTTCTTTTTATCCAAGACATAATGTCAAACAATCTGCCAGGGATTTATTACAATATTCAGGGCTCTGACTTCAGGAATTGCTTGATTTGAGCTTGGGCAGGGATGTGGAATTGTGGCCCCTGTTGCCTGGTGTGCTGTGATAGAGCCCTTTAGTGCCACGCTCGTGCTGCAGGCACTGCCTCCTGCACCTCACAGCAGGACAGGCCAGCCTGTCCTTCCAGCCCATCAGCAGCAGAGATCAGCTGTTTAATGTCAGCAAGTAACATTCTGTTGAAATACAGCATATTTCCAAACTTGCCTGGGTTTGTGGTGCTGGATTCCTTGCAGACACAGGGTGTCGGGGCAGGGTGTTCAGGAGGGGCTGCACAGCACGGAGGGCGTGCAGGCTCAGGGACGTTTCAGTAGCGTTTTTGGAGGTTTGCTCCAGGTTAGGCTGGACTTATGACTCAGCACTCTGTCCGTGCTCCCCAAGTGGCTCACGGCAGTACTGCCAAACAGGGATTAGTGTCTCGCAAAACTCTGCCAGTCACTGCCAGTGGGAAATGCAGGTTCCTGTCCCCAGTTTGTGATTTTACACCTATGAAAAATGTCACTGTGTAGCTTTGCTTTCTGCAAAGGGCACGATAATAAACCAGAACGGCCAATCCTCTGCAGTCCTAATAGTAGAAGGGATTCAGACTTGGCCTGGGGCCTAGGGTTGGTTCCAAGCTGTCACCTGTCTGTCACTGGCTCAAGTGAATCCCCTGGGTACATCAGAGCTGCAGCCCCAAAGGTGTGGCCTTGCTCTGTATGGATGTGCTCATCCAGCAATGTATCTGCAGCACTGGAAGTGTTCAATGTTTAGCATTTAGCCCCAATCCCGTGCAGTTTGTGTAACCTGCGTTATTACTGGGGTTGGGTGGCTGCCACTCCCTGCTGAGACAGTGTGAGCTCCTCCAGATCAGGCTGTGCAAATACAGATCCGTACATTGCAGTGCAGGTGTGCAAACCCTTCCGTATCCCACATGGACATCCCACTCCTACCAGATACCAGGCTGAGGCTCTTCAATCCAGCAGTCCAGTAATGTTTGGGATGTAAGATCCGTGTTTGCTGAACCTGAAGTTGCTGCTGGGCCATACAATTCCATCTCCACCCCTGTCCTGATCCATCAGGGATAATTGAATCACTCCTGCACTGAATGTATTGGGAGGGATTTGAGACTCTGCTCATTCTGTTCTGTACTGGATAAATAGGGATTTCTCGTTGCTGCCACAGGAGCAGGCCGTGTTTAAGAATGTAAAATACTGACAGTGTTGTGAGAAGTTGCCTTTTTAGTATAATAAATACACATCCTTTTAAGCTCAAAATTTACATGCTGGTTTCTTTAAAGTCTTAGAGCCCTCTTGGTATTGACAGCAGAATGGCAGTCAGGACTAGGATTTCTTTACTCTTCCGAGGCTGCTATGCCAATGGCTCTCTGCTTTACTGCTGAAAAATGTACCAGTCCATGCTTCCCTCTGTCTGGCCTGATTCCAAGTAAAATCATTGTTGCTGCATTAAATACGAGTAAACCTTTACATCTCTCTACATATTTGAATTTGATTATCAAGTTATAGGCTTTAAACGAGTATTCAAATGACAGGCAGGCTTCCTAAATCTATACAAATCTAGCCCAAAATGTAGCCCCATTATCAAACAAAATCAGTCCTTTCCTGGTGCAGTTCCTGTTATGCTCACTTCTCTTGCAGCTTAGCTAAAATCAATAACTTACTCTATGAAGTATTTTTTTATTTGTACACTGAATTATTCTGATTTCACGTGCTCCTTTAGTTTTGTAATTACTTCAGTGCTTTGCATACTCTTCACTGTAAAACAGAGGTATTTGAAGGAAAAAAAATGGAGGAAAAAGCACCATAGTGATGCATTGTGAGTGTCTTACAAAACCCCTCTTTTTTTGGAAAGGTGGAATAAGTTGAAGATTATGCATCTGCTGAGCTTCCCTTAATCTGCTGCTGTCCTGTGCACTAACAGCTCCACTGGGAAGTGGGACAGGAATTGTCCATGAAACTTGGAATAGGATGGTTAGAGCACCAAATAACAATTGAGGTGTGTGAAGCAGTCAAGGAGGTTTAACTGCATCTTCTGTTAAATTTAATTAATGTATTTAGGTCTCCCAAGACTATTTCCAAAAATACCACAATCTGCTTGAAGGCGTTGGCCAATGTTGTGATTTATGGGTTAAGGACTTTTGAATAATTTTGTACTGCTTAAATTTTGAGAATTCCAGTTGAAGTTATGAGCATTAATGGGATCAAAGTATTATTATTTCAAAGAAATACCTAATGCAGTGCTAAAATTTGTTATTTGGCTGTTGCTTTTCTTAGGCCTGTGTGATTTTGTGTTTTAAATAGGACCAACTGCTTGCCTTTACTGTAAGGGAAGGGACACACATATTCGTAACTTCCTGTTCCTTGGGAATCCATGTTTGTGCATGGATTTTCAGCTCACTTTGAGCTGTGGAACCTTCACAGTGATACGTGAAAAAGTTAGTCAAGTTTGTTCTTTAAAACTCACCAGGATGGCAGATTGCCAGCGGTTGATGAGATGTGACCTCTATTCATCACTTGAGAAGACAGATCTGATAACAAATTATATTGAAAATACATACCTTAAGAAGTGGCTGTCTCAAGTCCTGGCGGTGTGGCTGTCATGGCAAATAGAGCCACAGTTAATGTATCAGAGTGGATGCAGGTCCACGCTGGTGCTTAGCAGTAAATTGTATTTCCCAGCTGCTCCCCTGCATGTGCAAAGTCCTGTCACCCATGAAAGAGGAATACGGAGTAGAAATTTGCACAGGAGTTTCTGATAGTTCCTTCTCATTGGAAAATAAATTATTACCCATTTTTTCCTCGCTGCACAGGTTTTATAAATTAAAAACTTACCAGTAGTCATGCAATGCTTTATTTCTTTTTAAATTGGTTACCTACCTCTGAATACGAGAGTGAATTTTGTTTAATTGCTCTTTAATTCAGAATTAGGACTGTAAAAATTCAAGTACAAACCTTTAAATAGATTGTCAGATCTGTTTTGAAACTCAACTGGAAAAAAGACATCATCACCATAGCAAATGATCCAACTTCATGAGCTCAGGTCAGCTTACATCTATGAACAAATACCCAATTTTAAAAGCAGCTTAATTTGTTGTATGCAGCCAGCTCTGGAAGGTATTGATTGCATCAAATGAGTTTTGAATCAAATGAGCAACTTCTACATATGTTATAATGCGATTTTTGTAGGAAACTGGGCAAGGGAGGGTTTGTCTTGTTTCTGAGAGCTCCTAAACACAGCTTTCTGCCCAGCTGAGGGTGCAGGAATCAAATGACCCTTGCTAATTCTGCCCACATCTTGCAGTCACACTCATTTTCTACTATCTTGTTACCATATTGGTCTTGTGTTTGCTGCCTGCTGGGAACAGCTAATAACTACTGAATGCATTTCATAGTTGGTACAATAACAGCCTTTTTACTTTCCCTGTCACTGTGGCTGCTTGGCTTTGAAAGCTTTATTGATGGTGTTTGCAACAGTTCTGTTTGTGGTAACAGCTGTTGTTTCAGGCTTAAATTTCATCTCTGTGTTTTTAAGGAACGTGAGCTTTAACATTATCATCCTGCTGCTGCAAGTTGTTTGTTTGGCTTTTTTTCTCCAAGTAAATCCTGCCTGGTTAGGTCAGGAACTCCTCCCAGTTAGACCTCTCTGGGTGAGGGACTCTGGCACTGCTGTGACAGTTCCTACCACAAGGAACATTGAAGGCCCCTTTGTTGGCTTCCTGTGTGATGACCAGAGGCAGAAAGGAAGCCTATTTTCCATACATATATGAATATTTAAGTACGAGTCTGTCTAAGCTAGGGGCCACACTCATGCTAAGTCTCTTCCTCTGGTGTTTGACCCAGTGTTTATTCCACATAAAAATGCTTTCAGACCTGCTTTGTAGACCGAGTGTCTGCAGGGGCATTTGGGATGTTTTCTGAGATGTCTGGGGTGTTGTTGACTTTAAAACTTGGCCTGCTAGGCAACCTTTCCTAAAGAGGGGTTTGTGCCCTCGCTCGGGAACAGCTGTCAGTCTTGCTGTCATTGAAAATGTATGCAAAGCAAATCACCATTTCCATGTTCAGTGCAGGGTTAAAACACACATGGATCGAAGTGATTCCATGTTTACACCAGCAAGACAGTCTGGACTGAGAGCTAACTGAGTGTGTCCTTGCTGTATGAGAACAGTTCTGAGAATTGCTTACTTCATCTCTTGATTCTTGTGGCCTCAAAAACATTTGTACAGTTTGGGTTCTGCTGCTGCTTGCAGTACTTATCCCACGTTATTATAAATACTTCATGAAAATAATCTCTTTACTAAACTACTTTAGTGTCTGGTTCTCTGAGCTGTAAACGAAGTCCCTCATACCATGGTGCATGGATTAAAGATTTTATCATTCTAAATTTAATCCTGTTTTCTTGGTTGGTTTCCACGAGGGGTGGAAAAATAGAGAAGGGGGAGGTTTGCCTGGTGATCCAGTTACTTAGGATGCAGATTATAAAATCATGTAGGTGTGGGGATCACTGTGGAGCCAAATCTTACGTTTTTGAAAGCAGTTTAAAAGGCCTAATTCAAATTAGTTGTGCTTGTAGAAGGCACATCAAATGACTTTAATTCTTTAAGGAAAAAACTGCCCTTTTTTGTTTTTCTCAAGACTGCTCATTTTCATCAAACCAGTTACTTCATCTTTATTATCTTTAGTGGTGCTTCTGATATTTCTCCCAGCAGTTCATCCTCTCCCTCATGCAGTTCATGTTTGTGGCCTGTTGATATTTGCAGCTGCTGCTTCTTGTGATATGGGAATTAACAATATATTTTGCAGCTTCCCAAAATATTTGCATTTCCTCTGCTTTGCAGTGTCTCCTCTTCTGGCCTTCCTGCATTTTCACCAGAGTAGCAGCAAAGGTGTAAGGGCAGTAAGATTTACCTTTATTTTTGTGTGGCTGGTTTTGCTCTGTGTTTACTGGTGTCACACTGTGGTGCAGATGATCATAGAATCATGGAATTGTTTAGACTGGAAAAGATAGGAGCTTAGGTTTGACGAACACAACTTGACATTTGTATCTTGTTCTATGCCAGACTGTAAAAGCTGTTAGGGTTTTGGGTTTTTTTTTTCTGATTAACTTTTCTCTCTGCCTCTGACTGAATTTCTGATTTGGTTTTGGTTTTCTCCCGTTGATGCTGAAAGTACAGTTAATAAGCTAGTTTTCAAGTGGCTCTCCTGAAAATATATCTTGCTCAATTCAGGATTCCTTCCTTATTTGTAGCTGTAAATAGTATCCCACTGCCTATTTAATATGGTTTGGTTTTTTTTTTTTTTTAACTTATTAGAACAGCAGCTACTCTTTGTGCATCCCAAAAACCTCTAATTTTGCTTTTTTATTCTGGTATTTCCAACGTACGCATAGTTTTGCACTTAAAGTATTTGCTCATTTGCTATTTAAGTTGCACATCACATTTGTCTATTTGAAGAGTATATGTGAGCATAAAATTAGAGTAGTTAAGTTGCTTCTTCCCTAACATTTTAATGTGCATTTGAAATGGAGATTAGTGATGAAAATTAGACCTGGAAAAATGACTTTACAAGAAAAAGTTTAGGATGGTGATTAAAGTCATGATGCATCTTCCAGTGAGACTCTTAACATTTTGCTCAGTCTTTAGCAGTGTTTTTGCCAGGGAGTTTTGCACGTCAGCCCATCATCCTGCTGCTCTCTGGTGCTGCTGCATCCCCTCCTCTCCCTGTGCTTTGTTTCTGTGTCCATTCCCACCCTGCAACCCCCATGGATAGGGTTTCAGGCCACGTACAGTAGGCAGGTGTTTTACTGTGAGTGGTCTGGTGCATTGTGGTCATTGAAAGAGATTCTGAGCTGTTTTCACACCTGGGAAGAGTTGGTACATGTGATATTAGTGAGCAGAGTAATGTGATATGTTTGGTTCTGAAACAGAGATACACCTCTGAAAGCTCACCAAGGCTGCTCTCAGTCTCTTGGTTGTGCACTTGGGTGCAGGAACCTGGTTTAAGTTTGGGATGTGGAGAAAGTATTCCGTGTTGTGTGAGTTTGTTGCTGAAGTTTGCTGTAAGTAATGTTTGGGTGTAATAAAACTCTGGAGGGATCATTTGGAAAAAAACAAATGACACTGGTACCAAAATTGTATGAAGGACATATTCTACTGTTTCTCTTGGCAAGCTTATGTGTGGCCTCTCAGTTCTTACAGCTCTGAAGTCAGACTGTTAATGATCCTCAGAAGGATAAAGGTGACAAAAATTACATACAAATAGATACCCTGAAAACAGTCTTCAGTCTCATATTTGTTTAGTTTTTGGGTCTTTTTTCTCATTAAGCATGAGGCACGCTCTGAGAAAAGTAGTTTATGCCAAAATAGGCCAGAGAAGGACACTGATTAATCCATCCAAATGGAGTAACTTACTGCCAACCTTGCTCCAACTTTGGCATCTGGATCATGTAATTTTGTTGGGTTTCTGCATCCTGGGTTTTTTTTTTCCTCCCTCTTAGGTCACTTTATTGATTGCATACTTCTTTACAAAAATCGCTCCACTGCAGCAGCTCTTGCATGGGGAGTCATTTGGATGTTGCTTCTATTTTTGTAATGTGTTTTTCATCAAGGCATCTACTGCTTGACACAGCAGAAGTGGAAGGGAGCACTTCCCTGCCATCACTTTGCTCCAAGGGCTCCTTGGGGTGAGGAGGTGGGTGCTGTGAGTAAAGACATTGATCCCACGGGGTGCGAGTTTCTAGCTCATTCCTTCTAAAATCTGAGCTGAGGTTGAAAGGTTGGCAAGTGGTTTACACAAGGATTTTTCTTAAAAATAATTGCCAAATTTGGGGCTGTTTGGTCCTCCCAGTGAGTTCCTTGTGAAATCAGATGTTTGTGCAACACAGGCTCTTCTTGTTTCTCATTTTTCGATTTCTTTGATTTCAAAAGTTGCAGATGCTCACTTAATTATGAGTGTCTCCAGAGCCAGATGATGATGATGATGATTATTAAAACTTGGCACACAGTACTTTTTAAAACACTAATCTTCACAAGATTTTGTGCAATTAGGTAAGTATTCTTCTGACTTCACAGAGAGGGAAACTGTAACGGTCCAAACCTGCTTCTGTTTTGGAGCTGCTGTCAACTCTTAAGGCTCTTAATAGCAGAAGATCAAGCCTTTAAGTGATTTGTCTAAACTCTGGTGGGAGAATTTGTTTGGATCTTGGGTGTTCTTGATTCACAGGCACCTGGCTGATAGCTCAAGATGTCTTGCTTGACATTTCAGCTCTTTTCATTTTAGTATTTATCTTCAAAGGTCATCAGCTTTATATATAACTTTAAAAAGAAGCAAACTAAGTCAAGTTCTTCACCTGTTATTGAGCCCTCTTGCACATCACTAGTGGTTTTATTTTGCCTGTCTCTCTGATGCTGATAGACATCCACAGAAATAAAATGGGAGAAATTGTGGAAATAAAATGAAACACTTGGTACTGTCAGAGGCATAGCAAAGGAACAGCTCAGATGTGAAGATGAGAAAAGTTGCAAGTGGAAAGACTGAAATAGTCAGATGGAGAGATGGCTGTTGAAGGAAGGGAGCCTCGAGTATCACATTCAACCTCACGCTGTCCCCTTGCACATGGAGGGTCAATGTGGCCCTTTTACTGGGTGAATTATTGCCCATGTGGACATGTACTAGTCCTGTGTGGGATTTGGGCTCTTGAGAATAGTCACAAAAAACTTCAGGTCTCCCCTCTACTGTTTTCCACCATCTCCCTTATTAAAGATTCCTTGGTTACCTTTCTCTGGCTGATTAATATGTCAGGTGATTAATGACTTTCATCTGACACATCGATGGGATTAAACCATGGTGAAATACATCCTTCTCATGCTATTATTGCATTCCATTGCTTTCCACAAAGGAAGTACAAGAGAGGTTATCTCACTGGAAGCTCTGCCTGTATTTCTGGCTGTTTCCAATTACCTTGTGTCTGTGGTGAGCTGGAGTGGCTAAAGGTGTTTAGGGAAAGCCGCTGAAAGTTCATCTAAAACACTCTGGGAAGAACATGGGCAGCTTGATGAGAATTTACTCAGTCTTGTGGATCAATGTTTGCTGGTTGAAAGTGGCTATGATTGTATCAGGTAATCCTGCAGTGCTTTTCTCTGAAAAGTTCACTAAATTTTTAGGGGATGCCTGGCTTTAAACAGATGAAAATTTGCATTAGATTTAAGCACAAAGAAATTATGCATGTGCCTTAATTACTTTCAACAGCTATGCCAACACTGCAAGTGTGACTGCAGTGCATGTGCCTGGATGTGTGTGCTGGCTTTAACCTGCTAGCTGTGAGACCTTATTGCCTTAATTTGGTAGAATGCTGGGCAGAAAGATGCAGTTTCCCTGATGCCAGGTCTGAGTGCTGCTAGATCTGGATGAAAACTGATTCTCTTTTCACTTCCCCACTGCCCCTCCCTCGCTCCCTGCCTGGTAAGTGGATTAATTTCCAGCCCAGGCAGCTCCCTGGCTCGGCTCTGGGCACACACTGTGCAGCCTGCACAGGCAGGTGGTGAGAGGAGAGGTCAGAACACCTCCCTGTCAGCAGTGGGATGGACTCAGGAAGGAATAAAACAGCCCTGGGATCGTGGCCCACCTGATGTGTGTAGTTAATTATAAAGATGTTGTAGTATTTGCAGGTACAAATCTGCAGAGGACTGTCCCTGGTGGGTTTGAATGTACCTGCCCAGCCTGTGCCATCCAAGCTTTCCCCTGCTGATACTTGTGCTGACTTCCCTCACATGCCAAACAGTATGAAGACTGTTTATTTGCCATGCTAAAGGTTGGAATTTTCATTAAGGTGAGAGTGGCTGTATTAAGATTCTGTACAGATGTACTGTGGAACATGGTTTTTGTGAATAGCCAGAAACTCACAGTGAGTACTGTGCTGATGAAAAAGTTATCAGCCTGGATTTGCTGGTACAATTATGGGCAATTTTTATTGCAATGAGAGTTATTTAAATTTTAAATAGAGTTGACATCATGTTCTTTTGACCTAATTCCCAGATTTTTGTATTATTACTAAAATGATGTGGGATATTATAATGCAGTGCACTGTAGAATGGCACTCCTAGGAAAGATTGATACAGCACTGGTGTTTGAATAGGAAATGGAGCGTGGCTAATTCTGAGATAATGCTGCTATCTTCACATGGGAAGGGTTGGATGTGCAGCTCCTGGGTGGAAAGCCTCAGCTGTAGCTTGAAACTAACCCTGCCCTGTGAAAAACCATGGTACCTCTTACTGTTTGTTGCATGAGTACAGGAGGTGATCTTTCCTTTCCTTTCAGTAGTGCTGATAGTTTGCTTATCACTACATGCCCAGTTTGCATTAACACAAGTTGTCTTTATTTTGGCAGGGAAAAGTCATCAAGTCCTTGTGGAATATTTCAGACTTTCACTACCAAATTCAATTTACTACATTCTTCCTTGTAGACAGCTCGCTCCCGTGACGACCCTGTGTCAGATGATGCATGCACAGACCCTGTTTCCCATAACTTTGTCCTTGGGATGACACCAGTGGCATTTTTCTCATGATCTTTAAAAAAACACGTGAGAAAAAGAATTGGGATGATTTTAACATGCAAATTTTCGTTTGGAAAGCACCCTGCCTTAATATGAGTTTCACTTATCTAGGAATATTATGAGCAGTCAAAAAAACATTCAAAACAAAAATAATGTAATGAAGTGAGGTTTGTGGGTTTTAACCCAGCTTCTATTTAGGAACAGTCTTCACTTGCTTTTACCCAAGTACCATCCAGAGGCACCAGTGTGACTGTAGCTGTGCTCACAGCCCACCTTGGGGGAACAGGCATGGTCCAGGTGTTGCATGTACTTGTAGTGAGGACAAAATCATCAGGAAGCAGTGTAGAGCATTTTATCTTGCTGTGTCTGGTATGAATCCAGAATTCCTAATGCCTTGCACTGGAAAATGAAGCTCCAGGGTAGATGTGTGTCTCATTGGACTGTTAATACCCACTCCAGCCTTACCTGCTGTGCTCACATCCAGATGCTGGGAAGCAGAGGTGTATCTCCAGTAAAGAACTGGCTTGTGTTTATCCTGAGATAGCTCTCCCACTACACCAGGCTCCCCCAGAATGTGTAGCCTTGGCTGTAGGAGTCTAACAACAGGCTCTCAAGGTTGCAGCCCAAGCTGGCAGTCGGTGGGCTCTGCTCTCAAAAGGCAGGCCAGCCAAGCTGATAATATTTCACTGCCATGCCCCAGTTACCCCTGAGTAGTACTCTGTTGCCTGTTTATTTTTTTACACACTTCAGAACACCTACAATGGCACATTAATCCTGCATTTGCCTGCTGTGTTTTGCTCTGCTGCAGTGTTTGGACAGCAGTGCCATGAGGAGTGTGCCTCACACAGGTTTGCTGGAAGCAGATGTCAGCCTTCTAGTACAGTTGTGCTGGCTGATCTGCAAAACCTGGAACTGGGGGGAAATGGAGCTAAAGAAACTGTGTAAAGCTTAGTGGACAGAACAGAAGAGCAAACACCACGCAGACAAGAAGAAATTAATTCCGTCTGCTGGAAGGTTTTGCTGCCAAATATTTTGGTATGATCTATGTTAGCAATAAGTAACTCCATTTGGAAATTATTTTCCACACAGAATTGTTGTCGTGTTACTGTTTCAAACAGCAGCTCTGTGCTGGGGCACACAAATCCCGCACACATTCATGGATCAGCCGGATAAAAACATGGTGTTTCCCCCAGGAAATCCATCCCAGCATGCAGACCAGGAAAGCACTACTGAGGATGCAGCTGCATATACAGGGCTTTGCTGAGCTCACCTCCCTCTGTGCTGGAATAGCTCAAGCTGTAATTTTTCACTAAAAACACATCCCTAATGCTTAGGCATCCTGTAATTTCTTCTGAAATGTTAAGACTTCTCCCAGTTAGAGCTGTTTTGAAGATCCACTGCTGTCTTTACACACCTAAACGCCTGCTGGATTCTTCTGATAGTTTGGCTTGTTTAACTTCTTTAACAACTCGTGGCTGCTTCTGCCCAGTTATTTTCCATGAGCCTGAAGTCTCTCTCAGCATGCAGAACACAGAGAAAACTTGACAGCTGTGTTTCATTCCTTTCCACATCTCACTGTTTCACCAGGCACAGGTTTAGTGAAATCTTTGCCATGGGATCTGAAAATTTCATTGCTTTAATTTTTTTTGCTCCCAGGTTGCATTGAAAATGCAAAGCTGGTTTGTTCAGAGCACGGGCAGAAATGGGGCTACATTGTTGTCTGGTTGGAGGGGTTTGTGTGTGTAATTGTTTTGGGGTTTTTCCCCTTCTAATTGCTTTAAACACGTTGAGGATAAAGGTTGCAGGACTGTAGTGCTGTTACAGCTCTATTAAATGTCATCTTGGGAGACAAATTTGTGTGATAAATTTGTAGAAACAGCATCAAACTTAAATTATTTTAAGTCAGCCATGCTTTGGGAGGAGGGTGGTGGAATGTTGCCTGCCAGTATTTTTATTATCATCGTCATTCACCGGTTTTCAATTTTAGGGCTGTCATTTCTGCAAGGAAAAGTTCAGTGCTTTTTTTTGACCAATTTGCTTTTACTCCTGAGGACAGATGAAAATATTTTATTCAGGCATCAAATGAATCACTTCTGTGCAGAAGACAGTTGATCAAAGTGTGGTTATATTTCTTTTAATTTTACTCCTCTACCATCTGTAAAGCACCGCAATTGTGTGCTGCCTGTCTGATTTATCAGTGTCTTGTAGGAAATCAGTAACTAGGCTTTCCTCTAACCTGAGGGATTTGGGCAGCTCCAATTAGGTATTGAACCTCTGAGAGATGGATTTGCCTGCACTTGTGCTGCGCATCTTGACAATGGTTTGATTCTGGCTTTGCTAATATGGAAATCTTTGCCAGTGCTCTCAGTGTCTAAAAATTTTCTTGTTTCCACATGAATATTTCCTGTCCTGAACGAGATAGGCTGTTTTATTTCTTCTGGTTTATCATTTCTAGTAGCCAAGAGAGTTATCTGAAGGAAAACAAACAAACCAACCCCCAAAAAACCCTCAACCCCCAAAATTGGTAGGGAAAAGAGAATGTGTCCTAAATGTTTATTTTGCTGGTTGAGGTGTGGCATTCCTGAATACCTGATGGAATGCTGGTCCTGTGGAGGTACAGCTTCCAGTGCAGATGGACCTGTAGTAGCCCCTTTGCTGTCGTTCCCTGCCTAGTTAACAAACTGCATTGTACTCACTCTTTGTCATCTACAACGCGGTATATGTGGTGTCTCTGTTAGCCTGGCTTTACTGGGATGGAGTGTGTGATGCAGCAGGGAATTTGGCATCCTCTGAATGCCATGTTGTGGTGCTGGCACAGTGTGTGAGTGATTCCCCCTCCTGTCTGGCAGCTAATGATCATCTCAGCTGCCGGCCCGAGGGCTGGGCCCCGGCTTTGCGTGCACGATTATCTGTATGTGCTGCAGATGGAAATTGGACATCTAATTACTTTATAAGATTTGTGAACAGAGATTTAGAGCCTGCTTAGCCCCTGCTTGAAAAGTACTTTCTGTGTGATTTCAAGTCTTGCCTCTGCTCTCGTCTCCAGGTCCTTTCACAGATGTTGTCACCACAAACCTGAAGCTCGGCAACCCCACAGACAGAAATGTGTGCTTCAAAGTGAAGACCACAGCCCCACGTAGATACTGTGTAAGGCCCAACAGTGGAATTATCGATGCAGGAACATCAATTAATGTTTCTGGTAAGCCATTCAAGCAGTTTTTTGGTGTTTTGAAAAATAGCTTCTTTTCATCAGTCACTTGGGATGCTTTACAGCCTGAAGGTATTTTGTTGAACTCAAGAGGTTGTGTTCTCATGGAGAAGCAGCCATTCCACATAGCCTTACTCCCCTTATTCCTGGTCTAGCAGTAGTAGGCTTGGTTTTACATCTTGTTTTGGAGAGGAACAAGGCAGAAATACATAAATGATTTATGTGGCTCATTAACAGCCTCATCCAGCCTATCCAGACCAGTGCTGCTGCAGCCCTGCCCTCCCTGTGGGATTATTTTTGTACAGTTAGTTTTTTGCCAGCTTAACTTCCTGAACCAGCTCACCACGGGGTCAAATAAGTGCTTGGATGAGCATGCCTAGGGAAGAATAAAACTGGGTGGACTGCAGCCACTGGTTTAGTCTGGTGTTGGCTGTTGCCAAATGGCCTTGATGTAACCAACAACGAAAACATTTACTTTCAAACCATGCTTGTTTTGTGTTCCTTAAAGATTCAATATCCTTTGCTGTTAAAAATGTCAAATGACTAAATCTTTGCTGTTCCATAGAAAAAGTTAATGATTTTCTCTAATGAGTCAGTAGCTCTTGACTTGCCTAAGTTTGGTAATGGAAAAACAAAGGAGTGGCTTATTTTGAAAGCATAAAGAGCTGAGTACTGCCATAAACAGAATGCCTGCATATTATGAACTTGCTGATGATACATGCTTGAAAACGGTGTATTTTCTCAGTGACTTCTCTGATCCATGTTTTTAATAAAATAATTCTATCAAAGCATGTAGTTGTGACATAGTGATGAATGAGGTCAGACTTCTTAGTTAAGAAAATAACTTCTATAAATATGCAGTTTTGCCTTACTATTTTTAAAAAAACTTGATATTAGCATCATAAGAAAAATTACTGATAGGTTTTACAGTTTGCTGGTGGTGTCTTACCAGCATTTTCTAGCCTGGAGTAAAGAATTTGGGGAGCTAAAACCACTGCTTTACTTGAGAAAAAAAAAATCATCATGTAAAAAGCAAGACTTCAGCTTTTTCACTTGATAAAATGTAAAATATTTTAACACCTCACGCTTAGGGAACTTCCTTCAACAAAACAAAAATTGATCCCAAAAATACTTTGCACTGTACCATTAAGCAAGTCTAATCCTGTAAGTCTTCTTATACGTGCCCACATTTTGCACACTCATTGATCTGTTGTCTCTGGGATTTCTGTGTCAAACTGAGCGTGCAAATGGCTGCAGGATTGTGCCTCAGTGGCAGTGGCAGCTGCAGGTGGGGCAGGCAAAGCACTCCTGCTTCAGAAGGCCAGCACGTACCCAGTGAGCTCTGAAATGACTAATATGTAAATGGAAAAGCTCTCCAGAGAGAAACTGAGATTTTTAAAAGTCGGGACAATTCCCAAGTAAAGCTGTCTGTCATCTCTCCTAGCTGCAGGCAAGCATATCAAATGCATTGAAATCAATGAAATGATAATGAAAATTAGCATGGTTTCTAGCTACAAATTATCTTTATGCTATAAAGATGTGGTCGCTTTTCATCTTGCAGATGAACTTTCAGAATTAAAAGCCTGCTTCCTTTGCAGGCTGTTACCAGGCTTTTTAAATGTTGTCTTGATCTCAGTGTTGAGTGTTTTCTTAAACTTGTGCTCACAGTGTCCCTTTGAGCAAATACGGTACAGGAGAGTGTTGTGGGAACCATCTCATGTTATGCTACCAGCAACTTGCTTTTCCAGCCTCACTCTTCCCAGTGGCACACTGGAGAGTGTGGATTTAGTCCAGGACTTAAAAGTATCCCATTATGGGACTGCTGTGCTAACCCTGAGCTGTGCTTTGCTCTTGCTTACAGAGCTTTAAAAATCTCCTTTTTCTGATAACATTTTATAGTGATTTATGATTTGGTTAGTTTTGAAAATGGCTGTGGTATATTTAATCACAAGCTCACGTGTGTGTACTAATATTTTTATGCTGATAATAACAGTAGTAATAAAAAATGATCCTAAACTGCCAGTCCTTACATTAACTTTATATTTTAAAATGCAAGTAGTATACATTCACTGTTCCTCAGGTAATATATTAAGGTAAATTTATGGGTAGATGGGGTAGAATTCTGGGGTTATAAGTGTTGATTTTTTGCTTCCTAAAACATTTTAAACTGGAGTTTTCTTTATCTTGCGTTGTGGTTGAATTTCTTTGTAAAAGAGCTGTTTATATTGCACTTCTGGTAGGTCCTTTAAACCATGCATGGGACCTAATTTTGCACTTGAAGATGGCAGTGTCTTTGGTTCTGATCATCAGATGGAATCCTTTGGATAGAGGGAGTCAAAGAGAGGACTCCCGTTGACTTACAAAACAGAATTGTTTCCAGGTTCACAGAAAAGGGGGAGATGTGTTTAACCTTTGCTTTGGAGTAACGTTGCTTGAGAACAGAGGAGTGATTTTGGAGTTAATGAAGTGAAAAATAAATAGAATTTGTTTCTTTGCCACTGAATCAGTTATTTTTGAGTCATGTAATTCAAATCTTGTACAGGGCATAAAAATAGCACTTGAATAAATAGAACTTGAATTCCTCCAAACCTAGTGAAAATACTACTGATGAGAAATTATTAGAATATAGTTAATTCAGAAGTAAATTCTGGACACTCAAACTAATTGGGCGGTATTTACTATATGCAATCTGTGCTCTTGGAAATTGCTGACTGGCTTTACCACAGGCACTGATTGCACTGGGTTGTCTTTCCAAAAAATCAGTGCCTGTGGTGGCGTGAAGCTCTGGAATGATTTATTAGTTTCTCAGAATGTCACTGACTGAAGCTGAATTTGGGACAGCCTCATCTCCTTGCACTGTAGTAACCAGATGCCTTTATTACACTGCTGTGAAACTCTATCTGTACTATTTTGATGTAAGTATATGAGAAGATATTCTGCCCTAAGACAGAGGCAGCAGTTAGAATATTATTCCACTTTATTTCATACTAATGCGATGGCTCTTTTAAAACACACAAAATGCCAGAAGAATAAAGCTTACTTAATTCTAGTGGAGCCTCAAATAATGGCTTCTTATTCCAAATCACAGCTTTTCCTAAATGCCAGCGTTTCAGGCCCTGCCAGTGTGTGCAATGGCAGGTTTGGAGCCCATGTTTTCACCTGTTATATAATGGCATGTAATTTTAACAGCTGAGTTTATGTAACTGGCGGGGAGCGTATGTGTGTGCTGTCAGCTGATGGCTCTGCATGTGCTCCCAGGCACTTGGGGGAGAAGAGTATTTGCACACATTCCCTTCTTGTTAAACACCTCTGATTCCCACAGATACCTGATTTTTTTTTTTATTTTTTTTTTTTTTTCTGAGAGGTTGCAATCTAAATCAAAGGCATGAATGGATTACAAAGGGGAAGTGAAAAAGCCCTCAGCAGATGCTGGTGAGTCAGCAATAGGTGTGTGACAGGGGGAGAGGGAGTGCAGATGGAGCCATCTGTGCAGTGTCCCACCAAGAGAGCAGCCTGAACACACCTCCCAAAAATGGGGAGAAGCTGGCATTGACCTTGGGCTGCTGTCAAATATCCTAGCGTGGAATTTCTAATCTTTTGTGAGCTTGCCTGACTTGGAAAAGGCAGCTGGCATTGCCTTCAGCAGGGATGGAGCTCAGCTCTGGGTTCTGCAGTCACAGAGGGGCTGCCCCCTTCCCACAGGCACCGATGCTGCATTCCCAAACTTTCCCTCAGTAGCATCATTGCTGTGCCCTGTTCCCATGGACCTCCCAGGACTTCTGTGGCCTCTGCCATGTTTTGGGTTGGCTTTGCCTCCTTGCTTTAAAAGTCTGTCTTGGTCTTCAACAGGTTCAACATTTTTTAGTATTATTGAAATATTTACAGAAATTTTATGGGTGTTCATAGAAACATGGAACAAACAGAGGGGTGCAATGGATTCTGCCCTTTTCTGGAGATGTGAGTGCCCTTCCTCATGTCTGGCAGAGCTTGAGGCTTGCCCCTGTGTCTGGTTGGGGTGTTTTGTGGACAGCTGACATAGAGACCAGATCATAAAGAATTCCATGCAGTGTCATTTGGGAAAGTGATCAATAAAACTAGGAATGAAAAATGGATTCACAGACTGTTGAATGAGCTGCTTGAGAGCGAACAGTGACGTGGTGGATGGAAATGTAATCGTAGGAAGTTACCAGTGACGTTTCTTGAGAATGACTCGAGGTACTAATCTTGTTTAATGCTTTTACAAGCCATTCTGGCACAAGGAGAGCACTAAAAGCCCTGGTGATGATGTTGGGAGGCTGAAGTTATGCAGCAGAACTAGGTGTCCTTGAAGGCTACAGTGAGACAAACAGAGGATGAGTTTCATTAGGAAAACTGCAAAATCACCTATTTGGAGAATAAAATGCTGCTGCTATAATTGCAAGCTTGTTAAACGAAGGGGCCTGACTGGGCTGAGCAAGATGCTGACATAATGTGGCTGTGAATAAGGCAAATGTAGTATCATGCAGCTACATTTGTAGACAAATGTGTAGCAAACAGGCTGGATAATGGGTAAGAAACAAGAGGGTAGAAATGCTGGTGTCCAAGGCACTAGTAAAATCTCCTGGGTGTATAATTAGAGTAGCTCATATAGAGGAGTTCACGCCAGAACAGGTGCAGAACATGAATGGGGAGCCTGGCCCAGAGAGGACCCACTGAGTCTGGCTGACTTAGAGCACCAGAAGGCCAAGAGTTGCTGTGATTGATGTCTTGGAGAGCACCAGAAGTAAATGACTCTTCCCTTTCTCTGATATTTAAGCAGAAGGGCAGTATTGGTCCAGGACCAAGTAAACAGGCCATTAATAAATTTAGATGGAAACTAGAGGCAGGTTGCTGACTATCTGAGCTGGGAGACTTTTCTGTTCCTTCTGCTCTTGGAAGGGACAAGTAGATCCCAGCAGGTGTTAAGAGTTTTGCCTCCTTCAGTGTTCCTTGCTTTAGATTTCCTCTGTTCCTTGAGAAAGCAGGTTTACCCGAGGAAAAGCAGAATAGCTTAGTGCTTCTGACATTGTTACTGACTTTGCCAGTAAACTGTTCTGGGTGGTCAGTACCTCTAGAAACACTTCAGACCAGGATTTACATTAGGTCAGTCCTTCATGTTTGAATTTTGAGAGAGACAAGTGAACTCCCAAGTACAACTTGCATTGTTCCTCATTCCATTGATCTCTCAGTGACTGTGCAGTTTTTGCTTCAGTGCTCAGCTGGGGGGTGCAGCTTAGGAGGTGTTTGAAATATGTGTTTACCTGCTGGGTGCTGGTGATAATAAACTTGAATATATTAATAATTTTGTTCCTTAAAACTCTGGGTTCTGATGAAAGCTGAAACTTCTGACCAGATGAGATGACTGATGTGATAAGGCATTTTCTAGGAACACACTTTCCACGTAGTTTTTGCATAAGGTATGTGATTTCCATTCAAAACAAAGGAACCACATTCCCAGCAAATTTTCCAGCAGTTAGGGCAGTTTCATGGAACTGATTATTTCACTGAAACCCCCAGTAGCATGTGAATTTTTGAGCTTCCCATCTGGCTTACAAGACATTTGCTGAATAATTTGTGTCAATGTGGCTTTCATGTATTGATCTAAAAATACAAGTGCTAACAAGGTTTGTACTGTCCGGCCCTCTCTTGCTCTTGTGATTCAGTGAGTGGAGCTCAGAGCAGCATTCCGGGATGGATTCCGCTCTGCCACTTGGGAAATCCTGGTTTTCAAATGAGCTTATGGATGCACTCAGCAAAGCGAGCTGATAAAACCACAATCTGTAGAAGTTCCATAAACAGTGGGTCATTTTGGCTATCCAGTTGGATCTCACACATTTTGCAGATTTCAAATAATTCAAGTGTCTGCTACGGTGGAGAAAAAATTGCTGCTGCTTTTCAGTGTTGAAATATATGTGTTTTCACAGTGCAGTCACTTCTGTTGGGATAACAGTTTCAAAAGTAGCCTATTAATTTGCAAACTCTTATTTTGGACTAGTATTCAATCACTGCAAGGTGAGTTAAAATTGTATAATAATTTTTAAAGCACTTCATCTGCGAGAATTTATTGTCTTCCTTCTCTTTGGGCTTTAAAAGGCATGTGGTTGTTGATGGCCACAGATTGTGTGCATAATAAAGATGGCACTGCCATAATATCCTTTGCTCATTGAGGGAGGCAAATTGGCTTGACTTGCCTGCATTTGCAATAAATGGGATCTTTGGATATTGCTTTTATACAGCAAACCCCTGCAATTAGTGCATATGAATCTGGGCACATAATGTTAATAGCACCAGTACTTGAAAATAATTCTAATTCTTGAACTACTTCTCTTCTCAGTGATTGAATCAAGGGACTGAAGTAAGCTCATTGGTCATAAAATGTGAATTTTTAAACCTTACACCAATTTTTTATGTTAGCAGTAATGGCAGTATTTATTTTAAATTTGAGGGAGTTGGTGGCTTTTTGCAATATCTAATAATGAGTTTGTGTAAATTCTGTTGGATGTTTTCACATATTCTGTCTCGTGTTGAAGCCAAACCCCTCTTAATGTCACAATAGCTGACTATCCAGGTGTCATTTGCAAATGTGATCACTGTGATTTAAAGAATATTCTGTGTAAATTAAATGCCTTACTGTCCCTCTTCAAGTTACTTTAACTTGTTAGTTCCTTACCCCAAAAGAAAAGACATGGAAATTCCTAATATTACATTAAAAAAAAAAATCAAACAGAAGCAACCCCCCCTAAACCTGCTGTTCCTTCGTCTCTGCCCCCTGAACACGGTTGTTGTCTGCATAAATAAATTCTGGAATGCTTTTGATTTTTAAATGAAGAGAAATACATTCCTTGTATACCTTCCAGAGACAAAGTTTATATCACATTTAACCATTAACTTCCAGCTATAAATTGGTAACAAACTCTCAGTGACTTATTTTTGGAAGTGAAATACTTGTACTTGATATGAAAATTACCATGAGACTCTTGAACTGTGTAGAGGAAATTTCCATCCTGAGACTCAAACCTCAAGGTTTACAGTGTTTGACTTTGCTCAGGGACCATCAGCAATGCTGTGTGTGCAGCTCATCAAAGTGCTTGTTACTTCTGCCCCAGCAGTGGAGGAAGACAAAAAGATGCTGTCTTTGCAAATGTTCCCTCCCCTCTGTCTCAGGAGATATGTAAATTAACCTATTTACTATAAATTACTATTGTTATCTTGCCTTTGTTTTGTACAGAATATTGTAAAGTGATCAGCAATTCCAGAATCCTCAGACAAAAGTCCATAGACAGAGTGGGGCAGTGCATTTCTCTTACTTTCTTTCAAAAGTTTGGTTTAAAGTGACATTCTTGATCTCAGCTGCTGCTTTGGCCATAATGAGATACAACTTGACACCCTCGTAGTGTCTGTGTGTGTGAGGCCTGGTGGTTGTGTATCAGTGCATGACTCTGCATCAGAGCAACGTTAATGTGATGTGTTTTGGGTTTTTTTTTCTTGCAGTGATGCTACAGCCTTTTGACTATGACCCTAATGAGAAAAGTAAACACAAGTTTATGGTTCAGTCTATGTTTGCTCCAGCTGATACTTCAGATATGGAAGCAGTAGTAAGTATTGATATTAATTTAAATGGATTCCTTTCTAACTGTGTAATTTTCTAAGTCCTTTTACTGCGTTGCCTAAGGGCTGTTGTCAAACCACACTGGAATGATCCTCGAGAGCTTTCCCAGATTTCCATTTCTGTGCATGGCAAGGTGTTTTCTGTTTATTTTGAGCCCCAGGAATCTTGCACTGAAAGAAACAGTTGGTGTCTGAGGTTGCTTCTTTGGAAGCTGCTGTGAGTAATGGGATGCCAAGCCACAAAACAAGTGGTTGTAGGTTTTTCGCAATATATCCCTTTTTAGAAAGGCCAACTTGAACTATATATTCTGAGAATACATAGAATATATTCTAAGTCTGTCATCTTTTATATTTTATGCAACCACTCTCAGTCTTGAGTCTTCCCTTGAGCAGCTCCTTTTCCCAGCAGGAAACAAGAGGCTGATTTACAAGTCCTGTGTTTTTCCTTATCCCTATCTATGTCTAATGTGTCTTTGGTAAATGGAAGGTCTTCATAGATTTGATCCTGTGGATTAAAAATGAGAGCAGCAGAAGCAAAGAAGGACAAAAGACACAGAAATAAGATGTCAGGCTACAGTAGGGCAACCTGGAAGGAGCAAACCATTGTGTCAACTGGTGGCTTTCCTTTAACAGGAAGGCTTGCTACTACAAGAAGGCACAAGGGAGCTTTCCCTAGTCTGGCTTTTATTAACTGGGTAGCTCTTGAGGACACAATATAAAAAGGGGAAAGGCCTTTATACTAAAGTGTGGAACTTGTGTGTGTTTGTATGTGTGTGTTACTTAAAAAAGCCAACCCCGAATAAGTTCAGGGTGCATATCATGGCTTTTTTTACAGTAGTCTTTACAATATGTGTCATCTTCTGAATAGCTTTTTAAAGCTGGAGCATTCTGCAGGGTTAATATTTTCCCTTATGAAAGAGATTTATGGAACTATATTTGTTTAATGGCCTTAAAATAAGATCCAGGGGGAGAAACAGCAATAATAATAAAATGTCTGCATCACTAGAAAGATAAGCCAGTCTGCCTTTCTTTCAAACTCTTTAATTTTTATGAGTCACTTTATACCATGACAAATGTTATTCTGCCAGCAGAGAATGTTTTTAGAACCTAGATGGACCTTTCAGTTACAATTTCTTTTCCTGTAACGCTTTGATCAGTTCTCAGTTCTGTTACCACTCTCCAAATCTCTTCCCGTTCTGGATGAACAGGTGAGCCCAGTTACAGGAGGACTATAAAGCTTTCAACACTTCCCAGACAGCCAAGGAGCTCCAAATAGAATCCTGACTTCAGCCCCAGAAGAGCTGGAGCTGGATTCAGCTGTTTAGGATGAATTAAATACTCCTTCAGGTTGCACAGGGTTGGCCATAATTTGACACCTATTTGAGATATGCTGAGAATACCAAGGCACCAGAAGTGTGGTCACAGTGAAGAGGAGCATGGGAGAGCTCCAGGATAGGAGTGTGGACACCTCTTGCTGTATATCACTACTGGGAATAAATCTTTTCACTGCAGGATTAGAGATGATACTGGGCAAAGATTTATTACTGTTAATCCCCATTAAAAATATTGCAAGGAAACTTGTTTATGAGGGACTCCCTTGTTGGAGGGGAGAGAAGGTGAGAGGGGGATTACCTCTGTATGTAGCACATCTGTTGTTCAGACACTGATGCTGAAAAATAAAGAGGGAGAACAGTTCTGTAGTTTATAGCAATTAGGGAAAAAAGCTCATGTGAAATTTGAGGAGTTTGAATAGGAACTCCACTGGGCAGAGACTTGAGAACTAGCACTGTGATTGATTTGGGGGTTTGTTATCTATCCCTTCCTTTGAATTCACACCTCCTTTGGGCTTTTTTTTTTTTTTAAACCAGGCCCACAGCTCCCCCTATCTCTGCTAATTACTCTGACACAGCTCCCAGTTCTCATAAATTACCTGTGGAGGTTTCAGACTGTTTAGAATGATTTGCTTCACAGTGTCTGGTCTGTTTTCACGATACCAATCAGTCACATATTTGACTTCATTTTTCATCCTGTATGTGGGTAATGGAATGTGACAAACACCTGTGGGTTTTTTCTGAGTAAAATGATGTGATTTGTTTACATAATACACTGCATTTTTCATCTGCCTTATTATACTGATATGTTTAATATTACATTAATATTAAATTATTCCAGTGGAAAGAAGCAAAACCGGAAGAACTCATGGATTCGAAACTTAGGTGTGTGTTTGAGCTACCAGCAGAAAATGATAAGCCTGTGAGTATTTTTAGATGCATATTGAGTGATTTAACTTAATACCACAGTAAATCCTGTAAAATGGCATTTGTATGCAGACAGCTCTATAAGCAACAGACAGAACCCTCTGTTTCACTGCCTGGATGGCATCACCCTTTAAAAACACAATATAAACCATTTGAAGTCTTGTTAATCCTTAATGTAACTAGCAGCTAATTTGAACAATGTCAGTGCAACAGTAGCACAAAGCAGTCTTTGAGTTCGCCTGTTTTCATGTAGTGAAAGATCACAGGATAAAGAATATTTAAACATGCTGACTGGTGGTTGTAAAGCTCAGAGTTTATACTGAATCAGTAATAACCATCAGCAATATAAATCTGTCTATGCAATGCTCCCCTTTACTTCCTTGGGACAATGCTGATTTTAGCAAGTAAATTGGTAGAAAGCTGGTGAGGAAAACACAAATGTAGTTAGGGATTATATTACAATTAGCAGCTTTAATATTGTAGGATCCTTTTTTGTTGGGGTAATGAACATGTTCATTGCTGATGGAACTGTGTAGTGTTCAATGTAGAGCTGATAATGGTTTGAATAAACTGAGAAATGTTTCTGGTATGCAGGTGCTAAAGGCACAGTTGCACTGGGTAGCTTGTAATTGGGATTATTTATTGCTTGGCTGGGAAGAGCCTGGTTTGTTTTTATGAGAGCCAGGCCCTTTCCAAAGGGCAGAGCATGGAGAGGATCCAAAGGTGGGAGAGGGAGGAGGGTTTGGAGATGTGCAGCTTGTTCCCCACCTTGGCTGCAAGTTCCACCATCCCTACAGAGACACAGAAAGAGGGAGAGATGACAGCCAGGTGTGGGGAGGGAAGAGAGAGGGAACTGCAGCAGGATCCTGGAGTAGCTGCTGGGGAGGGAAAGCTGAGGAGACCACAAATATTCCATAGGCAGACTGTGAGCAGGTTCCCATTTGTATTGTGGGACCTGGTGTAAAGGTGTTTCCTTCTCTCTGTGTGTGCAGGGGTGGAAGGCCAAGGTCATTCTGTCTGCACTTACTGCTGCTGATCTGGTGTTTTCTGTGAAAGCACTAAAGGTTACAGAAAGAAAAATGCTGTTTATTTCTTTTGATACAGGCACGGTTCAGGTGTGCACAGACAATTTTACCTGATCCTCCTCCTAAATATCAGGTGTGTGGTGTGGTGTTAATAACTAACCAAAAATCACTCTATCCTTTTTTAACAGCATGACATAGAAATAAATAAAATTGTATCCACAACTGCAACAAAGACAGATTCCTCTGTAATGTCTAAATCAATAAGTTCTTCTTTGGATGACACTGAAGTTAAGAAAGTAATGGAAGACTATAAGAGGCTTCAAGTAGAAGTTCAGAGGTTACGGGAGGAGAATAAACAGTTTAAGGTAAAGATCCGTGTTGTTTTCTTTTCAGATTTACCCCTTTCCTGAAAAAGAAGCTTCCGACTTCAAGGTTTGGTTACCTGACCTTAGCACAATATTTGAATATTGTCTCTAAAGTAAAAGATAACTTAGTTTTCTCCCTGTAAACTGTGAAAAGGTGCTGAAATCAATGGTTCCTTTGACAGGAGGTACAAGTGATGCAGTCAGAGAACCTGATTGGAGGCAACCCGGAGTAATGAATTCCCCCTCTTTTTTTCTTTTCCCACCTAATTTTCTCAGTCTGAATTAATTCAGTGTTGGGTTTGGCCCTGCGCTTCAAAACTGATGGGAGCTTGAGGGCCATGTTGTGCAAATACTGAGTGTTTTAGTAATTGCACCTGTAATAGGCCGTTGAAATGGCCAAATTAAGACAGATTAATAGGAAATGTGCTCCCTGGCATAGCCAGCACATCACTGTGAAATGCAGTAATTGAGAAACCTTTCCCACTATGCTGAAAAACTCCTTTTAGAGTGGTTTCATCTGTTGGAAGTGTCTGGTTCCATGGATATCAGCACCAGTGAACCTTTAGATTTTGTGACTGTTGCAGCCCAGTGAAAGGAGCTCTGTTCTGTCAGCTCTGATGCTGCCTGCCTGATGCATGAAGGGATTCTTTAAACCAGTTTTGTTTTGCACAGAAATAATGTATGTGTTATAACAGTAACATGACCTTAACTTCTTGTGTTCTTGTTTTGCCAGAGACTCATTGCTATAAGTACTGTATGATTTTATTTGATTTTTTTTGCAAATCAGTGTTGAATAGACACTCTACAGGAGCTATCTAGAATTGAGCTGATGTCTTACAGTAACATCCTAAACTGGTGAGCTGTTTGTTCCCTTTGTGGAGTGTTAAAAACATCTGTAAAACATCAGAGACCAATGCTAAATCACTGCCAGCTCCCAGGTGCTGTCAGTGTCAGGCCAGAGTCACTGTCAGAAGGAAGTTAAAATATTTCAAAGGAAAATTTGTTGTTTCTATCAGTAAAATTCTGATTATATACAGAAGTCTGATTATATACAGAAGTCAGTTGTCCCCATCCAGACTTAGTGGGGCATCAGGTAGCCTGTGACTTTCAATGATCAAATAAATAGTTAATTAATGAGTAAGTTTTCCAGAATGTGCCCCTTTAAATTCAAAAGTGAGAAACACTGACATACCCTGAGCCCTTTGGGTTTCACTTACCTAACAATTTTTAAGGCTGCGGTAACTTTTGTTACAATTTTGAGTATTTGTACAGACTGGAGGCTTTTGCTTCCCTATCTTCTACTTTTGCACTGTAATAGTGTATCACATTAAAAAGTCTAACACTGTTGCTTCAGCTGGACACAAATTAGTTCACAAAAGGCTCATTTTCCCCTCTCCTGAAGTGCTGTGAGTGTGTGTGTGTGGACTGGAGTGTGCTAACACACAGCTGTGCTGCACAACACTTCAGGGAAAGGTGGGGAGCATCCTCTCCTCTTGAAATGAATCTGTCTGGTGGTGTTAGGATGTTTTACTTCTTGTCTCATTCATCTTTCAATCAAGTGAGCTGTCAAACCTCTACCAAGAAAATATCCTAATTATTGCCATTAGTTTCATGTCAAAATGTCAGCACTAATATGACAGGGGAAATAGATTTCCCTTCAAAGGCTGGGGAAATTTGCTTGTGACATCTGAACATCTGAGTTGAGGGAATGATGAGTGTAATTGCCTTAGGTTGTGAAAAATAGGCAACTTTATCTTAGTTATAGTGAAAAGCATTTTCCCCAACAGCACTTTATTTGCTTACAGAGCAAGAAAAGCATCTTCAGGTCATTCCCTCCATCACTTTTATAAGTACTGGAGCTGTCTCTAGACTTTGGGCAGGAGTTCTGACGGGTTTCCTCACTTTTCCCCTATTCCTTTAGCAGCAAGAAATTTCCAAGAGCATGTGGCTTTCGCTCTACTACCCAAGTAGATCCAGAATTCCTCTCCTACCTCACTACCCTTTCCTTCTCAGGCTTATTTAGGAACTAGAGCTCTAAATTAGCTGTAAAGTGCCTTTCACCTCTTGTATAACACCCACCTAACTAAATATGATAAGGGGGAACATTTAAAGCTTTTTTCCCCTAGAAATAATCACTGTATCTCCTTTAGGAAGAAGATGGACTGCGGATGAGGAAGGTACCCCAGCCAAACAACCCAATCTCTCCTTCTGCAGCTGCTGTCAAGGATGAAGGGCTCAGCTCCAGACTACTTGCTTTGGTGGTTTTGTTCTTTGTCTTTGGTGTAATTATAGGAAAAATAGCCTTGTAGAGGCAGCATGCTGGAAATTGTAAATTGGTTTGATGGTTCTGCCATATCATTGGATTAAATTTATTCATAACAATGTTTAAAAAAAAAGAATTAATGTATGACATCTCACAGGTCTTGCCTTTAAATTACCCCTGCACAAATACTATGTAACATAATCTAGAAAGTCTAAAATGTATGATGAGCGAATGAATGAAAGTGAATATGCTTCAGTGATGAAGGGGGGGAGAAAATCCTGATTTAACACTACAATGGAATATTGTATATGTCATTTTAAACATTCTTAGACCCTGGTACATGTTGCTGGATTACCTCTTTTTAAAAAAAAAAAAAAAAAAAAAAAAAAAAAAAAAAAAAGGATAACTAGAAAAAAATACCCTCTTCCTCCACTGCTGGAGCTGGCCCTAGGGATGTTTGGAGCTGGGTTAGGCAGGAGGTGTTGACAAAATCTGTAAAATACCTTAATCCACCATTCTGCTCATAAATTTAACAGTTTCTGTCAGTGTCTTCAACTCTGTGCAAGTTACCAATTTCTTGGCACTTACTGAGTAGTGAGAAGCTGCAAAGACTCGTGTGTGGCCACGCCGAGTGTGCTGGGCAGCACCGAGGGGCTCGTGCTGACGGTGGGACGCACTTGGGATAAAGGGCAATGCCTTGTTCTCACCAAGGGACCAAGCTACACTGCTGTTGGTTCATTTAGTTGAATTAAAAATGTTATTCAGAGATGTTTAATGCATATTTGACTTATTTAATGTATTTCATCTCATGTTTCCTTCTTGTCAAAAAAATTGACTAATACTATGTGGTATGAAAAGGCACCTGTTTAAAGCCAGTGACTAGAACTAAAAATTTGCTGCTGTAGTGGTGCAAGATTCTTCTGCCTCCTGGTGTTTTGGGCACTACACAATTGTTGGGAGTTTTGATCATCTGAGCATTGGGGAAACAGTGGTCAGGAAACTTGTTTTTGTATGTAAATAAGTCTATCTAGGGGAAAAAAAGTATTAGTAGTAAACTAGTCCTATGCCGTAAAAGACCAATCCTGTTTGACTATGTAGCATCTTAAAAAAAAGAAAAAAAAAAAAAAAGAAAAGAAAAATTAAATAAAGCCCCCAAATTCATGTTTCCTTTGTTACTTTTGTCCTGTTCTCACAGTTTTAGAGGTGGGGAGGAAACAGTCTTCTCTTCTCTTGTCAGCTTTGTTTATGGCATAAGGAAACTTGCAGTCTTGTTTCAGGGGGATATTTTCTTTTTTCCAGACTAATTTTAAAATCAGTGCAAACCACCCCATCACGAGTCTGATACACAGAGGTGTTGTTCAGAGTACCCATGTTGGCTGCTGAGGCACAAGGTGTAACATCCCACTTTCCAGGTTAGTTGGGTTCAGTAGTTAAGACACTTGACAGCACATTCAGGTTAAGGGGAAGGTAGTTTTGTTTCTAAGCTTCCTTTTAGCACAAGGTGTATAAACTCAGTGTGTTTTACCATGATGGATCCAGTAGGTGAGATAGCTCTTGAGGAGGTAAATTCACATATATTAAATGGTAGACCCAAAACCCATCGGTGACAGAATCTTTTGTAATGTATTTCATGATTAAGATAAGTCTTTTAAAAGTGACTTCTGTCATTCCTTCCTTACTCCTGTGATTCCATGAGGAAGCTGTTGGGGCTGCAGCCTGTCTGCTGCACTCCTTGACTTTTATGTTTGTCCCACTTGTGTCTCAAGGGTTTCCTCCTTTACCAGTGCAAGTAAGTGAAATTTTATGTGAGGCTTAATAAGAAAATAGGTGGAAAAAAACCAGCTGGTGTGTTCAGCTTATGAACACAACTCTGGAAGTACTTGTAGGAGATTCAGCAGAAAGGAGAGGTGTATTTTTAGCATTTTAAAGTGCAGGTGCCTTGTCTGCTCAGGAGGGAAGGGACAGAGCTATTGCAGCCTTCCTGCAAAGGGCAGGGAAGGTGGGAGATGGGCTGGAAGGAAGGAAAGCCGTGAGTTCAGTGGGACAAATTGGGCAGAACGGATCAAGAAAAGATACTTTTCAGGCAGTAGGAGTAAAGAAAACTTTTTAATCAAACATTGTAAAAGAACCTTTTGTTGTAAGTGATGTTGAAAAATTAGTTTCCATGGCTTTGAAGAATGTATTTGAGAAAGGCTTTACTGAAGGGAGACTGAGCTATGAAGTTTTTTTTCAGAGGCTGTAAATATCCTGATCTCACTCTTAACCAAAAAAGCTGAATTCCTGATTTGCTTTAAAAAAACATAAATTTTGAGAGCCCTTTCTGCTGAAAAACAGCCTAAAAAGGTTTGTTTAAAAAACAAACTGCTGTCTTTGCAGAGTAAAGGGGGAGGATCAAAGCTTTAAACTGGCCTGCTGTGAGTGTATCCATAGCAGTGTTCCAGGTGGATGTTACACCCACTGTCAGCTGCCACAGCTGACTTTGGTGGCACAGGGCGAAGGCAGCAGCATGTCTGTCCTCCCCAGTGTTCAGTATCAGATCACTTCTTAGTGATCCCTGAGAGCCTGGAGCTTTAAACATCCATGAACAAAGTTGTCCTGGTGTTTGCATTCCGGGATTGTAAAGAGGTGCCAGAAAACACTCAATAAAAACGTGATCAAGGAGACCAACAGAGGGACTCCAGTTAAGGATCTGTCGGTAGTGGCTGTAACCTGCAGGTGGGGCTGACCCCACATCATCAGTCCTAAACAAGACTCTTAATTTATCTGCTTATCTTTTGGAGTTGAACAAAATTCTGAGGTATTTCCTCACCCTTTCTGACAGCCCTGAATTGTCTGGATAATGCTTTGCTTTTGCTGAGCTCAAAATAAAATGACTGATCAGTGGGATTCCCACTGCCTGTCTGTCTGACCAAACCCTTCTGTCATAGGCAGTAGAAAGAAGTCTTCTTTTTCTTCCAAGGTTCCTAAAAGGCCAGTCTGTAGATACAGTGCAAAAATATATTGGATAGATATTCTTAAATCACCTGGATCTTTTGTAAGTTTTTCCTTCCATGACAACACCACAGCAAGTGTTTTCATGACGTATTCATATTCTGGAGGACATTGTACATCTTAGGGAGTTTTGCACGAAACACAGAGTTTCTAAATAAGATTATTGTCTAGGGTCCTCACACAACACCAGATGTTAGAAAACTGAGTGATACATGATAGTAGAAATCAAGTTATTGCTAATCTAATTATTGTCCTTGCTGTTATTTTAAGATGACCACTTGCACATACATTTATGGTTGATTTTTAAGAGCCAGTAGAGGCTGCTTGGTGCACTCTTTGGGCAAATTTGGTATAAATAGGTATATAAAATATCTTGGAGCCTAGTGCTGGGAAACAAGTGGAAAATGGTTTCTGCTATTTTGATGTAATTATCCATATCTTAAAGCAAATACTCTGTGCATGAATGATCCTAACTACTGCTGTGCACTGGCAGTTCTCAGCTGTGCATGCACAGCTGGAACAACTGCATGTGGAAGCCAGAACCCAACTCAGGTTACTGTGGAATAGCCCTGGGGTTGAAGAGCAAGATCCTGCCATGTCTGTCATGTTGAGGGGGATTGATGTACCATAATGTCATTTTCTAGAAATACAGGATTGTAATAGCTTGATGGTGGTATTCCATGTGACTTTTTCCTCCTGAAATGCTGTTAGTGGGATAAAGTTGGAACTTCACTTTGCGAATCACTATAGAGTTTCTTCTCACCAATAAACTCTGAAGGGTTTCTATTTGCTGCACATGTGAACTTGCAATTCTTGTCAACATATTTACATTGTGATGTGCACACAGAGTGGGTCGTTCATGTCTCAAGATACTTGAGGTTGCAGTTGCCCAGTGGAAGAAAACTCATCCCTTTTCTTCAAAAAAAAGGCACTTTTATGTTTAATTGAAATATCCTTAATTCTCAGGCACAATAGTGACTTAACTGTAGTACTCTTAAGTTTTGAAATTATACTCCCCTTGCTCTGTGTGGTGACCTGACATGCCATATCCTGAGTTCTGTTTTCCATACAAAGTAACTGAGAACGAATCACCAAAAATCCCTCTGTTTGAAATTAAAGCCACTATAAAACAACACTCTGAACCCCCTGTTTGTCGTGGCTGGGTCTCAGCTGCACTAGAACTGCAGAGGCCTGAGAGCCACTGCTCCAGGATTGGGGATGGGTGAGCATCCATTGCCCAAAGCCTCAAGTGAGCAAGTAGAGATGGGACAGGTTGGGGGAGTGGATTTCAGTATTCGAGATTTGGGAGGATTTATGAGTCAGAAACACTAATACAGAAAGGAATGTGTGCAGCAGTTCAGCACCATCTGAGCACGTTGCTGTTCTTTGGAATTGGACACATGTCTACAAAATTAATTTACTAATCAGAAAATACCTCTACAAACCAATGTTTAGACATGTTAGAGAGAAAAAGACACTGAGCAAGGCTGCTTCTTCCTACAGTGAAACCTTGTAGTTCTTGAGCTCAGCTCAAGAGATGACAGTGGGATCCAGTGCTGCTATAAATCATCTGTTGCAGTGAGATAAATCATGGGATTTATTGTTCCAGCAGGACAGTGCTGGTCCTTTGGCTATGTCCAATTAAGTTTTCATACTACTCTGACAGCTCCATGTACTCTGCATCACTTTGTCTAATGGGTGTCAGTGCAACAGTGACACTTCTCATTGTGCTGCTCCTCACTTTTATTTTGATTAGCTTCAGAGAGCAAAGTCATTGTGTGTTTCCACTGCTCAGCTGTAAAATTTGTTTGTTTTATTAATTGGCTGATTTTTTTTCTTTTTACTGGGTAAATGAAGCTTATTTTTAAACTAACAGAAGTCAGAGCCAGCCAGGAATCTCCTGCACATCACATTCTAATGAGCACAGACCTGCACACTGCAGAGTGACTCTGAGCCTGTCATTCACTCCACTGTTCCCTGTGGCTTCATCTCCTGTTAAAGAACTACTTTCATGTTTGCACTTGAAAAGTAAAACATTTTGAAACCTTTCCTAAACTTCCACATGGATCTCTTGGCCCCCCAGCCCAGGCCTGAGTCTGTCCTGCAGCCCCTGTGTGAGTGCAAGTACAAAAGGGACGTGGGGCCTGCGAGCACAGAAACAAAGCTGCTTTTCCTTGAAGCAAACTTGAACTTTGGATCTTTCCTCCTGTGATCTGTCATTAGAAAAAGGCCTTTTCCAGATGGCAAAACAAAAGAAGTTAAGAAAACAAATGAATTAAGAAGAATTAATTGAAGCTGCATATTACGAGTTGACATTATACATCTGGTATTTCTGTTTATGTTTCTGCATTGGTACATTTCATTCTGATTTAATAAGTTCCTAATTTTGTGGGGTTTTTTTTAAGATTTCCAAGTGCCTGTGAAGAACAGCCCGTAGTAAAGTATTGTTCCCAGTTTAGCTGTACTTCATTTTTTTAATCAAATCTTTTTCTTTGGTGGATAAACTCACAAGATTAGAAAAGCCTCTTGAACTCCCTCATGTTTGAGTTGGCAAATTTCCCACACACAATTATCCACACAGAGCTACTTCTAAAAGACCTTTATTAAGACTCTACAAAGTCAAGCACTCAGGAATTAGGAAATGGCAGAACCAGGTTTGTGCACTGTTAGTTTGGCCACTTGTGGTGAGGACATTGCAGTATCTGAGGGCAAAAAGTGAGGTAAGGCTGCTCAGAACTTCTCTGAAACTCCCAGCTTTGTGTGCCTGGCCTTCCAGAGTTCTCTTAAGTATAATTAGGATTTTAAAAGTTGAGATTCGGGCATGCCATTGGGTGTAACCCACGTGTGTGTCCCGAGGGAATCCCTTAGTTCTGTGTGTGGGTGCCCGTTCCTGACCCGAGCTCCTGATGGCAGGGTGAGCAGCTGGGAGCTGAAGCAGCAATTTTCCTTTTCCACATTTCCCTGGGAGGCCACACACCAGTGTGACTGGAGCCAGGAATCTTTGCTACAGTTCTGAGCCCCAAAGAGCCTTTCTTTGAGGGCTGGAGACCCTCCTGCCCATCCTCCTTTCTGCTCCATTCTGCCTGAGCTGTCAAACCTCACTCCATCCCCTCCCTCGGCGCTTCAGTTCAGGCCAACTCATCCTTGTTCCTTCCCTGCTCCTTGGCACAGGAATCCATGTGCAGCCGAGCATCTTTAACTGGCTTTGCTTCCCTGCTGCCTGCTTGTTTTCCATCTGGGTCTTTCTTCCCATCACCCTTCCAGTGTTGCTTTTCCCTGCCTGCCCATCCCAGACTGCTGATCCCCGGAGCCCTCCGGCTGCCCCTGGGCTGCCTGGCCGAGACAGGCGTGTCTGGCTGCTCCTGGATGCCTTTTCCCACCCTGGATAACCACTCACCTTCTGAGAGCAAACTTGTTCTTTCTTCCTTTTCACTCTGTGCAGAGTTTGGAGCAGTGAGTCTTGTTTCTGTCTCCAGTTTCTCCCTGCTGTTCCAGGGCAGTATATTTATTTATAGTATGTGACAGGCTTTTATATTCCATCTGGATTGTTTATCAAATGAATTGATCAATGCTCTTCTAAAACTTTTGTGTGTGTTTTGTTTCAGTTTAAGAATTGGTTGGGAAATCATCAATGTAAAAATGCATTCTAAGGTATTTTAAGCATGGAGGTGGTTAATTGGAAAAATAAGTTAATTGAGCTGTGAAGAGATTGTCAGACCCAGGACTGTGTTTATCTGGCAAACTTGGCTCATACTTTAAACTTTTGCACCTGCTAAAGAAGCAGAGAATTGAAAAGGCAGCTTGTCTGAGGAGCTCACAGTATTAAAGAAGGTACTGAAGACCCAGGCTTGTTGTGGGAAGCCAGAAAATGTATTGAGATTATTAGAAAATTATTTTATTTTTCTTTGCTTTATGGAGTGGTTAAAAAATGATTACACTTTTGGAAAGTATTCTGAAAGGAGTGAATGGGGAAAGAGTTTTCTAAGACACATGTGCCTGTTACCATCAACTTCCAGCTGGTACAAACCTGCCAGCACATGTTAGCTTGGGTTTTCTTCACAGGAACAATAAAAAGGTATTTATTTGTTTGGTAGTTGGAAGGGAAGTCAGTAACCAGGATTCATGCTCATGGTCTATGTCCTAGACCTGCTTTTATAATGCTGTGTTAGACATAAAAGATGAAGTTACTTGTTTTTTTTCTTGTGTATGTCAGATAAATGAATCACAGAACTCAAGCTGGAATCCTGATTACAGTGGGGCTCAGCACAGAGCCATGTGAGCTGCTAATAAATGTAATTGGTGCTTCAAAAGGGCATAGCTGAGCAAATCTCATATCAGATCTGGTAGTAGGGAAGAAATTAGATGGAAAACTGAATTAGAATTGGCAGTTTTCTAAGTGAAAGGTATTAAATGGCCAAAAACCCAATAATTTTGCAACTGAGAAGGGGGACAACTTTGGCTAACTGCCCATCCTGCTTCAGTGATCAAATGAAGGGAAAAATTAGATGGAAAGTAATATAAAAAAATGAGAAAAAGGGAAGCAGACAACAACCCATTCAAAATGGGAGTTAGGAAGTGCAGAAAATGAATAAGGAAAGTACTAGCCAAAGGAAAAGCAAAACATGGTCTGGAGTGTTCGAAGAGGGTGATGAAGAGCTGGAGTTCAGAGGAAATCTTTGCAGTAGGGTAAGGACCATTAATAGCTGCAGGTGGTAAAACCTAGTGATGATGTCAGAGAACTGGGGAGGTGATGTCATTCCTTAGCAATGCTCAGTATTGAAAACTGACAATTTTAAATTCAGGGGGCCTTGAACCCCTGGATTGGGATTTGTAAGGGAGGAGCCTGGGCCAGTCTCTGAGCTGCTGCTGAGACAGGACAGCCAGTGGGGCACCCCTGGCAAGGGATGGGAAAGGAGATGGATGTTCCTGAAGGAGCATGGTGTAAGTCCTTTCATTCTGTCTTTGCTTTGCAGTTCTCTTTGGGGTTAGAGTCTGTCTGGGACCCCTGCACAGCTCCAGGTTTCCTGACAATCACATGTTGCTGAAGTTGAAAAGGAAATACTCAGAGCAGGGTTCTGTGGGGACCTGAGAGATTCAGTGGTTCCAGATCACTGATGAAAACATACAAAACCACTACTGATAAAATGGTAACATAACAAAAATACCCCTACACCAGGACCAGAGTGAGTAACAGCTCCATGTACATTCCCAGTGCAGTCCCAGGGTAAAAGACTAATGAATACAAATGTGTTCTTGTTTTTAATTACTGTTAGCTGTAAGTGATTATCCTTCTGTATGTCTCAGCTGTGAGGGCTGGGAATTTTGGATGCAGTTTGGATATTTACATTTTAAAAGAGAAGCTGAGTAATTGGAATGGATGCAAAAAAAAAAAAAAAAAAGGCAGAAATTACTGGTGGAGTGTGAAAATGCCTTAGAGAGGGTGAGAGAGAAAACTCAGATGGCTGAGGTTTTCTACCAAAGTTGGGACTGTCTTGATTACAGTACACAAATACCTTCACAGGGGGAAAACACTGAACACTGCAGCTCTCTGAGCATAAAAGGAGCAACACAAGACTCACCGACTGGCAGTGGAAGCCAGACAAATTCAAATTGGGTAAAGGCACAAATTCTTAAGAGAGAATAACTGTGTAATTTAGGAATGTGTCTTCAAAAACTGTGAACAGAACAATAAAAGTTATGATATTTATGCAAACAGCTTTTTCATGGCTTTTTTTCCCTTCAGAAGTATCCTTAAGGGGGGAGAAACAGGACAAAGAGGCTCCTGGTGAGGTTTTTGTAGGGATGTTCAGTCAGAGCTGTGGAGCCAGCAGTGCCTGAGCTGCTGCAGGGCAGGGCAGGGCTTTCTCAAGGCCTTGGTGCTGTTGCCTAAGTGTGTGATGTTGTCTTGTAACGTTTTACATCGTGTTAATCCCATCCCCACTGGAAAGGATCTGTGGACTTGGAGGAGCTTTTGCACCATGAGGCACCTGAGCACTCAATGCTTTTCTGTACTATGAAAAAAAAAGGGTTATCTGCAGACAAATCTCATTCTTGGGGTAAGTGCTGGCGAGGAATTGCCTTCCTCCCCCACCCACCCTCCAAAGGCAGCACGAAGCTGTTACTTATTCCTGCCATGGGATCCATTCTGCAGGAACAGGTGCCTTTGCTGCTGTGAGTCACAGGAAGCTTTCCCCGGAGCACCATGATGGGAAACTGCTGAAGGAGAAGTTGTGCCATGAGTGTGGTTGACACGAGATGCAGCTGATTCACAGCATCCTAACAGGAACATCCCAAAGGAGACACCACCTTCTCCAAGACAGGAAGAGCTCCCAGTGCTTCCAATGTTTGCCTGTGGATCTCCGTGCAACAAAGCACAGCCAGGCAGGGAAAAGGGAGGATTTGGCTGCTGAACTAATCCCTGGAGAAGGCTCCTCCATGGACTGGGGAGGGAACCCACAACGAGGCAGCCAAGCCTGGCCCTTTGGTGTGTCATCTTGAAAGTATAAATGTTTATGTGCATGATTAATATTTGATCATGCCTGGAACACGTGAACATGCTGACAACATTTATGTCACAACTGTATGCATTTAATAAGCATCTCATTTGAATTATTAATGTACAGATCCCCCAAAATATTTTTTTGTTATAAACCCCATAATTTATCTAAGTACAAGCTGCAAGTTTGTAAATACAGCATTAAAAAGGTGGCTATTGCATAGCTGCTTTAAGAAAATATCCTTTGGGGGTAAGATACATAGGCTTATTTGGAGAAGATGTTGCTGCTGGAGGAGGGCTTCTCTGAGGAAGTTCTGTGCTTCTTAGCTGCAGCAGACAGGGAATATGATTTTTTAGTTTGTCCTTGTCAGTAGGAATCAGCTTGACCTGACTGTGCTGTCTGATCTGAGCATCTCCCCAGCCCATTGTTCACCAGAGGCAGATTTATAAAACATCTGTACAGGAAAGGGGCCGGAAGGGACACTGAGAGGAGAGCTGGCTTAACAATTGCTGTGCCAGGACACCGATTGAAAAGGAGACAGTGAAATACCCGGCCTGAGAAGACTTGTGAGGGATCTCTTCCTCCACAGGGTGCCTGGTGAGCAGCAGTCAGAGTGCCTGGCAGTGCCTGTGGCCAGGGCTGCACTGGAGAGCCAGGACAACGCAGCAAGGACGCAGAGCTGCAGCCAGGGAATGCTGGAGGTTGGAGCTGCTGTGCACAGAAGCATTTCCCATTTCCCATAATCTTCCCTGACCAGGGTCAGACGCAGCAGCCAAGGCAGGCTCTGTGAGGGCTGCTGTGTGCGGCTCGGACTGGAAAGCTCTACGTTGCATCTCTGTGTGTGTGACACACACAGGGAAAGTGCAGCAAATATCTGTCAGCTGCAAAAGGCATGTGAACCGTGCCCTTCTCAAGAACGCTTGCTGACTGACTGTGCAGATTAAATTTGCATGAACAACAAAAAGGAGTGTGATGGGAGGGAACTTAACCTCAAAGAAACTCAGCAGCCGACACTTTGGATGTTTGAATTACATCGGAATCAAGCTCTTGATTAAATCCCAGCAATGTCAAAAGCTCAAAGCAGCAATTTTAATTGATGTCACTTTTCCCCCACCCTCATGTTGCTGAATTATCCCTTGCAATGTGCAGCACATCCGTGTCACTACATTAAATTTGCACGCAAAGAGGGGAGATTAGGCAATAAAGCCACAGGACAAACAGTATGGAGTCAGGCATATCTTCTTGGCTTCATTCACTATTGGGTGTTTTTAAAAAGTGTTTCCAAATCCGAGAAAAACTGATTCCAGATGTGCTCGTTTGAAGGATATAAAAATCACGCTAGCACCAAGATTTATCTGAATTCTGAGCTGTACCTGAATGGATATAACTAGTCCCATCTTAAAAACAGAAGTGCTATAAACAATAAAAAGGCCACAGGCAAAGGTTTTAGTGCTTCCTTCCCATTAGCATCCTTTCTTCCCAAGTATTTCAGACTAACGTAGTTAGAGAATTCCTCTGGGGCTCCAGCACACTGAACCAGAGGGGCCTGGTAGGACGTGGGTCGCTTGTCGGGGCTGTCGGGGCTGGACCCGTCCGTGGGTCTCTCCCCGATGTACAGGAGGCTCCGGTCCCGCATGTCCTGCTCCGTTTTGAAGAGTTCGTACTCGGTGTGGGGCAGCTTGATGCCCAAAGCCAAACACCCGTTCGTGGCTGTTATATCCTGCTCCACCCCAGCGCTCCAGGAGCTCGTCAGCCCGCAGCTTCCAGGTTCCGAGGAGTTGAGCATCATCACCGTCACCGGGTCCATCGGCGTCACCCGCGCCTGGGTAACTTTAAAAGCCAGCTCGGTGCCACCGCGCACCTTGGAGGAGGGGATGCCCTGGGAGTAGTGCCCGGAGGCGTAGATGGTGAAGGTGGGCTGCTTGCAGAGCGGATCGGAGTAGTGATAGTAATACCCTTCCCAGGTGTGGTTGTTACCGTGGAACGTGAAGTACCTGGTGAGGAAGAGCACGGCGGGCCGGACCTCGCAGTGGGTGCTCACCCAGCTGCCGCTGAGCTGCATGGGCAGCTGAGCTCTGGCCGGGAGGATGGGTGGGTGGTGCTCGTCAGCCCTGTATATAATCCCGCAGGCCGGGCAAGGGTGCACGTGGTGCTGCAGGAGACGGAAACACAGCGGTTCTGTAAACTGATAAGCAAAAAAACCCCACCCCAACCTTTTCCGAATATTCCCAAAGGTCCAACGCCCCGGGCCCCGCCAGGATGCTGCGCTGCAGGGAGGCTGGCACGGGGCAGCCGGGCAGATTAAGGGAGATAAAGCGCTGCCCTGGCTCCTGCTATTCTGGTAGCTGAAGGACAGAGGTCCGTGGCAGGGCCACTGAGGACAGGAGAAGGGCAGCGCAGGGCAGGGAACGCTCCCTCGGGACACCCGCTTTGTCCCCCATCAGTTTTCCACGGCAAAGCTGGGTGAGGATGGGGGTGCTGGGAGGTGTCAGCTCCACCACGGCATTTCTGCACCGAGCCAGAACAATGACACAGTGTTTTTGGCCATGGAAAAGGCTGTGAGACCTTCCCGCGGGGAGGCTCCTGTGGCTGTGCTACCCCGCGGTGATGGAGCCTCTCCAGCACATTCCTGCCCAAAGTGCTCCCAAATCCCTGGCTGCGTGTGAGGACCGGGATGGGGCAGGTGGGAGCGAAGGGGACAGGGGGTTTCCCAGCAGTCAGAATGGGAGAAGAAAAGCTCCCTGAGCTTCCCTCCCCTGCCTGTGCTGCCTGCAGAGCTCTGAGTCAAACCAGCCCTGCCCCTGAGCCGGTGCCAGCAGGGGGTTTGTGTAGCTTGGAATTTTTTCTTATAGTTCATATATCACAACTGATTTATTTTTAAATAAGCAGGGTTTGAACATTATATAATTTTCTAGAACACGAGCTAATCTTTACTGAACTGTCGTAGGCAAGAAGGTTAAATAACTCAGTACTTAACTGTAGGGTGGGTAATTTACATGCAAGTTGATTGGAGTCTACTGTAATTTAGTCATTTTCAGCTTGCTTTACTGCTACTGTCACCTTAATGAGTGCTGACAGTACACAGTACATTATGGCTAAATAATCCCAGAAGTTGGCAAATATATATGCTCTCCTCAGGCAGGAAATTCTTTGATAATGAAAGGTAATTTGGGGAGAATGGGTTTCTTTAAAACAGATATAAATTTAAAGGAAAAAGAGTGGTATTTTCATAGAGAGTTAAAAAATAATTCCTAACATAGCTGTGTAACTCACCAGCACAGGCAAATGGATGTCAGTTCAGAGAAAATAAAAAGAAAAAAAAAGTAAACATCCTGTGCCCAATAAAATTATCACTATAGACATGGAGCCAAAAATCTTACTTGCTTAAACCAGTCGTGTGAAGTTATTTCTAATATATGGCAGCTTCTAATTATCGCCAAGTGGTGACATCATGTGCGGGGCCATTGGAGAGCTGTTGGCTGATTAATTACAGGGCTGCATTCAGAGAGTGAATTTCAGTATCTTTAGGTTTGGTTTTAAATTAACTTCTAAAAGTGTTTATGTTTACCATCTGGTTTTGCTCATATATATGGTTTTGGCCCAAGATAACACAAGTTTAACTGATTTTAGAATGTTACTTTTGAGAGGGAGAGGGGTGTTGCTCTGTGTTTTTCAGAGTTCAGTTGGGGCAGTTACCCCAAGAGAATTTTTTTCCTGTTATTTCTATTCTATCTGGTAAAGTTCAGAGAGGTTTTTTTGCATCCCATTTCACTGCTCAATCATTTCCGAATTGATCAGATGATTCAGAGGGAAACGTGCTTTCCTGGGAATAAACTGACCTGCTATAAAATAGAATAAAAGGCACCCAAGTCTCCTGCTCAGTTTTACATATGCCAAAATGGAAGTTTGATTTCCGTGTAATAACATAATTGCATTGGGGGCAACTTGCTCTGCTAATGGAGTTACACTGAGGACTGATGAGTTCCTGGCAGATGGTGCTGCCTCGCTCCTCTCCCCCTGAGCACACCCCGAGGAGGGAAGGAGAGGGCAGGGAGATGAAGGACAGAGCAGGCAGCTTTAAGGACGTGCGGCCCGAAGCCTTCACTGGCTTTGCTGTGGGAAATAAGAACCTGCCTTTGCTGGGAAAACAGGGAGCCGAAGCAAAGCTGGGAACTCCAGGCCCATGAGAACAAAACCATGTTGGTTTTGCTGAGCTTTCACCCACCCCACTCCCACTCTCTTGGGAAAGGAGAGATTGAACCCCACGTGCCGTGGAGCACCCAGGAACCTGCTCCTGAAGCCCTGCAATGTCCTTAGGACGGAGGGGCCAAGAGCAGCAGGCGATGCTTTAGCAGCAAGGAAATCACTGCTGGCAAAGCCCGTGGCGCGGCGAGGGGACCATCCTTACCACGGCGCTCTGCATGGGGCGCTGGTAACCCGTCGGGCGGTAGTGGAGCCTCTCCATCCAGTCCGTGTGGATGTCCCCCAGGTACAGCTCCTCCACCAGCTGGCTCCCGCTCTGCCCCGGCTGCAGCAGGGGCTGGTAGTGCCTCTCCACCCGCACCAGGCTCAGCTCGTGCATGGCAAAGCCCAGGGCGGCCGTGCAGTCACGCTCCGTCTTGGCGCTCAGCAGTTCGTAGAGCGCTCCGGGCGCCCAGGCGCGCCCCGGGGGCAGGAACCCCCCGCAGCCCTGCCCGGAGGTCTGGTTGATCCAGGAGGCCACTTCTCGCATGGCCTTCTGGCTGTGGAACACGATGCCGACCTTGTGGAGGTGGTAGTCGGCCTCGGTGGCGCCGCGGGTGATCCAGGAGGCCTGGCGCAGCCGGAGCTTGCCCTTGATGAGCAGCGTGTAGGAGGGGTCGCGGCACGAGGGGTCCCAGTAGTAGAACTGGTACGCCTTGAAGAGGCGGTTGGCGTAGAAGAGGTAGGAGCGGGTGAGGAATTCGGGTCCCGGGCGCACCTCACACCTGCGGGAAAGGCCGTCCTGAGCCGCCTGTGGCTGGGGGGGCGTGGGGTGACATCCCTGCCCGGTGGGTGCGGGAGGGGAGGGGACAGCACAGCGGTGGGAATGGCACCAAGAGCCTCCCACGCCAGATGGCCACTCCTGGGTGACTTTAGTGGGCAGCTGCTGCCAAAGTGTGAGTGTGCTGGATGGAGGATGCTCGCTCGTGCCACATCCCCACGGAGCAGTCAGGGCTGCTGTCCCACTGCACCCACCGCAGAGGCAGGACACTCCCGGGGCCAGGGGGGGCTCAGACCTCCTCCCACAGGGAATGGGGCTTTGGGAGGGGGAGAAGGAAATGCTCCTTCTTTTTGTTGTTTAGCCATTTGCTCTGTCCCAGGAGGGAAGGAGCTGCACTGAGGGGCTGGGGTGGGAGATGCAACAGGGGGCTGGGGCATGTTCCAGGGCATTAGG
>VXBX01008146.1:1317191-1328773 GCA_013400415.1 Scytalopus superciliaris | reverse complement strand
TATTGCGGTCTGGGGGTGCTTTATGGGGGTCTGGGGTGCCTTACCCAGTGGAGACCCAGCGCCCCTCGAGGCGGGGCGGCAGCCGCGCTGCGATCCTGGCACCGTCCTGCAGGTGGCGCAGCTGCTGCCGGCACCGCGGCTCCCANGCTGGGGCATGTTCCAGGGCATTGGGGTGCCTTCCCAGGACAATGGGGTGCCTTACCCTGGCTTTTAGGAGAGCATTTCCAGGGGTTTGGGATTGCCTTGNAGGGAATGGGGAGAGGGAGAGGAAATTGGGGAGAGGGAAATGGGGAAGGGAAAAGGGAAAGAAAAAGGGAAAGAGAAAGGGAAAAAAGGAAAAGAGAGGGGGAAAGAGAAAGAGAAAAAAGAGGAAGGGGAAAGGAAAAGGGGGACGGGAAATTGGGAAAGAGAGAAAGGGAGCAGGTCAGCGCTGCAGGGCTGAGGTGTCAGCACTGACTACCCGGAGCCCCAGCCGAGTTTGCTCAGCAGTGAGCTCTCAGCTCTTAGCTCAGGACACAGGGTTTTTTATTTCACTCAAGTTTTCCAATTTGAGTTTCATCCGAATCCAACTATTTTTCAGATGAAATCCTCAAATAAAACCGAGCTCCCTTTGTTCGTGTTCTCTCTCTCTCTCCCAGGCTATTGTTGAGGCGGTGACTGGAACAGGGAATTACAGCATGGGAACATTGGCCTCGCCTGTCGCCCACCATAAGGACAGTGATTCTGTCACTTACCTCATTTCCCATAACAACGGATGTTATTGGCTTAGGGAATGTGTGAACACTCAGCTAAATCCTGAAGACCTTTGCATGTACACACATGTATGTACATATATTCCTATATGTTATTCACTATTCACCCTGGCACTTACCATGGGCTTGCTCCACTAAGAAATCTGGGATCTGACTCTTCATAACACCACAGAACCTGGACATCCATGATCTCTACAGGGAGATGTGCCTAAACCAGACCCTGCTGCAGGAAGAGAAACCCCAAACCATCTGGCTGCATGTGGCAGAAGGCACAGGTGAGATTGTGCAGGGCTTGGGGAGTACAATCATCTCCCTAACAACTGTTTGTGGATGAACTTGGCACACGTGGATCTGCTGCAAACCATGGGCAAGCTACGAGCTGCTGAGCAATGTCAGCAGAATTACCCAGCTCTGGAGCTCAGGGTGGAACACAAACATGAACACCCAGGGTGAGACTCACAGCTGGGACCTGACAGGGAGGTTCCCCAGATCCCCACAGCCAATTTATTCTAGAGACAGGAGTTTCTCATCCCTGGCATACCCTACACACAGGGTTAAATCCCTCTTACAGATCTCCCGCAGCCAAGTTCGTCACAAACAAAGCCCCAGACCAAGTCAAATGGGAACCTGGTAATTAAACACCAGCTGTGCAAGTCAGAGGCTTCTGAACATGTGACAAAGCAGAGGGATTCCCACTCAAATAGCACTTTATTGCTAATCTAGTAAAACATAACTTAAGACTCGTGTCTGATGGACAAATTCAGCCCCTTCACTGCAGCACCACCATACGCAAAGGGTTTACATGTCACAGCACCAGACTCCTTGGAATGTATTTGTGTAGGTTTAAGCACACGGACCCTGAAACTACACAAAGGGAATAGACATACAGTAAGTGAAACCCCCAGTGAAGCAGCAGAGCAGTACCAGAAGCAGCCCAAAGGCCATGGAAATCAGCCTTGGATTTCCAGGTACCTCACCCTGCACTGGAGTGAATGAATTAGCTGGACAGACACATTATTAGTGCTCAGGGCTCCTTTTGGAGCACACTCACAATTGTATAGTTCTTACCATCTTTAAGGGCTGGATATGGTGAGCAGGCACAGCCAACTCCTTCACAACTGCTTGCTCTCGTGCTTCCTAAAATGCAGTTCCCGTGTGTCTTCATATGAAAATGGGAAAATATTGGACAACAAAACCCACTGCTATTAGTTAAAACTCTAATTTGGCAGCTGCAGCTGTGTGAGGCTGCCCCATGGGTGCCTCTTTAGTAGGGTCATTAGGAGCTGGGGATGTTCCTGCTCATCCCAGCTCTGCCATGCCTTTGCTCTGTGATCCTGTGTGCTCCCTGCTCCCAGGGCTCTTTTGTACTCACGGGCAGGATGTGCCAAGTTTGGTCTGACTGCCCTAAGAGGCCTAATTACTGGCAAAGCTTTTGGAGAGCCATCAGAACAAGGGCAGTCCAAACTGAATCACACGTCAAACAAACATGAAATTATTATCCTAGAGAATACAATAAACTAAAAAACAACTGGATTTTTATTAGAGGTAATGGATATAAGGGTCAGATTTGCTCTTGCCCATAACCACAGAAACACTCCAGAGGTGTCAGTGCAGTCCATAGCTACATATTATACAGCTATAGAATATAACCCCATTCTCAACTCTAACGGCTCTGTGTGTGTGTTTATTGCAGCAGAAGCTTCAATATCTGACTGAACCCTTAGTGCTACTTTTGGCAGAAACACTGAAAGTCTGCATTGTTTGGGAGCACAGACACTTTGGCAATGCAATCACTGCATTTTGACACATTCAATAGAAAAGGGAATTTTTATAATCTGGATCAAACTCCATGGGGAAAGGAAAAAAAAAAAAAACCACCAGAAAAAAGCCTCCAGAATGTAAATATTTGACATTATGGGAATTCCTAGGGATTTTGTCTTACTTAATTGTACACAAGACTCCAAGCTGGATGCATCCTCAAACCCCAAGATACTGGCTTGTGTCCAAATCTTGTGGCTGCTTTTTTCTCTCAAATACTCCAGCCCAGCCCCACCAGAACCAAACATCCTCTCAAGCTGGAAAAGTTCAGTTCCAGACCTAAAATCTGTAGTTAGGGCACATCACCAGGGCAGGGCAGGGCTTTCGTGGCTGTCACTCATATGTCACTCTGTTAACTCAGCCCCTGGTGAAGCACATCAGCACAGCTCCTCTATCTTAAAAGAGACACAAATCAACTGCTCTGTGGAGTTTTTGTGCAGGAGGAGGGAATTGCTCACAATCCATCTTCAAGACAAAAATACTCATTCATAGGAAAATCTAAAAACATCCCCGGCTGTGATCTCTTCCCCTCACTCTTATCCCGTCTGTCTGTATCGATTAACCACAAGCGTTTCCAGGGAGCTCCTCAGCACAGAAACTAGACAAAACAGGGTCTTTTTTCCAGCTTTCCGGTGCGTGCTGCATCCCAAGGAGCAGCCCAAAGTCTCTGAGCAAGGGGCTGCACAAGCACTCAGGCAACCAGGAATGGCAGGACCAGGAATGGCAGCTCATCCCTGCCATGAGCACGAACCGGACCGAGCCCTGGGACAGCAGCACTGGCAAATACTGACCAGCTGCTCCAGTGCTCATTTGTACAAGACCCACGGCAGCAAATGATAGAAAGGCAGAACTGGAAACTCCCCACAAAGGAAGTTGTTGGTAAAAGTAAGATGAAAGATTCCCAGGCAATGGCCAAGCCTGGGAATGAGAGCCTGCCAGTGGGGTCGTGCTGCACAAGGGCTGCGTGCTGCAGATGCAGACCCAATTCTCACTTTCAAAGGAAAAAAACATCAACCAACAGAGAAATACTGTAAAAATCCCTGTTGGAAACAAATCTTGTTTGTGTTCCTCCAAGCAGACTGACTTTGGAAAAAAGCAAAGTTGAGTCACACATCTGTTTCTTCATAAATGGAGGAGAAAATGCATATATTACATTTTGCACCACGTAAGTTACTGTAGATCAGCTCTTCTCCGGAGCTAGATTGCTTAATCTGTTGCAAGTTATCGCCTCCTATGGCCAGAATTTATTATTCCCATTTATAATTCTAATGTTTCAGTTAGTCACCCATTCACAGGGATAAGATCAGGGCCTGAAGTCATGGAGCATTACACATTTCTTCATTTAGAGATGACATAAAACCTTTGATATTTTCTGAGGAATGTTCAGACTGGAAAGAAATGGACAATAAGGAACATATCAATATATTCTGCATAAGTGAATTATACTTTTCCACCCCAACTTCATTAACAGAGCAAAACAGTATTTCTTTAGCATTTTTCTCTCCTGAGAGCACGCAGAATGGATTTTGGGTTAGCCACTAAAGGAATAAGCATTCTTTTAAAAGCAAACAAAAAGGTTGTATTTAGCAAATCAATTTTTCTTGCATTTGTGTGGAGATCAAGTTAGTGGTGCTTTTAATTCACTCGGAATAAGGCATTCCCAAGAGAACAGCTCTGTGGGAAGAGATACATTTTATATTATGGTATTATAAAGTTATAAAACTTAAATATAACCCACCAGGGGTGGAAAACTGTATCACAGCAGAACCTTGCATTTTGCCTATCTGCAAACTGAACCCAGTTCAGGACAAGACTTAAGCACATGCTTAAGTCTAATTGGTTTCAGTGAAACTTAAGCATATGCTTGAAATTAAGCCAGTGCATGAGCATTTTTCCTGATTAGTAATGCCTCCCTGAACCGAAGCCAGAATGTGGTCAAGTGGTTGAGGGAGGATGCCAGAGCTTTCACTGGAGTACTGTTTGGCTTCTGGAAAAGTATTTCTATTATTCATCCCTTCTCTTATTTGTCTGCAAAGTGGGTATATTCACATATAGCTGTTTCACCAGTCTGCTGCTCAGTTCACGCTATTTATAAAATGCTTCGAATTCACTGGATGTTTCTCAGTTCTGCTTTTAGGGCTGGCACAGTAACCGTGTTATGTGGTAACTATCACTGCAGAGCATCACCTTGGGTTTCCTGTGCACAGCAGAGCACAATCATGTATGAAATTCTGCAGATCCTAAGAGGAAACTCGGCAGACTCAAAATTCCCAAGTAGCTCAGGATTTTAGAGAAGTTTTCAAAACATACTTTCTCCACATACTTTTAGCACAACAGTAAATGGGCTCAGACATCATGGTCTATGGTTTTAGCCTAGCTTTGTTCTGAGCCTGTGACCATTGTCTGATTTGTCTCATGGCCACAATTAAAATAGTGAAGGACTTGTGGTGAGTTGCCTGGAGGGCTTTAAGGAACTAGAGAAGTAAATATTTTGCTCTTGAAATCATGGAATCATGTATTTCTCTTGTAAGTGTCATGTACAGCAATAGATGACAGGACAGATGGGATTTGTGGTAGGGTAGGGGATGAAAGAGAAATACCTCAAAGATCTTCCTCAGTATAAACTACATTTAAGTAAAATGGCTTCTTCAAACTGCCCTCTCTGCCTGTTTACCCAAAGAAAACCAGGCCTACCACTGTGAATTAAATTCAAGGGCTTGATCCCAGTTTCACTGGGGTCTGTAAACAGGAAGGATCCCATGACTGTACCAAGGCAGCATCAGCGCCTTATTTAGAAGATGCCCATCACTACAGACTGACAGTACACACTCCATCTGGAGAATGAAGGGATACAAAGGATGTGGGAAATGGGATAGGGAGTATCACAGAATGATTTGGGTTGGAGGGTGTCATCTTCCCAAGAGACCTCCTACAGTTCATGTTAACCAAAACGCCGTGATCTTCAGTTAAACAGAACTCTACTCACGACACACTTGCTGTCCTGATGGATACAGGAGCCCTTTCACTTCGTGTTCCTCCCTCCCACCTCGCAGAAGACGTTCTGCAGACTTGGAAAGAGAAAAGTGTCTATGCTTTTTCCACAGATAAACTGGTCAGAGCCAAAAGACTGGGAAGCAGCTGAGCAGTTCCATACAGCCCTACTGGGAAAAGTACATGGGTTCAGGCTGTGCTGACACACCATGGCTCGTGTTAAACTCCGGTGTTGTCATGTAAGTTTGGCACAGAGAAACATATAACCAAAACCTGAAGGAAAACGAAGGAAAGAAGGGTGATGTTAGAGCTTTTTTCCCTGAAAACTGCTGAAAGTCTGAATTTCAACTTGGTGAGACAGGTGAGACCATAGTGAGATGATCTCAAATCCCTGGGTAACTGAACAGGGAGAGACTGGTGAGAACATGAGGGAAAGCATTTGTTTGCAAAACTAAAAGCAAGCCAACTCAGCCCAAGGCTGAGCAGCACCCCGGGGGTACCATCATGACTCGGTTAAATTGTTGGAATTGTGGAATTCACATTCTTACCAAATGGGAAATATTACAACTATCTTCCTTAATTTAGAGTAGCTGGGAACTCATTAGAAAAAACAGCTCATGGATGTGAAATTAATGCCACACTGACGTCTCGAATGTATAGAGCACCCATGCAGGTTTTGGCAACTCCCTCACAGCCCTGCACAGACACTTTATTAGTGGCTATCGTGGCCATTTTTAATAGTGATGGCTAAGCATATTTTTTCCTGGAGTGCTTTGAAGAGTGGAACAAGTAATCAGCCATGGCTTGGCTATAAAATGTCAACCTCATTTCAAATGTCTAAATCACTCACATGGACCATGAGCACAGAGAGGACCACCCACCACATAATATTAACATAAATACAGCATTTACCCAAAGCAAAATGAGCAACTGGAACTGGCTGGAGTTGAGAGTAGAACAACAAAAAATGATGAGGGGGTGGGAAGGATTGAGTTACGAAGCAAGATTAAAAGAGCAGAGTACATGTAGCCTGGCTGGGCTAGATGGACATGATAACAGCCTATAAATATTCACAAAGCACAAACACCAAGGAAGGGAAGGAATTTCTTGCAGTGAATAAAGAGATTCTGTTGGGAGTGACTGAAGAGAGGAAAAACATGCGGCTTGTATATGAGGGTGAACTTCTCAAGGCACAATCTTGTAAGTCCACTTGCTTGGCAGGATTTTGAGGGATTGAGCAAAGCATTAGTTCAGCAGGGAACAACCCACTCTTGGCAGGGAGTTGGCGGGATAATCTGAGTGGCCTTTCAGTCTCCCACTGCCATAGAGCCATCCAAGTTCCCTGCTCCCATGGGAGACAGCTGCTCTCCTGTGTGAGCACATTGTTCACTGCCCTGCTCATCAAAAGCACTGCCTGGCTTCTCTGGCACTGGAAATAAGGGCTGGATGCTCAGAGGCATTTAGGTGTGTAGACACAGAAGCAACTGCAATAGGTACTAAACTGCTGGACACGGCTGGGAATCCCAGCAGGTCCCTGCAGCATCAAGTACTCACCGTTGAAAACCTCAATCCAGGAAATTAGGTTATAAACCCACTAAAGCAGGAACGATCCTTTTGTTCTCCCCTTATTTAACACCTAACACAACATGCCTCTTGGCGCTGCTGCAAGGACACTGTTTATAGTAATAAAAATAGGATCTAATAGGATCTAATAGTCTGAGGCTACTTGGCTCCTGAGAAACCAAGGATGAGGAGGGCATTCCACAGCAGTCACAGCAGAAGGTATCCTCAGGAGAAAAAGGCTCTGCAGAAAGGTGGTAAATTGATCCAGAGCCCACACCAGAAACATGCACATGTTTAACTTACAGTCACAAGTGACCACAGAAAAAGGTTACTTGTTCAGCTGAAGCCCAGAATTAAAGTTACTTCTAACATGTGTTTTGGGGTCTGGGTGTGGTTTCTAGATAGCCTGAAATTTCAGTCTACTGTTTTGCCTGTCAACATTAGCCAAGTTTTGATGTGTTCCAGTTCTCCTGAACTCTGCCGACAGATGCTAAAATCAAAGTTGACATTCAACCTACGTGCTGCATAATCTAATAACGGCACTTGTGCTACTCAAAGCTAACAAAACCTGGGAGCTTTTCTGCACCAAAACTTTGCTGTCATTTACATTTTCATCTGTCTTTTCCAGGCAGTCCAACTGGGAAAAATTATTTTTTCCTCTGGAAAGCTTTAAAAATAACATGTCATTGTGTTTTTGTATCAACAGGGGAGATCCGAGCCGTAACCTGCCATGTCCAGCACTTGTAGATTTAGTGAGAGTGTGAACAAGGTGAATCCAATTGTCTCAGTGGGGAGCTTGCTGTATACACTGATCCCAGAGTGCGGGGTGAAAGCCTCCTTCCAAAGACCTCAGTCCTCGAGTCAGACAAGGCCAAAATGCCACACATTTGTCAGTGTTTCTTATTAACCCAGGAAAAACCACAGGGGACTTTTGCAGTGCTCAACCAAACAGATACATTCAAGTTTAAAGCATTATATTGAAACCTAAACTTCAAATTCTCTGCGGTGAGATTCCTCCTGTTGATGCATGTCCCATCACACCAGGTGGAAATTGAGAGCTGTTGTTGCACTGATCCAACTGTCTATCTAACAGTGCCACAGGAGCTGAGCTGCTTTGCTGCATTCTCAGTTTCAGCTGAATTTAAATAGTGATGATCTAATAAGCTATTCACTGAAAATGAGAACACATCCATATGAGAGACACGATTATCACACTATCACCCTGCTAAAACTCGAAAATAGTGATTGATTTCAACCCTCTTACCACTTAACATTCTGGTGCTTTGGCATTTCAAATAGACACTGGAGTTTCTTTCCTAAGGCACAGAAGGAGAACTTTTCTAGTTTTGCACTGTAGAGCATGAGACCTTTTAACTCCTTACAAAAAAAAAAAAATCCACGGATTGCAGATTACTAACCCCTCAGATCTTACACAATTTACACTGGGAAGAGAAGGAGCTGTTCTATGAATCATATTTTCGGTTTCTGGCAGCACTCTTAGCCTACAGAAAAAGGGTTACACATTGAAATTCTCACGTTCTCACTGTCAGTTTCTTGGGATTGTTATATCTGAGATAGAGCATCTTAAAGTCAGGAAGTTTCTCTTCTTTCATACCTTTATCTTTCTCAGCAAATGAGTAAGAAAACCAAAGCACTTGTGTAAGAGCATTGTATAGGTGCTTCCTAATTCTGAGGTTGATTTTAGCAGTGATTGTATCTCATCCATGAAAGTGTTGTCTTTATAGATGACATATGCTATGTTGTGGGGAAACACAGGATCCCATTGAAAGCAGAATCTCTTTCCAAACTTTGTTCTGCCAGATGCAGCCTCCCCTAGCATTGGATTGCAGCTTTGGTTTTCTTCACAGCAATTTCTGGCTTTTGAAAATCTCCTTACTCAACAATTTGTGCTTGTGGGGAAAATATAGAAACCACATGACACTTTTTTCACTTGTGCTTTTTTTTTTACTTCTCAGCCCTGTTTTTATCTATATCCATATACTTTGAAACGTGGCTAACCTATAATTATTGAAAGAACAAATAGAGTCATATCACACAATCTGGCATAACACATTAGTTGTTGATTTTTTTTGGCCAGCTTAAGAAATGAAGTATAAAACCCACCAACTTGGTAAAAATAAATTAGCTAAGTAAATATTACTCAAATAAATATTTCAAGCAAAGACAATTATGTTGGTTTAATAGTAAGTACAGATATATGCATGTGTAAATACACACATCTCTGTACTGAATGTAGCACTATCACTTAGGGGATCCTCTTGCTAATCTCATAACTCAGTGCAACTGGTGATCTTATCTTACCTCAACACTGTCATTTTCAAACTTAAAAGTAAACAGTGAAAGCAAGAATAGGTCTTTTATGTTAAAACCATGCAGGAGAAGCTACACATGAAAAGTATCAGTGTGGTGTTATTGGAATGTAGAGACTTTAATGAAAGCTTAGGTAAAACTCAGCAAGTCTCTGGGGACATTTCCAGGAATGAGTGATTCTTTTCTGAAGGAGCCTCCAAAATCAGATCCAGTTACCTAACTAAAGTGCCTTTTCAACTGATTATGCACTGGTATCACACTCATGCTGATGTTCAGCCTTCTGCAAAATGCAGAATGCCAGTCTTGCTCACAGTGAAATCACTGGCAAAGCTTACTTTGATTGTAATGAATTGAGTCTGACTTAGCTATTTAAACAGTTGTTTTAAGATCCAGTTTCTGGTCTTACTGAAATCAGTGGAAATTTTCTCACTGATATCAGATTGGACTAAAAGAGATTGTATGAGGATTTAAGAAAGAAGTGTTCTAATTAGAGTTCAGTGAGCAATCTTACATAATGCAGTATAACAGACCTCTGAGCAGAGCAACTTGAGCTAATAAAATACACAGAGAATACACATTTCTCAACCTGTTAAGCCTTATCTTTGTGAACAACACATGACAAGACCCCACAAAAGGAGAACAGAAAAGGAACCCTACAGAAGTGCCACGCTCAGTGATTTCTTTCTGTGGTCTGGTCCTTTACGCTTAATGCAAGTAACATCCAATAGCTGTCACCACATGACTCTTTTGCAATGAGCATTAAACTAAGCCCTGAGTTGGAGAGGCAAGTCAGTGTGATGTTTTCCTGCCCAAAACCTCAGAGGAGTGAACTAAGTGGTAAGAAAGGAAGCTAGCAGGAACCCAGGTACCTGGATTTCCAGCGCCCAGATGGCACAGAGCCCTCTGGGGCACCCTCCCAACCCTCCCTTTCACCTGCCCCTTCTGTTCAGGGGTGCAGAGCCTCAACCAAGGTTCTCCTTTAATTTCCTAGGAAAATACTGTCTCAGTGTGGAGGAGCCTCCCTCAAGCTCTGCTCCTTGTTGTAAACAGAAATAATTTTGTGTTTTTTCACAGCATAGTTGCCTTTGTTCTCCCATATGGTCTCTTAAGCCAGAACCTTTTCTTCTGAAACTGCTCCAAGAACTGAGGGGTTGAAAGATGCCTTTTTGAAAGGGAGCCACAAAGATGCAGCCTGTGCTGCTCCGAGGGTCTGTCTGCACAGCTGGGGCTCAGTGTCATGTCCCTGGAGCAGGAGACTACTTGTGAGGTTGTCTCTTGCCGGGGCAGGTGTTGGGTCCTCCCAGGGCTAATTCCCAACTCCCCGTGAGAATCACTTCTGAGCCGTTCCTGCAGCTAAACTCAGCTCAACACTCACCATGCCCCACGCTCCGGACAGCAGCAAGCTGCGCTGGCACAGGGGGTGCCCGGTAGGGTTTCTGGGGAGGGGGCAGAGACCCTCCACACACTTTGGGAGCCCCAGACGGGAGGGGGAGGCTAATTCCCAGCCCAGCACCACCCTGGGCAGCTCAGCACCGGATTGCCAGTCCTTCTGGCATCCCCGCACGGCGCTCACTCAGAGGGGTGCACGGCAAAGCTCAGTCCCCCTTTCCGGCACCACAGCCCGGGGGCAGCATCCCGGGGCTCCGGGGCGCTCCCCGCCCGTCCCTTCCCGGGCGGTGGGTGCTGCGGGGCTCGCCTGGAGCGCTCCACGGCTCCTCCGCGGGTGCGCATGGTGGGGACACCCTGTCCGGGCCGGGACACCCCGGAATCCCCATCCCAGCGCCAGGTGCCGCCTGCCCGGCAGGAACACCCCGGAATCCCCATCCCAGCGCCAGGTGCCTCCTTCCCAGGATCCCCATCCCAGCGCCGGCCCCACCGAGCCCCGCCGTGTGATTTCCCCGCGCCCCCGGGCAATCCGGTCGCCCCCTCCTCGCCCCCTCCTTGCAGCCCCTCTCGCTCCCTCCTCTCCCGTTTCTTTGCACCCTCTTTGCACTTCCCTGCATCCTCCTTCCCAGTCCGCACCCTCCTCACACACTTCTCGCACGCTGCTCCTCTGCACTGCCCACACGGTCCCCTCGCACCCCAAATCCCCGCACATCCCCAGCAGCCCCTGTCCCTCCGCAGCGC
>VXBX01008146.1:1240746-1317042 GCA_013400415.1 Scytalopus superciliaris | reverse complement strand
GCGAGCCACCAGCACCGGGCCATGGTGCCCGCCCAGAGTCCCGGCCGGAGGTGCCCGCGGAGCTCAGCGGGGCGCGGCGCCCGGCGGTGCAGCCATGGGCCGGCTCCGGCGCTCCGGTGCCCGCGGCGGCGGCACCGCGGATCCAGCCCGACCCTCGCCGGGGGACACANCCCACTCCGCCTTCGCCCGCGCAGCGCGTCCCCCCGCTGCCGATGGCTTTAATGGAGCTTGGCAGCCACAGGTTCCCGCTGCCAGAAGAGGTGGAGACTCGGCCGCCTGCGCCCCACATGCGGCCGCGCACCGCACACGCGGGGGAGGAGGAGGAGGAGGACGAGGAGGAGGAGGAGGAGGGAGGAGGAGGACAAGGAGGAGGAGGAGGAGGAGGAGGAGGAGGAGAAGGGCAGCCCCAGCCCGGCACCGCTGACCGCGAACGGGCAACCCTGCCCGGAGCCCGCACGCCTCCCCGGAGCCCGCACCCTCGCCCCGGGCACCGGCACCTCTCCCCTCGGGCACCGGCTCTTCTCCCGTCGGGAACCGGCGCTTCTCCCCTCGGGGAGCGGCCCCCGCCTCGCCCCACTCGCGGCTGAGGGGCAGCCCCGGCACCCCGAGGTCTTGGAGGCAGCCGTGGGGCTCGGGCCAGCTCTTCGTTGTGGGATGGCATGAGGGGATCATCCCCCCATCACTGTGCCATGAAGGGATCAACCCCATCCCCACACCGTGAGGGGACCATCCCCTCATCCCCATGCCACCAAGGCATTATCCCCCCCTTCCCACACCGTTAGGGGATCATCCCCACACCGTGAGAGGTTCATCTCCACATCCCCACAGTCTGACTCTTCTGCTCACTGTGGCCATGGCTCCCTCAGACTCTCCTTCATCTCCATCCTCGGCCGTAAGGGTTGTCAAAAGAATGGGGCAAAATCCCTTAAAAGTCCTCTCAACATTCCACACAGAAAAGAAAACATGGGACTTTTTGGAGGTGACTCTGAATATCCACCTCAGGTGGGGCCACCCATGGCAGCCATTCCCTCCCCATTCCCCCAGATGGGACGGAGCTGCGATTGATGAAGGGCTCAGAACCAGCTCTTGGCATGAAGCGAAGCACAAATCTGAACTTAGACGTGTCTGGGACAAAACAACACTTCAGTAACAAACCAGCCTGCTCAGTCCCTTGGAGCTCATAAAGCCACGTGTGTCCCACAGTGTGAGGGCTCAGCTGCCTCTGGAAGGAGAGAGGAGGCTGAGCTGCCGTGGCCCTGCCAGCCCAGCCCTCACGCCCGTGCTGGCACCAGGGGCTGAAGTTTAATGCATTTTTCCAGACTTAAAAACTAGGCTCAGTTTTAGCGAGTGAGGCAAAGAAATCAAATCACATGTATTCCCCCAGCAGAACCCCAGGACTCTGCACACTCACTTTTCCTGGTGAAACTGGCCGTTTCACCAAATAAAAGGAAACTTTAGGGAAAAATGAAGCTCGTCTCCAAGTTCACAGCAGTAATCCCACTGATTCCAGTGGGGAGAAGTTGAGGTCCAATTCCACAGTCCTGGATTTGCTGAGCAGGGCCTTCAGAGAGCTGGGGTGAGGTCTCAGTGCAGTGGGTTTAATGACTTTGTCAAAATTAATGCATAACATCTTTAATGAGAAGCGGGACAAACTTATCTGTCATGGGTGCATAAAGAATTAAATTTTAATGATACTTGCCAAGATAAAAAATAACAAAGTCCATTTGTAATGCAGGCACTCCTTTTTCTAGCTGATGTTTTTATCTCTTTTTGTTTCTCAAATTCCCCAAACCAGTCATTCTCAGTCAATGTCCAAACCACTGTGGTTTTATTATATTTACAAATACATAAATTATCAAATGCATAGGCAAAAAAGTTGTCCTTTATAATGATGTTAGAGAGAAAGGAATAATTTTCCAAGAAGTTTCCTTTACAAAGCAGGACTTACTCTTTTCAGACACAGCCAACTTAAAATGAGAAGAAGGATGGAATAGGTAATCTACCACTAACAAACTTCTATTTTGACTGTGACACTTCCAACCTCTAATGCTAATCTCCTTCATTTCTTTTGCAATATTTGTTTGAGGGAGGGAATAAAACCAAAGCAGAATGATCTTTACACAGGTGTTTGAAAATTTTAATAATCATGTAAACAATCACAAGCTTTTATCATAAATCAGACTCCCAGGGAGTAGTGACAGATTTCATTCCTATGGCCTCTCCCATTCCTGCAGCTCCCAAGGGACCTTATCAAAGTGACCAAGTCATGAGCACTCTTTTTTTTTGAGCAGAATTCCTCCTGCCACCATCGTGCCGCAGAGCTGCCCGAGCGCGGAGACGCAGCTGTTCCGCCGCCGAGGATGAGAAGAGTGCCACAGCCTGTTAGGAATTCCAGGAGGATTTAGACAGGCGACCAAGTCCTCCAACCTGGAAGCCTGCCAGGACATCAGGCTTAAATTCTCCACTCGTGTCAAAATTGCTGGGTAATCTTCGGCTCCTGCAGAGGACCAGCGATGTAAAAATGCCTATAATTTTTATTATCAAATAATTACAGGCTACCTGCTGGGCAAAGCACGTGGAGGGAGACAAATGACTGCAAATAGCCTGTAATTCCAGCAGAACTATGTGGCCTGATTTATGCATTCAAAGAGAATCAAAGTTGTTCCTATTCTGATTCAGGGGCACTTTACTCACAGTGCTGTAAATACTGACACAGCTGCAGGGTAACTGGGAACCAGACCAAGGTGTTTTCACATTAGCTATGCTTCACTTGCCTGGCACCTTGTGTAATATTCATTCCTGTGCAAAACAAGTACAGAATACTTGAACTCAGAATCGTGCACTCTTGTCAGCTATACAGGGCAATGAGTTGTCCAGTTCCCAAAGGCCAAATATTTTCTCTTCCCTTCGCCAGACTAGCAAGGATAGGCAACCACACATGAAGGCAGCAGGCCAGGAAAGCAAAGATTGATCAGCCAACAGCTCTGAAAATACTGTTTGTCTGAAGAAAGGCATCCTCTGAGTAGTTAGTTGGGTCCCCAAAAAGTCATGCCCATAAGCCCATAGCAACGCTGCTCCTCAAATCCTGTCTCTAAGAGGTAATACCAAGGGAGGTACTGGGTGACCTGAAAGTGCTGAGGATGTGCATTTGCAGCTCATATTTACCCTGCAGAACCACTTGCACTTATTTCAGTTTCAGGGGTGTATTTTATGGGGTGATGGGAATTACTATGCCCCAGCAGCTTTCTAGGATAGCCTATAGGTTTAGGCAAAAGACTACTACAAAGTATTAGTGGAAGTACAATACTAAAAAAAAGATCTTTCTGAACATCCAAGCTCTGTTTTCAGGTGCTATGGATGGTTACACCATGGATGGTTTACACCTGTAAAATGGTGTTCTGCATCAGGATAGACTTTAAAGGCACAGCCAACATCTTCCTCTGTGCTTGTGAATGACTTCCAATTCACAACTTCTTTTGTCAGTTTTCAGCCAAGAAGAGATGGAATTGAATAATACATCCCTCTTTTGGGGGACCTGTGGGAGAAGACCTAGGTGTCCCTCATGGAACTTCACTGAATCTCACTGGGAAACTCTGGAGGGAGCTATATACATTTAACACTCTTAGGCTCACCAACAGATGGACCATGATGCACAGTTGGGGACTGAAAGAGTGATATAAAAAAAGCTATAGAAATAAACAAACCTGTAAAAGATTCCTGGATTTCTCAGGGAAAAAAAAATAAAAAACATATATAAGGTGCAGATGCTATTCCTTTCACTCTTAATATGTGCAGAGGATTCTTTATCAGAAATACAACATACAGAGCCTTTATTCATTAACTATCAAAACTTGTCCCTTTAAAGTAAGACAGCAGCATTTTCCCCACAGGGACACAGGGGCCAGGGAGGACATGTCTTGTTCAAACAGGTAGAAAGTGCCTTCAGTGCCTGCCTAGAGACATTTCCCAGCTGCAATGGGCAGTACTGAGTACCCTGTTTCTCTCAGCTCAGCACAGAACAATAATCCCCAGATGTATTTCTGCCACACTCTTCACCATTGGTAAACCAACCTCATCTCTCTCTTGCTCTTCCATGATTGGCAACAGCCTGTTTAGACTCGGCCATTTGAGGCTTGGTGGATAAAGTCAGAGTTTTGGATGCCTTTGCCTGAGATGGGCACCTTCTGCCAGTGGAGCAGTGAAGGAAATATGACCTTCCTTTAGCCTGTTGCTTCGCCCTATTCACTGAGAAGTAGCATTTAAAAGAAATATTGCAGAGTCATGCAATGCATACCCCGTGCATTTTGCAGAGCAACAATAGGAAAATGTGAATAAACCTTCCAGGGCACCAAGCTCAGTGTATGTATTTATACACTAAAAAGCACTGGAGTATTATTTACATGCTTAGCTGGAGTTTGTCCTTTCTAGAGAAGTCTGGACTGCTACCTGTTATACTTGGCTCATGATGATTTAAATAAGAATTTATAGACCCTAAACCATCTGCAAAATGTCCCAGTTCTTCAAGGCCAATGTAAATCTAATGAGGGGGGGGAAACCACAGAAAGAAAAGGTTAACAAGGTTTCTCCTTGCCTCCCCCTTGGCACATTGTATAATTAACTTTATAATGTCTGAGAGCAAAGGGTTGAAGCAGATAAAGTTCCCACATCCTTGGAGATAACTGCAACAGCTTGTGTAGCAAATGACACCAGCTTTGTCTGGTGTCATTGCACTACACGTTGCTGAGTATGTGCTCTGCACAGGCTTCATATCTCCACATGAAAGCAGCTTGCTGTGATTTATATCAGTGTGCTAATCAGGAATGCGCATTAATTCAAGGTCCCTTCTGGGGCCCGGCGAAGAAGGAAGAATCAAAAATGAGCCAGCTTTCTATCTTGTGCAAGGTGCCACTGTTTTCCAAAGTGTGAAGGCATTAAGTGTGTCCTTAGTTTTCGCAGCTAGAGGAGAGAGCTCTCTGCTGCAGTGAGAGCCCCGGGCGGTGGAACCTTCCTCTGCCCCCCCAGCTCTATCAGCATTAAGGAAATTTAGAATTTAAATAAATCTTGAAATTCTAGCCCACGTTTTCTTATGAATGACAGATCCTTCCTGCCCTCAGTCCACCACATTTCTCCAAGCCTGAAAACTGACGCTTCCTTCTTAACAGCAAAAAGTGGGAAAGACGTTTGTGGTCTGGTGGTTACACCATGGGGTTGGAAAGCAGGAGAAGTGGTGTTTCAAATGTGGGCCAAGTTCCTTGCTCACCATGGACTTGATCCTGCCAGATACTGAGCACCCATTGATTATCCAAGGGCAGGCCCTCATGTAATTCATGTGAGTCCAAGTTCTTGTTCCAAAGCAAGAACTGGGCCTGTGTTCAAAAAAATTGGTGCTGATTCTGTAGTTATGCTGCTTCCTTCATGACCCCAGCAGTCCAGCATTAATTTCCATTCTCCCTTCTCGTGGTGTGTGAGCTGGGACAGTCATATTCCAACACTTGACACCTCCAAAGCCCGGACTCCTTGTGAAAATCTCAGTTTACTTCTCTATAGCATTTAGCTTTTTCATATTGCTGGGAGGTCCTGTTCTCTTCTGTTTCTGCCCATACCCAGGAAGGGAGAAGAATAACAATCTGGAAAGAAATTGCTTTTATTCTGGTGAACTGCAAAATTCACTAGCTCTGGCTTTTGCTAGAGGAGAAGCTACTGTAGATACAGGCACGGTCTCTACTGGAACTGTTGTTTTATGGCAGCATGTGGCTTAGAAACAACTAGGAAGTTTATATCTAGTCTCATTGTCAGGAAAATAATAAAACCTTCTCAAGGTTTTTTAATGTTCGCCTAGTAGGACTGGGGGAATTCGGGTGCTAGTGTCTTATAAATACCTTAGACGTGTGACTTCATGTGTGTTTTCCATGGACCTTGTGGTGACTGTGAACTAATTCTAAGGTTCTGCTAAAAAATACAACCAAGAAAAGCAGGTCTATTGTCAGTGACTCCATGGGGGTCCATGAATCCAGAAAGACTGGAAACCACCATGAAGATTAATGGATGGATTATTTAGATTGGATGAGGCCCCTTTTTTTCACATCCTTTCATGTAATCCAATTTTCAGTGTAAGGTTTCAGTGTGCCAATTGCACCGCTGCATGCAGAAAACTGCACAGATCTGTCTGACTCCAGAGGTCTGTGGCTCCAAGCATGGCCTTGGCCATTCTGCCAAGACAGAGAAAATAAAAGGGAACTTGGGCCATCAGTAAAGAAAGGTAAAATAACCATATCTTTGTTCAGAAACTATAGTAACCATAAGCAGCTGTTAAAACAGATTGGAGTGTGTTAAAAATCCAAGCCTTTCTGTGGTCCCTAGTCCAGGACTGCTACAGTAAGGCTTGTTTTCTCCTCGTTAAAACAATCATTTACTCTTTACTTTTGGGAAGACAAATGTTCTCAAGGCACATAATGATATCAGCAAAGATAAATTACAAAGGCCACCAGCCAAACCCGTGCTACTGTGAGGAACTCACCATAAATCGTCCCAGCAGACACGTGTCTGCTCCAGCAGCAATGTTGACATGCACCTGCTCACGCCTCACACCAGCCCCTTGCATGTCATATTCCTGCAAAGCACAAGCAGAGCACTTAATCACTTATTTAATTCTTGCCCTACCTAAAAAATATCTCAGGATGAGTTGTAGTTCAAGCCTAATGTGATAACGTTATACACCCAAAACATTATTCCACTGTGTGCATTTTTTCTGATTTATATCTGTGCATTTTCCCTGATGCTGCACAAACCCATCACAAAATGTTTCCAAAGCTCTTTTAAAATGCAGAAGGAGGGTGTGGAATGAGGGGTGTCTTTTGAGTGCCTTGGATTGTGTAGCACAAGTTCAGCTGAGAGTGCCCCATGGGTACCAGGGGCTCGGCGTGCTTGGCAGGACATCTCACTGCACAAACCCTCCTTGCTGCCCCATAACAACCACCAACTGTCCCGAACTGCTGACCTATTAACCAAACAAACTCCGCTAAATATTGCCATGTGTAAGTGCACTATTATTTTTCTAATTGCTAAAAACATGTCCTTCCTGCATTCAATAGCCTCTAGAAGAGATTGCTAACATCTGGGTGTTTAGTACAATAGAGGCTTTGGACTTAAAGGAACATTGTCCAGGTTAGCCAGAGAATTTGGCCATGTGCATTTTTTTATAGGTGATTCTTTTCATGTTATCCATGTTGCATTTGAAACTGTGAATCAATGACTCTCATGAGGATTAAGTCAGCAGGGAGCAGAGTTCATTATAACAAAAAAAGACCTGAGAGAAGATGGATATAACCTTGGATAGGTGTTGATGGATTGGGACTGCTTTTTGACTGGATGTACGACCTTCTGCTGAGGAAGTGAGGTGGGGGGAGTGAGGGGGAGAAAATTCCTCCTGGTGTTTTCTGATGTGGTTGTATGGGATAGTTTAGACCCAAAAAGTCCCAATCGCCCCAGCTATTTTGGGATCAGTGTATGAAGAATGCTCCAAACTGTGCTTTGCCTGTGGCTTCAGTGGTGAGGGAGTCCATCTTACATATGGCTGTAATAATTTTGAAAACCTAATTTTATTTTCCACCACTAATTGCAAGAGGTTTTTTCCTCCTGCTTTTTGCTTACTGTGGAGGACAAGTAATTTTTATTCTTGTTTCTAGACAGCTTCAATTCCTGCAGTTGTGAACTGGTTTGCTGTTACAGCATTTGTATTTTAGGCATGAAAAACAGATGTCTAGACCCATTAGCGTTGGGGAGAGAGATTTCTTTGGTATTTGAGCTATAAATATGGCAAATTTCCCCTCATCTTATATTTTGTAAAGCTTTGTTTTTACAAAAGTATCTAATCTTAAATCAAACTGTGTCTCTGTTTAGTTATACCAGTCCTTTGGAGCCACTACAGTCTATCCCATCAGCAGCAGTTTAGGTATTCCAAAAATAAGAGGATCATAAATCTGTTCTCTGTACCCCTACATCCCAAAATCTTGGGGACAAAGCAGAGATTCTCTGCATTTAAAGCAGCAAGGTTTAAACTCCAGCATCTCAGTGAGTTGCATGTTTGCTACAACAACAATGATACTGTCAAGACTTCACAGAAGAGGTGACTTCTGTGACTCTTCGTGCCAGCTTTCCCCCTTTTCTGGATCACCGCTGCAGCATCACAGTGCACAACTGGCTGATTTCATGGATGCTGAGGAATCACAGCTACACCAAGGCTGGAATCACCTTGTGATGTCGTGGATGTGCTGCAGGACAGAGCAGGGACCTGCACCAAGACCCAGCTCTGTGAGTTACTGCCCAGCCTGAGTGCAGAGCTGACAGGGGACTTTTGATCCTCTGAAAGCATAAAGTGCAATTGATTCTCTTCACTTAGAAGCATGACTGGTGTTACATTTCCTGAGCTGGACAAGGGTGGTCCAGATGTCCATGACAGATTTTTGCATAAGCACTTTACATTTTTGTTTTTCTAGCTGTTTGCTCTTCTTCCCTAGTTTAAAAAAAGCTCCTCATACGCTGCTGTTGAAATCACTGCCCTGAAAAAGGACTTACATCAGCCTTTAGCCTTCAATAGTTTATTGGATCTCTAGTTGCTAGTGGGGAAAAGAGACAAAGTTAGGCAGACAGGAAAAACTGTGGGACAGTTATTTATGTGAATTTTGGGTCATTTTTTCTTTCAAACAAGTTAGTATAACCATATGGTGGAAAAAATATGCCAAGTTTTACCCAATCTACTCAAAAGTTAAATAATTGGACATATGAACTGATTATTCAACTGCATATGCATTTTGAACAATCTGGAATATTATTTTTTATGGACCAGATTCCAAATTATTCAGACATTCTGTAAAGAGTCAAAATGCCATAAAAATATCCCAATTCTGTCTCCATCTTTATGTGTCTACTCCATAATTGCTGTGTATACAGACATGCCAGTCCTGGATGCTGGGAGCTGTACAAGGACCCTACAAAGGGGGGAACAGAGAGTGGTTGCACATCTGTAGGCTTCTGTAGAGATGGACAGGTCCAAGACAGAGATCCTGTCACTGTTCAGTAGAGAAATCAGAACAGCCTGGATGTGTTTACCAGTGTGCCACCAGGATGGGAAAACCTGTTCTAGCACTGTCTGCATGGATATGAGGATAGGATATGAGCAGCAAAAGCATCTTTGCTTAGGGAAGACAATGCAAGAACACAGGTGATGGGAAAAGCTCGTATTCTGCTTCAAGTTAGTGAAATTCTCAGTGACTACGTATGGTGTGTGATCTAAAGCCATAACCTGAAAGGGAATGTCACTCCTTGGTGTAACCCAGGGCCCCTTTCAGTTGAAAATGTGTCAAGACTGGGACATTCCTGCAGTGTGTCTGGCTGTGAGCTGATCCCACCTTTCTTGGGTGAGAAGAGTGAGAAGGATCTTCTCTGTGTTGCCTCTGAGCCTGAGCTCTGGTTTTGTCCCTGTCACTGCACACCAGGAGGAGCAACCCCAGCAAACAGCCATCAATGCTCGTGTGTGGACTTGACCTGGGCTGACTCGAAATATCCTGGTTGGCCAAACATGGTCAGTAGTGAGATCAGCTTTTCTTGCTATTCACAGTGGGACTGTGAGGACAGAGCCACCCTTACACACCTTTTGCAGCTTGGAGAAAGTACATGCTGCTTAATCCTTTTAGCTAGGTCACTAGGAAGGTGTAAAATTCACATGTCTAGTTAAATGATTAAATGCTGCGGGTGTGTAGCCGTACAATCCCTTGAAAAATGCCAGTTTTTATTCTTGGCAGTGCCACCTTCCTAAATGCATCATTGTGCTCAGTAGTGTTATCTTTCCTTCTGGAATTTTTACAGGATTGTTTCTTACTACTTCTCTTTGCAAGGTTTCTAAATAAAGGACAACAGAATATAATGGCCTTCATAAATCTCCCCACTGGGGCTTTGAGATAAATGGGTTTTAGTATGCACAGAAATATTTACCTTTTCCAGGCAACTCCAGGACAAGGACTTGCAGGGTCACAGTGGGGGTTGTGTGAGATAATCACAGTAATAAATATTATATTAATGCAGATCATTGTACGTTATCACAGGTTATCACATTTGAATTCCTTCTTTGCTTCAGCATCTCAGGCAATAGGAAGTACTGACTGTACAAATATTAGCACATCTTTCTGCCCGTGCCCCATCCAAGGCCCACTGGGCTCAGGGGAAGGGCTGTTGTGCTGCAGAGGGCTGTGCTCACCCCTGTGTACCTGCAAAGCACTTATTTCCCCGATAATAAAAATAAACTCAATCAGTTTCCGAGCCACTTCTGAGTTTGCTTCTGAAATATTAACCATAAGTTTTCATTCTCTTATTTCTTGATTAAAGCACTGAAAATCAACTTTCCTTGGTCACTTCTAAACTGCAATCAAGGAGAAATGACCCCCAATGGGCATTTTAATCTTGTTTCTATATTTTTAAAGGAAATTAAATGTTAATTGCTGCTAGGTAAATTCATCTAAAACACTGATTTTCAATTCATCCCACAAACAGTAAGAAAATAAAGATTAATTGTGTGGCATTTCCTGCAGAATAAAGGGAGCAAGGACTCTTTTCCCCCAACTAATACTTTTAAAACAAAGTATTTTTAAAGATTACTGTTACTGTATATTTTTAAGTGTCTGTTACTTTCAAATGCCCAGCTAAGCTGACTGCAGTAATTGTTAGGAAAATATTTCTCTCCCTGTCTCAGAGGTGACTGTGTAAGAACTCTGACTTTGTTTAAGGAGCGATTAAAAAGTAACAAGAAATTGCTATTGCAGTATTCAATAGCAGCCTGAAAATATAAAGCCCAGCTGCTTCAGGGGACTCGTGTGTGACATCCCTGCTGCTGTGGAGTCCCCTGAAGGAAATCATCAGGCACTGGTTATAGCACAGCCTGTGTTCACCTTCCAAGTCAAGGCCTTTGATTTGGGGGTCTCACTGCTTTTCCTCACCCTTTCATTATGCCTTGGGACTGGGCCTTCAGTGCCCTGACTGCACCAGCCCAGGAAGTTGGGAGTTCCAAAAGATCTTACAGCCTGGCTGCCCAAAACACGCTCAAATTGGGACTCACACATCTGGATTCCCAACAGCACTACCCACAACCACCCAAATTTTAGGATTGAGCTCTTGTATTGCCAAAGATTTAAGCCTAAAAGAATGGCTTTGGACTAAAATTTCTGTAAGATTTACCACTAAAGACACTCTGTAAGCAGCAAGCAAAATCCCCACAGTTTCAAATACTAGTTTTGGATCTTTTTTGACAAAAGCATTGGCATTATTCTATGAAGCAAAGAAGAAGCTGTGAAGATCAAATCTTCTACGTCATTGCAATCACAAGAAGAAAAAAAATAAATTGAAAAATGTCTCTATTATATAATCTACACATTAACAGGTGGAAAAACAGCAACATAATTTAGCTTTCGACACAGAAATGTCTTCCTTGGAGCCAAGCAAATTCACTCTGGTGTTTAATCTGAACAGTTGCCAATTTTCTGTCTGTAATGGGAATCCAGTGGAAAGTCGTGGTGGTGGGGAGAAAGAATTAAAGATAAATGCCACTTTCAGTGCAGAAGCTTTGTCTAAGCAAAGTACACGGGCTCTGAGAGAGCAGTGTGAGGGACTGCTCTGAGGTCAGCAGCAGTACTGCCTCGGGACAGTGTTGCTTTGCTTTTGGGGGCCTCTGCCAGAGCACCAGGTGACTTAATTAGTGTGTAAAATTAGCATTATCAGTTAAGACTTTAGCACAGAGTTCAGCCCCTCCAGACCCACTGGCTCTCTCAAACACACACACACACACATGCACACACAGTCCATGTTCTGGACCAGACTTTTCAGGGATGCTCTGCAGCCACTGGTCCATGACCAAAGCTGGTGCTCATTTCTCTGTCTCAGGAAATGGTTAGAGAACCCACTCACTGTGCCCTGAAGGTTTCCTACTTTGAATAAACATCACATTGCAAGAAAAAAAAACCTGCTGGGACTAAAAACCTCTCACAGAGCAGTGAAATGCATAGGAAAGAGTTTGGGAGCGGAGGATGGGTTTGCACTGGGTCAACAGACCCATTTAAAATCCAGAGGGGGTCAAAATTAATACTATTTTCTGAATTTCACAGATATTATTTCATTAATAGGAAACCCCAAGATGTTCAAAGGAGGCAGAGCTAAGCTGCCAGTGTCATTGAATTTTAATGATAGATGTATTCCTTAGGCTCTTTTAAAATCCCAGCTTTAATGTGTTGTTTCATGCAAGGCTACAAAGCTTGATTCCAAGCAATAATTAAAAGGCTTCTAAATCCCAAGAAAACTAGATTAAACCAGAGCTCCTGTTTATAGTGATTAGACTAAAGCTACTGAAATGGAAGCTTCCTCAGAGAAATTACTTTCCATTTTTTATTGTTAGTGCCTCACTATGAATCAAAATCTGCTAAATGGGGTAAATATAACATTGAACAGGCTAACAATGAAGTTTTCAGTCTAATCAATCTCTGTTACTACAGCAAATGTAATTATTTTAATGGAGTGCCAAGATAAGTAAGAAACTGAAAGTAATCTGAAAATTTCTCTAACTGCCTGTTAATAGTAGACTTTCCTTCATTTTCTCTTTTGAAAACATTCCAAGAGCGTTCAGAACTTGAGTGAAATATCTCCTTAGATATTGCCTAAGAATGACTTTTTTGTTGGCTGGTTCAAATGAAAAAAAGGAAAATGAAAAAAATCCCCCAAACCCAAGAACAACAACAACAAACCTTCTAAAAATTCCTGCAGTGTTGCCTCCCGCGAGTTGTGTGTTCAGTTACGTGGAAGGGCTAAATCACATTGTGCAACATCACCTGAAGAAGAAAAAAGTAGAAAGGAGGGACGTGTAGTTGCTGGGGCAGCTTACTGTGGTGCAAGAGGAACCCAGGCTTTGGTTTAGAAAAGCCAAGCTCAAATCTCCTGTTGCTTAAGAGTACAGAGCAATATAGGCACAGCAGCTACGCTCACATGGGAGCAGATACTCTGATATTTTCATAATTTACCTGCCCAGTGTGTTTTTCAGTGCTGTTCTTAAGCCTGTGTGAGGTCAGGTCTCAGCTCAGGCAGAACTGCTCTGCCTGACTGTGGGGACCAAAGAGCTCTTCGTGCTGTATAGAAACACAAGCAATGCCCACTGCACATCACCCTGGTGGGCTGGACAATATCTCAGGCACTAACGTAGAACTTTTAATCTGAATGCAGTAAACGTGTTTTTCCCTAAAGATAGCACAGTCTACCAAATGACTCTGCTGATTGGAATCCCGCACTGGATTTTTAATGAGGTTTCTGGTACAATGGATGAATGGATGTGTACAGGATGAAGTGTGCTTTTCCTGAACTAAAAGAATTTGAATAATCAATCAATAGTTTAAAATAAAGCTAAATCCAAATAGCTCAACTTGTGAATGTCTTTCAGTTCAAGCAGTCTTTCTTTTCCTGCAAAAAAATTTCCCCTGTAGAATTCTTTTGATCCCTTTTACCTGTTTATTGAAGTGTATTGATGCTTGATGCAATGAACTCAGCTTTGTGGAGAGACAAGGGTGTATCAGCAGCAGAACAGGTCAACCTTCAAGATTTGGGTTTGAGAGAGTTTCCATGTCCAAGACTCTCTGAACATTTACACCGATCAGTATTTCCCACCTTTGCAATCTGGGCCATCAGTGAGTGATGCTGTGACCTGCACTGTTTTAATACAGAATGTGAAAGAGTGAAAGCACTGAAGTCTGCTCTCTCTGCTGACCTGAGCAGGAGGCAGATGCCCTGGAGGAGTGCAGAAGGCAGAAACATTCCTGTGGGCTGTAGTAAATAGTGCCAAGAACTCAGATGCAGTTCCCTGGCTCTTTGCAATGCCTCTCTCTTTATCTACCCCTTACAGAGATGCAGTTTTCAAGAATAAGATTTTAAGCCCTCCCTGAAGAGCCAATACCATTAAAGGGCACTGGGAATTGCTGCTTCTGTCAAGTTCAGAACGGTCTTGATAACACAGCTCTGCTCCTGCTTTGCATCTGCAGCTGCCTGTGCATCCCTCCCTGCCTTTGCTGTCTTGTCCATATACATATAAGGCTCCCTGGCACAGGAATGGCCTCTTGCTGTATGTCTGTGGAATCCTTAGCATACAGAGCCCATATTTTAATTTTTTTTTTTTGTAACATAAGAATAATGAGTAGAGTAAATACCGGTGTTGGTGCTGACCTGACTGACCTTGGTCAGATCCATACCTGGCTTCCCAGTCTGGGCACTTGGCTGCAACTCAGATGCCCTGTCTGGTTCCTCTTCCATCACTGGCTCACACTCACACATATATCTTAAAGATTCAGCAAATCAGTTTGAACATAATAAAACATTTTTATAGGACTTTGAATTGGAATTGGGAAAAAAAGCATTTCCAGTCACCTCAAGTACTTGCTCTTCCTTTCTGGCTTACTTAGGCAGGTGAGAATTTGAGGCAGGTGCCCTCCAGTGTCTGCTACTATTATTTGCTGATTTTTTTAATGTAAAAGGCATTCTTTTGCATTAGTGTGTACTGTGTGTTTGTGTACATGTCTATGGAAGCTGAAAATAAAAATGGGTTCCAATAATGAAATCTTAACCCAAATTGCTGCAGTACTCTCATATTATCCAATTATAGAAAAAACAATGTTTAATTTGGAAAGAGAAGGTTCCAGTTATGGGATGAGTTATGGGGATTTGATTACAGAGCAAGATTCCTCTTAAATTGGTATTACATAATGTGTGAGTAAAAGTGCTGTGGATTTAATAACCTGGTGTTCCTGCATTTTTCAGTTCTCCTATTTAATAAGAAAAACGATCTCTTTGCTTCATGGACACAAGACCAGTGTCAGAGATTTAGGAACTGGAAATAAAAAGGAGAGGACAAGTAAATGGAATGACAGGGGAGGTGCTGTCCTCCTAAATTAGCCACAGCCAAGAAAAATGCAACTGCACTCCCCTTGCTCTATTTTAAAGAATGCACTTTGTTCCTTGAAACTTTCCATTCATGTATCAGTTAATCTACTGAGCAAAACACTTGATGATGAAGAATATAACTTTTGTGGCAGGAATATTTGGGACAAAATTGTATCTGTCTGGTAGAACAGGCTGGCTTGTTCTGCTTTCCACTGGCCTGGGTGATGGAGCCAGGGAAGGGCAGCACTGCCAGTCCCTTTTCCTCAGCTGTGCCAACACCACCAGGATCAGCATGGGCTATAAATTTGCCATTTTCTTTTCAAGCATGAGCATGAAAGGCTCAGACTTGAAATCTGCCCCCTGGTATTTCCAGTCCGGAAAAATACAAGTCAAAATCTGGGCTTTGGAGTCATCCCCTCTAGCCTGGGTCGTTGGGGTGGTTTGTTCCCATATTCTGGATGCAGGGATCCATCTGCACATGCAGAGCATTTGGGGGCTCTCAGAGACCCTGTGCAGGGGATGGGCCACAGTCAGGGCAAACCACCAACTCCCACTGCTGTGAAGAATCAAATCCTCTTTTTAAAACTCAGCCCTGGCCATTCTGTGTGATGGAGAGCGGGGAAGACAGTGCAGCGCAGGGTTTGTGTCAGCTATCACAGGAGGGTGATAAATGTGCTGTCGGAGTCCTACAGCTCTATCTGTTTGCTGTCTGCTGGTTGCATGATTCAGGATCAGTTTATGAGTTACTTCTGGAACCAGAAGGTTGCAAGGCAACAAAACGAATGCCAGCTCCACATAAATGTCAAATGTTCAAACCATTACATGTCAACATAGCCGGGGTGTGCAGCCAGCACTGCTGCAGAGCACAGAGCCAGGGACAGGCAGCAGGGCTTGGTTAGCCAAAGAAATACAGAATTGGGGAAAACTCTGATTCTAGGAGAGATACTTGGTGAAAATAAATCAGCTCCTTATAACAAAAATATGACCAGGTCTGCGTGTCATGAGATAGCCTGCAATATATGTCATGAAAGCAAGTCCTGTCAGATTTAATTACTTTTTTCTTGCAGCTTTAAACAGAGCTGGCTTCAGAATGAAGGCAGCTCCTTATTAAAAACTAAATATAAAAGATGAGATTACGACCCACGAGGAATTTAGGAACAGAGACAGTATCTAATCCTGTGCAATATCCTGTGCAATCGTGAAATATCTGTGATATCTGCAGCATTCCAGAGAATTATATTTCTGTATTAATTATTCCTCTTAATTAGTGTAGGCAGACAGAACCTAATTGCAAGGCCTTTGCAGTGTTGAAAAGCACACTTCAGTGGGTAACATCAGCAGATGAGATGTACTCCTTTAATCCAGAACAAAGGATTCTGCCCAGTTCTGCCATTTTATACCAAATCCCATGGACTTGAGTGGGGCCAGATTTTGTACTTTGGCTGTTTCTGTACACTCTGGCAGAGATGAATGCAATTTTATAATGAACCATTCACAATCTTTCCAAACAAACTCAGTAATAAAAGGATTTCCCCGCTGTCAGAAATGAGGTATTTAGAGGATGAGTGGTGAGTACAACCTTTTCTAATAAGGGCTGCATATATTTTGAGCTGCACTTCATTAATTTGCTGAAAATGCAGGAAACATTTGAATCAGGTCAGGACCAAGCAGTGCAGAGGCTGCAATGTGGTTATCATCACGGCAGGCACAAGGCAGGCTCAGGCAGAATGCACTCCCTCCAGAATGTTCCCATCAATATTATGGGTGTGAGAAGGAGCCTGCAGCCATCTGGCCTTCATTAGCTGTGTTTTCAAGCTTGATATACATGAGGCAGAAGTCTGAGGGAGACAGTCTGTTACAGTCAAAGAATTGCATCCAATGCCCAGTCCCTGGGTGAATGACCCCAGGAAAGTACCTGCTAATGAATAGAACATGGCATTTTGCACTAAGGATGATGTTGAAGTGATAAGTTTTAAAATGCAGTATATTATAATCTCCCTTTTTAAAATTAAACAGGATGTACCTCCATTCCAAGCCTTTCTAACCATTCGTTTAGCTCTGCAACGCTTAGCAAGAACGAGTCTTTTGGTAAAATCTGTGCCATTGTAAAACTGGTTTTTCACAGACTGTTGCAGAATTGTTTGCTCTCCCAATACATCAATTTTTATTGTCATCAGTGACAGCTGCACAACAGTGTAATATGATTATATTCCATAAAAGAATCGGCAACAAATCACTGTGGGCACCTCTGTGTACTTTTTGAGGTAAAGTGGTGCCTCAGACCTGTGTGTTCAACAGTCCAGACAGTGAACTAGTGCTTTTATATGGGTGCTGGACCACTCCATCCTGAAAACTGGGACCAGGAGGGACCAAAATCCACACAAGCCTTGACCTTAAAAGACCTCTGCATGTTAAATTCCTACTGACTTCAGTGGGCAGTTGAGCGTGGGAGGTTGGCAAGGCAGAGTTGGGATTTTGCTGCAGGACCCATGAAGGGACATCCCACTGTTCACCCCAAAAATCTTCCAAGGCCTTAATTAGAGCTGGTCGCCGTCTGGGTCAGTGGTTACCGGGACTGCAGAGATTTATGTGGAGTCCTCAGAGAACAGGCAGTCACTCCATCACGGCTGTTCCCTGCATTTGTTCTCCGCAGTGGTTTTGCACAGCGTGTGGGGAAATGTCTACCAAATCCATCAGCACATTCTGCAAAGCCCCACTGCAGCCCCGGCTCGTGGGGCTGTAATTACCAGTGCAAATGTGGTCTGGGCTCCTCCCTGCACAAAGAGAGGGCTTGCAAAGTCCTGGGTCAAAAAGTGATGTTTCTCTCAGCATATTGAAAACTGCAGTTCCTCCTAAAAAAACAACAAACCACCTATTCTAAGATTGATGTGTAACATAAATCAGAACTAATCCAACTGAGACTGTTAAAACAAGGCTGCTTTTTCTTACTGAACTGAAACATTTTGATGTGACAAAAATGAAATGCTAAAGGCAGAACTACCGCTATTGACTATTTTAAATGAGATTTCCCTTTAATCAGTGAGATTCTGCAAAGTGTTTCTGACTTGTTTTCCCTGGCTATTCTCAGAGCCTTGCTCTATTAATATTTATTACCCATATTTTCACACCTGGAAGGCTAAGTTGCTCCCTACTGTTAGTGAGCTACTATAACTCTGAATTTCCTATCAGGGCTGTGCTGTCAGGCTGTTGCCAGCTCCATGGTTAGCACAGGCTGGGAAGAGCCAGCCTTTACTCTTCTCTGTGGTTTGGGTTTGTCATCTTCTGATTCTTGGCTGTGAAGCGGAAGCCAGTGTGTGCCATTTACTCATCCACAAGTGAAATTTTCTTTGAGATGCTCAGGTGAAAAGTCAAGAAATCAGGGTGACTTTGGTTTCATTTTCCCTGGTGCAATGAGAGGTTTGTCTGCAAAAGATAAAGAGTCCTTTTGGCTGTGCATCCTGCTGGTGTGTGATTGACACCTGGGTGCCCTGAATTTTCTTTATGGTGGCTCCTCAGCTGAGCAGCAGGGGCAGAGCCAGCAGGCAAACACAGCACCTTCTACAGACACAAGTGCAGAGTCTGTGTTGGGACACTGAAAGCAAAGAGAACCTCCTGTTCTTTCCTGAAGGGAAGCTGTCTTTCTGGAAGCTGTCTTTCTGTTTCTTCTTCCTCCAAGGACAAGCAGATAAAAGCAGGCAAAGTCACAGAAGCACCCGTGATTTCCACCTAATATTCTTGCAGAGAGTTTTCATTAAAAATTAGCAAATGCAACACAAGATTTTTCAGCTCTCAAAAAGCTGTTGGGAAGAGAACTTTTCACCTTAAAATAATTATGCTAACTGAAAATTTGTCCACTGAAAACTAATGCCAACAGGATCCCTTCCAAGCTTCCCACATCCCCAGCTCAACACCTCCTTTTTCCTGGCTTGATGACCCCGGGGAGCGAAGGTGCAGTGGTGGCAAGGCTGGGCTGTGCTGGGGAGATGGAGCTCCTCCTTGTCCCTCTGCTCATCCCAAAGGTCAGAGCCAGGGCACGTGTGAGGAGGCTGCTCTGGGGCACATGGAGCTGCTCTGTCACTCTGCTGTCTCTCACGACCTGCTGCCTTCCACCTGATAAACCCTCTCTTTGTCCTTGTGCTCGGTGAAAGGCTGTTCACATTGACCGCACAGTTAATTTTATCTCGGTCTCCGGGCTCCTCATTTCTCTTGCCACACAAAGGAGCAGCCTGACAGCAGCAGCTCATCAGGAGCAGAGCCAGCAGAGCTCTGTGCCAGCCGCCGGGGCGGGCAAACAGCCCCTGCCTGAACCGGGTCACAACACCCCCGCTCACTGCAGGGCAGAGCTTCTGATGCCCCAGACAGATATCTGAGACAAGACAGCACTTAGAAACTTCATTAACTGTCAGACCTGAGATGGAAAATGGGCGATAAGGCAAAGAGGTGGGGTGGGAAGTGCTCTGTTGACATTGGTAGTGATGAGGGGAGCGTGGATGCTCCTGGGTGGCCCTGAGGAAGTCACGGTTGTGGGTCCAGGCTCTCCGAGGGGGGCAAGGCTTGTGCCTCCCCAGTGCAGCAGCACGTGTGGAAGGGACCCAGAGGACTGATAAGCACAAGCCATTGTACAGCCAGGGCAAAAGGTTCACTTTGTTTACCAAAGTGAGTGAAGTCATTTAATACAGAGGCCCAGCCCAGTTCAGTCTGCCAGGAAAAAGACTGAAGAGAAAAGAGCATGGATTGGGATGGGGACTGCTGCCCTGGCCTGCAGGATATGGATATGGTGTCTACTGTATGCTGTGATGGTGCAGAAGGTTTATCCATTAGTTTTGTCCCCTCAGAGCTTAGCCACTGTCCTTAGAAGGAGACAGGGTAAAACCACCTTTTCATCATAACATGAGGTCAGCCTATGGATGAGCCTGGGAAGTGCTGCTTGATCCCATTTTCCTAAAGTCTGGTAGATCCACATCAGCACCCCATGGTTTGATGAGGTCAGCACTGCAGGACAGACACTGCCTTGAGTCACAGACACAGTGCTAGGCCAGCACCAAACCCGGGTGCCTCCAGCACAGGTTCCCACGTGAGAAACCCATGGATGTGATCCCCGAGCATGGCCTTGCTTAGCAGACACTCGCTGACAGTTCTTGTATTCCCCAGGGGGGACTGGGCTGACTCACGCTCCAAACTTTAATCCAGCATTTGGGATGGGCAGTGTTTCTGCTCTGAGTCACACCAAGCCGGCTGGGAAGACGCTACCGCGGGGTCCCAGCTGAGCGCTGCGGTGCAGGGGATTTCATGCTGCTGTCACGGGGCCTTTGTGGAGGTCACATTGTTCTCAGGAGAATCAAAGACCCTTCCCTGCCTCAGCCATTCCTACAGCGTGCTCCAGAGGCTCAGCTCTGCACAGGAAACGCTCGAAGCGGTCCCTGAGCAATCGCAAGTAAATATGTAATTGGAGCTCAACGCTCAAGAGTGTCAGGAGCCAATATCACCACCCTCCCAAGTCATGCCTGCATTTAAAGATCCCAAGGAGGCCCTTGCTGTCACTGTTGTGGTCCTGGATGAAGAATGAGCCTGTATTTCCCTCTGAAGAGAGCAGCTGCTCCGCGGATGCGAGCGGAGGAGTGGCGGTGGAGGACCCCAGCAGGCTGCCTCAAACCCGGCCAAGAACAACACCAGAGTACAATGCAGGGAGTTTGTTTTTCACAAGGTTTCTCCCGGCTTCCATGGGCTGGGCGCATGACTCCAAATTAATGGAATGCAATAATTAATTTCACTTGTCAGGCCAGCATTACCCTATCTGCTGCTGAAAGTGCTGTTGCATCACACTGGGTCTTGGGATAGGTTGGAAACCTGGAGGAAATTGTATGTGGAGAAATCATGGACAGGCCTAACCCGGGACTGGATGCAGCATATCTAAGAAGGACTTTTATGCCTGATAGTTTCCTTTTAATTAAGTGTAAGCCTGCCTAAGAAAATAGAATGTGAGGTCAGGGGGTTGAGATGGAAAACCAAATGACTGGGCCACAGGTTGTGTTTCACAGAGGGAAGAGGCAGTGTGAGGATTTTTTTATTCAGGGCAGAGATTAGCTGGTTTCTGTGTTGTTTGATGTAAATCCTTCAAGTGTAAATACCCAAGAGATAAAAGCAAAGAGTGTCCCTTCTTCAACAGCACCTTAACTGAGCCACTGCTGTCCTGCAGGGTCCTCAGAGCTGTGGGGATTATGGCTTGGTCTGGGGTGAGAAAATGGGCAATAAAACCATGGGGTCACTCCCCCGTGAGTCTGTTTCCTTCCTCTCCCTCCTGCAGACCTCAGTCAGCTCTCCACAGAGAGAACCTGGGCTGGACACTTGAGCTCACACAAACCCAAAAACTTCATTTAATACTCGTGCCTCAGTGCCTGAGCTGCAGATTTCCCAGCCAGGTGAAGAGGAGCACCTGTAACACTAAGGAGAGCCACTGCCTCCAAGGAAGTATCACTTCCCTCTGCGTAGCAGCATGTTGAGGCTGGAAGGATTGGAGTTGTAGGACTCACTGTTGCAATTACTGGTGTTGCTGGATGGATGTTTCCCTTCGTGCTGCGCAAAGTTGTATTCTTTGGGAAAAAATAACAACTCAAACCTCCTCAGAAACCACTTAAGACATGAGATGTAGAGAAAGATTAATGAGAGGAACGGACACAGTGCAGTTTCTCAGACTGAGGATATGGCTTGGTTTAGCTGCACTAAAGCACAGGCTCAGATGTGTCCTCGAGGGCTCTGGGAACCTGCCGTGTGCAGGGTGGGCTCACGGTGTGTCTGCAAGTTCTCTCTCCACAGCACGTGCAGACACTGCCAGAGAGCAGGTGAGGCACTGGATTGTGTCACTTGCACACTTCCCTCCCACCTTCAGGACAGATTTAGTCTTTTTACTTCTGGCCAAGACCATCCTTCATTCCTAGGAATGGAAATTATATTCCAGACCAGCTTGGTTTTCCCTTCCTTCATTGCTGAAAATTGTTTGCTCCAGGAGTGAAGAATCACGAAACCCAGACTTGGAAAAGTTATTTTCTTTGAAAGAAACAATCCTAGACCAGTGAGTTTTCTGCATGAGTAATTGTTTGCATCCCATTTGCTCTCTAGTCAAGCCTTTGGGCTCTGGCAAACTGGAGAGAAGCAGATCAGGGTGATTCCTGGTGTCCTGGAAATCACAATGACACCTCACTGCAAGAGTCCTAGTTTGTATTTGATCATTTTTTAATGATTCCTTTTCTTAATAAAATATTTATACATGGAAGATCTGTTCCAAATCACTTCAGCAAAGAGCAATTGCATTTTGAGAAACTGATCCCTCTATTCTCATTCATTCTGGGAAACATCCATTCTTTGGTATATTTGGTCCAACACAAATGTAAGTTACTAAACTCGTCATATAAAGCTGTGTGATCACTGAGTTCTGCTTGGCTTTATGAATTTCCTGTTGTTTAACCACCTTTGCTTAGTGTGGCATGTAATTCTTTCCAGGGAAATGCTGTGATCCATGTTATTAAAATTTCTGCACACCTAGGGAATTCAACTTCTTTCAGATAATTTATCAAGCAAATGTGGAAATTTTTTTTTCCAATCCTCCTTTTAAATTTTGTGCTAATTTTGACCCTGATTTAAGATCATTAACATTGAGATTTGCCCTCTATGGACCTTAAAATTCCAAGCTCATGAAAACTATTTGATCTCTAGGAACTGATTTCAGTCCTTGAAAGGCTAGCACACGCCATGGGGTCATATTTATTTTATGAGATGATTTTTTCCTAGTGAGATCAGTTAATGGAGCAGCCAGTGTTGCAAAATGTGGAATAAATTTCCAATACTATACTGCAATACCCAGAAAAGATCTCACCTGCCATTTACCAGTCAGTAATAGGTGCATTTTAATAGCNCTATATATATATATATTTAAAAAATGGTTTCCTGCTTTCTTACTGAACACTGGGGAGTTAAAAGTCAACTCTGCTTCCTTCAACCACTGAAAGATTGCTTTCAGGTGCTATAAGAGTTCTTCCCAGGGTTTACTATAACTCAAGGCAGCATCCACACAGGCCACTGCATACCCCAAATGTTTGCATAGCAGCAGGCTGGTTACTTGAAAGACACTGAGGAGCAACCCACACGAACCACAGCTTCATGCTGAAAAAGGTCTGGTAAGCACTGAAAATTTTGTTGTGGTCTTGGAAGATTCTGCTCCAGGTGGTGCCAATATCTGTGACAGAAATCCAGAAAGCTGTTTTTTTTCCTTGGCCTTCACATCAGCTGGTACCCAAGGCTGGAATTGTTATTTAGCCTCTGTGCTGCAGCACTAAATTATTTAGTGCCAACCTCCTGTGTGGCCACCAGGCAGAGATTTCCTTCTGAGATGTTGCCTTCTGCCTCCAGCACTGCCTCAATTCCAGTCTCTGAACACAGCAGAATTCCAGGAAAAGGAGCATGACAATTTAAGGGCTAGTGTTAGATACTGGCTGCAGGGGAACTGTTCAAAACGGTACACTGGATCCATATCACACTTAAATCCACTGGAAAAACTCTCTGCTCTCACCAGCAGCACCAGCAACCCTCTTCACCCACTCCAGCCCGGCAGGAGAGCCCGGCTCTCACCCCAGCAGGAAAGGTTTTTGCATCCCAGATGCAGACAGAGCCAACACTGCTCTTGTTCACACATTTCTCACTAATTTAACGTTCCAAAAATGGTATTTTTCCTGCAATAAAGTTTGAAAAATGCCAGGACGCTCCCAGGCAAGTGATTCATGTGCCTGTTGAGGGGTTGGGGAGGGGACGGGGGGAGTGTGGATGTTCACACTGTCTAATTTTAGATGTCTAATTCAATTAAGGTCTGGCCTGGTTACACACTCAAAGAGACTTGCCTTCCGACAGGGGTTACTCAGAGCTCCCAAATTAGGAGCTGCTCTGGCCCTGGGCTGGGCAGGACTGTGAGCCCAGGGCCAGGCACTGCTTGTACGCCCCGGACACGTTTAGTTTGCTCAGCTCTCTCCGCGGTGGCATATTGAAATACAGCCTTCTTATTTTGTCTCAGGAAAGGCTTTATTGGCTTAGCCTTCTGCCCCACTTTAACCTCCCCTTCCCATTTGTTATTTGTGAAGACTCAGCCCTGATTAAAACCAGCCCCATCTTTATACTGTGTGGTGGCTGTTGCTTCCTCTCCATGGATTTCTTCCACAGGATTCAGAGTTTCCTCCGCCCGGCACGTAGGAAGCCAGCAGGCAGAGCGGGCCAGAGAATTAGAGTTCCTTTGTAGCTTTGCTTTAGTTTTCCTTCTGTTTGATTTCCAGGAGAGGGATTATATGTTGCCTGTTTTTTAATATTTAAAAAAAAATGACTCAGGGCCTGGCTGGCTCAGTCAGGGTGCCCAGCAGCCCTGCAAGGCACTTCTTAACCCTTAGTGCTCTTGCACCACTATCAGAGAGTTTGGGGAAAGTTTCTTTGTCCTTCACCTTCCCCATCCCATGCAAAGTGATCATGGATGAACTGATATTTATTTTCTCTATTATTTAAATCAGAAAAAGTAAATTCTCAGGACATTTGTCACATTCTGAGCACTGTGATGCCAGAGATTAAAATGAGCAAATTCAAAGTGCATTTCCACCCCCTCAGCTATTGACTGATAAATTATAAATCCCCTATGTACTATATCCCATATAAAACTACACAATCCCTCACACCCTCCCAGTGGTTTTGTGGAGCTGAGATTAGACTGGAGGTGTCCCAGTGCTGCCCTTCTTATGGCCAGCAGGCAATGGGAACCCACCGTGACCCCAGAAAAGGAGCCAAATTAAACCATATTCACCAGCTCATCATTTTCAACTGCCTGCATTCTTCTGGTCTCTTAAATCAGCCTGTGCAAGGGTGTGGGCTTGTCAGATAAAGAAATAATTAAACATCTGCCTCTTGACTGCACTGCTCATTCCACTGAAAAAGTGGAGTGAGGTCTCCAGCCATGGCAATATTCCATGAGTCTGAAGAGGTAAGAGCTGTACACTGGGCATAGTGTCCTGGCAAGGGTTTCCTGATGCTTTGAGCAATTCCTTTTAAAATTATGCATAGGAAACCCAGGCTGTAACCCTAAGTCATGCCAAAACAATCTCCCCCCTTCTAGATTTATAAAGTTTGCCCAGCTTTCTGCCACTGCCACCCAGGTGGTACTTCACCTTACTACAGAAAAACACCTATAATTTTATTTCTTTGAAAAACATGTGAAACTTTTGGCTCAAAGGCTGGGTGGGAAAAAAGTACATTTCTTAGTGGTTTATTGCCCTTAGGAAAACATACTTCAGTTATGAAGTATTCCCCCCTGAAAACTTACTTGACATTTTGTCGAGAAAATAGTAACATTTCTACAAAGTTGGCCAAACTACTTAATATCAGAGCTGTAAAGCAAAGACCTAAAGAAATGTCAGTGTGGATGAGACTGGTGACCTGGATTGGTTTTATTCCACCGTTATGAGCACGCACTTGTGCTGAGGGACCATCCTGTGAAGGTTTGCCCACAGTAGCACGAGCTGCTCCTGTAAGAGAAGCCATGTGGGTGCTTCCCTGTCTGGCCAAGGGGTTCTTTCCTGCTCTGTGTGAGGCTGGAGGGTGGGAGGTGAAGGCAAGAGAGGTTTGGGCATCCTGGTGAAGCTCCTGAGGAACTGGACCAGCTCCCTGAGGTTCAGGTGAGCTCTGGACTGTTCCATAAGGGAGACCTGAGCACAGAACAGCTTTTCTCTGTATTCTGGGAGCCTCAAACCACTCCAAATCCTCTGTCCTTCCCTATCTTGGGCTCCCAGACACATGCCATAAGCAGGTCAGAATGGATATGATGACACACTTCTGTCAGTGTTCACTGGCAGAGAAATAAGCCTAGCTTAGCTCAAAGGAGTTAATTAATTAGTGTCTGTCTGCCTGTCTGTCACCCATCCCTTCAGCTTGCTCTGTTGAAATCAATGAAAGTTTTGCTACTTGGGAGCACAATTTCACTGCTTATCTCTCTGCTCAGTCTCAGAGCAAGGACACATCAGAAAGCAAACCCCTGTCCCTGCTGCCCCCACTCCAGGCACCTCTCAGGTGCCTCCATGTGTATCCACAGCTGAGGTTCCACGAGGCTCATCCAGGCTCTGCAGTTGTTCCCATCTTTGAGGAGCAGGAGAGTTAAATGCTGTGTCTGAATAAATCTGAACTGCAAGAAAGTTCAGGCCCATGCTGGGATGTGAACTTTCTGTCTCGAGCCCATTTCTAGTTTCGCTGTAAACAATTTCAGAATGTGATTAGATTTTAGGGGAAACTTGTAATAGAGCTGTAATAAGATATGATGTAATAGGTAATAATAATAATAAATAGCAGCTGTTAAGGAAAGCTTTTTCTGCGTTTATCCCAGAAGGATACAGGGAGTCAGCTGCAACTTCATATTTTGAAAGAGGGAATATTAAACGCTAGGACCGTGATGCAATGATGTTATTGTAAACTCTAACAGGAAAGCCCAATGTGTGAGAGTTAAGACCAGCAGAAGATGCACGCAAACAGCTGCTCTGACACAAATTCCCTCAAGTTCGCTTCACTTTCTTTTATTTAACTCAGAGTTAATAGGCTGGACTTCCAGATATTGCTTTCAATAGGCTCTGGGCTGCTGAGAACAGTGGGGTTTCTGCTCTCGCTTCCCACCTAACGAACCCTCAGAGTGCTCCTAAAGAGATTACCGTGAGGTGTCTCTCCAAACCCCTGTCTGCAGCAGTGTCACTCAGCATCCAGCAACACCCCACCCTCAGTTCATGCCTCTGGGAGAAAAGCAATACAGAGTCAACAGAAGTTCGGGCTGGAACGTCAACTTCAAAACGGAATTTCCTGGCGTTTTTCGCAGCATGCCATAACTGAAGTGTTAACTAATATTGCCCTGTGTATTTAATCTCCATGTGTTGAAGGAAAAAGATCTTTCATGGAAAGACTGGAACAGATAAACCTATATTTAGCCTTCTATAAACACCTCCCAGGGTCACGTTTCTTAAATGCAGACACCAAGGATCGAGTGGAGAAAGTGTATGACTGTGGGCATGGTTATATTTCACTCAAAAAATGGGCATTTCTGTGTACGATGGACAAAACCCATAAACCAGGCAGTATGTTAAAATAAAACTTGCCATTGTTGACCATAACAAGAAATGATCCAACTGGGGAGAAAAGGAAACACATTTTTTGGGTCATTAACCTGTCAGAAGGTTTCCAGGGTGAAGATACTGAGCAGCAACATCAGACAGACGGCGGGGCTGGTTCTGCTGTACACAGCTCTTCTCCTCCACCTGCCCTTGGCACACAGTGGTGCCAAAACCCTGCCCGCCCTGGGCTCTGCCAACCCATTTCTGACATCAGCTTTGCTTTCCACATAACTCATTTGCCTTCTGCAGCCCAGGAGGGAGCCCTGGGTCCCGTCCTTCCTGCCAGGAAGGGGCAGTGGGGACTTCTTGGTAAGATGAGGACCCCGGTTCAGCATCTGCAGATGCAAGGAAATGGTGAGGGTTTTTTCCCTCCAAACTTAAGGACATGCCGGGCTACTCGTGGTGTCAGTGTTAGAGAAGAGAAACAGAACTGAGTGTCCCATTACACTGGCTTTCTGCTGTATTTGGGAACAACCATTACGTGAGAGGCACTGCCTACTGCCTGCTCTAAGTAATCCAGGCCTGATCCAAAGCCCCAAACCATCTGCCCTGCCAACAAAAGCATGTTAAATAACTTACCAGAAAGTACATTAAAACAGTCTCCTGTCCTTGGTGTTATTTTGGTATTTTGCTGCCTGTGCAATGTTACCACATTGTGCTTGCTGCTCTGCTGTGCTCTTAGCATAACAAAGCTAGAAAAGCAATCATCCTTTCACCTGAATCCTAGAAACTGGCTCATTTTTAATATCTGAACATGTCCTGAATTCAAACCAGGATTTGAGTTTTCTGCAGATTCGTCCCTAAAGTTGAGGGGATTTTTCAAGAAGATTTACCATGTTTTCTACTGTCTTTTAAGAACTGAAAGCCTTTGTGTCATGTTGCGTTGCCAACTTCAGGGAGAAAAAGCAGGTATTGGTGAGTGTGCTGATGAATCCAGAAGGATCTGAGAGTGATTAACTTCAAACAAAGAAGTTATGCTGCCTTAATGATGAGATTCTTATCTGAGCTGAATGCATTTAAATGTGTATTTTACAGTCCACCGGTCAAGTCATAAAAATACTGTTAAATCTTAAAAGAAAAGCTGAAGGTTAATAGGTCACAAATCAGCCACAGAATTTTATGGGTCAGGGAACAGCAGGTTTTATTCTTTTCAAGGTGCCCTGCAAGACAAGGTGGATGGAGTTCAGAGAGTTGCAGGTTGGGTGGGGATGTCTCTCAGCAATCCCCACACAGGGAGTGGGGAAGATCACCCCACAAAATCTGGGCTGTCACACTGAGGAGAACACTGATGCCAGCAGAAAATGCCCGGTGTCCTTTCCCAGTGACACAACACCTCGGTGGCATTTTATCCTCTGAAATCCCTGCCAAACACCACCATGGAAAAAGAGAAAAGGCCACAATGCTGCCTCTGCATGTTCCTGGGCTCCACGAAGATCTAACCAAGCACGTTTCCATCTGCTACATTTCCCCCTTTGAAACCGGGAATGTTGTTCTCCTGCGATTGTCGTATTTATTTTACGAGTCGCACTAGGAATGCTGTGTGGCACTCTCTTGGCTGCTCCTGCCTATGATTTACAGTAGTTATAAACATTCCAAAGTATACATGTAAGTTAAATGATACATTAATATTATAAAGTTACAATTCTGGTATAAATGTGTCATCAGTTTGAAAATTCAGTTTTTCCCTTGCCCAGCTTTGTGATTAGGCTGACTGGAATCAGCTCGATGCAAAAGCACCACAGACATGAATTCAGTGTGCCTGTATGTCCCCAAAGTAAAGCAGTGTGAAGACAAGAAGAGAAGGGTACTCTGCCAAGCTGAAACAGTTCTGGATATTTAACTGCTTACATGCATTTTCATCATATTCTGCAAGAAGGAGAACAAGAGGGGGAAAGGTAATTGCACCTCGTGCCCATGATGGAAGACAAATGAGACCTTGGCAATACTCTCCAAAGTCCAGCTCTTCCCGTGGGTTTGTGCCATTGCAGTTGCTCCTGCAGTGCCAGAAACCAGGGAGCTGGACTGGCAGTTTGGAAGGGCCTGGCTGCCCCAGTGGCCACACGCTGCTGCGGCTCCAGGAGGGTCAGATGGAGCCAAATCCACAAGCCAAAGCCTGGCCGGTGCTGGCCGGAGTCCCAAGTGCCCCTGGGACACTTGCACAGACACGATCCAGCTCGTCCCGTGCCCATCAGGGCACTCCAGCCCCACCAGCTGGGCTTTCCTTCCCCACTTGCCCCACTTATCACTTTGTGAAAAGAAAGGTTGTCCTCTGCTAGGAGGAATGACCCAGCCTAGCACTGCCACGGGAGGATTCCCACAGAATTCAGGGATACCTCTGTCTCCTGCATTTGCAGAGTGGCTGTGGCAGCAGCAAATCAGAGAGAAATCGGATGATTCCTCCAAGATCACTCAGGAAATCAATGTCTCTGTGACAAATGAAACCCAGCACTTGGTCCACCCAGACTCCAGCACCAACATACAGACACTCAGCTGGCAGGTATTCTGCAAAATGTCATATGGGTATGCAAATTAGACTAAGAAAAATCACTTATATATTGAATTAAATAGAATAAATTAAGATGAAAAAAGCTATCAAAAGAAAAGGAAATTTGTGGCATTAAGAATTTACAGGATCAGTGTCAAAGTCGGCTGGGGACTGGTTATTTGGAAAGAAATGAAGTGACTGTTATATCCATCCAGTTATGTACCACTAGTCTGAAGAATCCTTAGGAATGTGGATTTTCAGAATTAAATATATTAATTAACTATTTAATAAAAAGAAATTACCCAATTTTAACACTCACATCACAACTCTGTTTCAGCTGATTCATAGGCAGGTTGGAATGTCCCTAAATCCCTGCAAATGTCACCTGCATTGTCTTAATAGTCAATTCCTCATCAGTCATTCAATAAATTCTTTTTTTTTTTCCTTTCTAAAAATTTATGAGAAAACATCTTGGCATTCAGAAGTGCAGCTCTTGGGAAACATTTCCCCCTCCTGCTAGACCCCGGAGAGGGGGTGAGCTATCAGATCAAACAAGCCTACCACAGAGCAGCTCCAGCTTTCATTGTTGCAGTATGAAAGTATTTTATGATGTCTCATAACTCATGTGCGAGGCTCTGATAATGGGCACGTCAGCCCCCACGTCTCACACTGCGCTCAGAAATACGGCTTGTTTACCCACCCCACGGGCTGCAGCCTGAGAGCAGATTTACATTTGAAAACACTCAGCGCCGGCTCGCAGCCTCGCACTGCCTTGTGAAAAGCACCCCAACACCAAACAAAGCTGTCACCCTCCTCCTGGTAATGAATGTTTTAGGGTTTCACATCTTTGGTCCCTGAGCTTGGAGACAAACGGAGTCAAATCCGTACTCGGTGTCCTTTTCGGGAGATGCACTTGGGGTATTTCACACGTCCCTTTCTCCCTGTGCCCCCTGCACACTGTGGGAGAGCTGGGTGGGTGGGTGGCCAGATGGGACAGAGCCACAGCATGTCTGTGCTAAGGCTCCCATGTCCTCTTTGTTTTATTGTGTTTTGGTGCATTTAGCATTTGACTTACAGTCCAAATCTTGCAGATCTCTGCTCTCAGCCATGAGAAACAGCCTCGCAGCCCGTACGATTGCACTGAAATTCTTCAGTATGTAACTGAGATGAACCTTTGGGTCTTAAGGGAAATGTAATGAACCTCAAGCATGCATTTAAACATACAAACAGATAAAAATAAAACAATGTGATGACTTCTAAGCCAATTTCACAATTACGCTGCCTGAGTCACAAAATTAAATTGCTTGGAGTTGGCAGTAACATATGAACTTTTATTTGGGTCTGTGCTCTATTCCATTACTGTATTAGCTCCTTAAAGAGCAAAATGAAGTATGACTTAGCATTCAGCAGCAAATCCTCCCCATTTTTTGTGCCCTGTGCTGCAGTAGCAAAGTTTAAGTGAAACTATTTTTTGACAGAGACAATAAGTGCAAGATATTGCCTGACTGTAAAAATGAGTTGGTGTTTCAGTTAACTATCTCTTTCCCAATGCAGAGCATTAAATGTCAACCAGAGGCATTAGCCAGTGGTTTAAAGGAGCCTGTTGATGGTTTTAAATATTCAAGCAGTGTTTTGCTGCCGTGTTTGTATAAGGCTGGGCAGCTGACAAGGAGTTCTGCAGAGCATAAGGGTTGCACTGTATCACCCCAGAGCCTAGAGAGAGCCAGACACTGAGATATAAGGGACAGGAGGCTTGGAGAAGGGCAGCACATCCCGCTCCGAGTGTGGAGCTTGGTGCATTTCCCATTAATTGCTGTGTATTCTGGATGTGGATCCTCCCCCCGTGTCCCCAGCTGGCCCATTCCCCCAGTGCCCTGTCCACGCCGTGCCCGTTCCACCTCCAATGCTGCCTTTATCTCCCGGCTTGCCGAGGCTCGCTGCCCACCACACAGCATCCCTTTCATCTTTGGGAACCGAATTCCTGGCCAGAACAAACTCTGCGTGCCAGAACACATCTGGGAGGGGTGGCAGGGCCGGGCAGCGAGAGGCTGCGTGGCAGAGCAACAGGCAAAGGGGCCTCAGGGGTTAATTTCTGGTCCTTTCACAGGGCAGGGCAGGTGAAAGGGAGTTATCCAAACCCCTTGGAGGTTTTTCCATTGGTTACAGCACTGCTCTAACCTGTATTCTCAGGCTTCAAATCACACAAAACCACCTTGATGTGACTGGAATTTCAGCCCTGAAATGTCCTTTCGTGCAGAGTTCCCAGCCAAGGGTTGTTTTTTGGGTGTCATTTCAGGCAGGAGGGCAGGTTGCTCTCCGAAAGCTCAGCCTGGATGTAGGGAACAACAGGCTTTCATGAAAAGGCTATTCCCAAATAAATAAATAAATAAATGCTGTATATTGTATTTGGAAGCACATAGGAGGTTATCCACACAAGCCAAGTGCTATGTTTTCCAATTGTCCAATGAAATAGATTTACATAGAAGCAAGGAAGAAATAAGGCATTTTATAAGACTATTCCTAACCTCCATGAACTAAGACATCTTGATTTAAAACTGCTCTGTGCCCAGCAAGAGGAAATAGTTTAGACTACATGTGAGAAGAGAATAATGGCTCCATCAGGTAGTCTGTCAGCTCATGTAAATAGGGCTGGGCTGGTGTGTAGGGAAAGGGGGTGAATGATCTACTCTCCCAGGAAAGGGCATTTAATGGAACAGATGGATTGTACCATGGGACTCGTACAGCAATTCCTCTGGGTCCCTTTGAAAATTACAGGCTGAATAGACACAACAGGAAAAATAAAGTCTGTATTTACAGGGGAAAAGCTGAGCCCCAAAGCATTTACAAACTCAATCTAAAGCCTCTCAGAAGTACAAGCTGAATCGGTATTTCTTAAAACCTATCACCTTCTCTACAGGAACTCCTCCTTAATCAGTAGAAGCAGCACAAAATGTACCATTTGACAGTAATGCTGCTCTCTGTGCAAAACTTTACTGAATTTATATTTCAGGATGTCTCTTTCCTGCTTTATTTCAGGCAGAACTCTGCATTGCCAAAAGACTCCAATGCAGAACAAAGTTTTATGAGCCTAAAGACCAAGGTCGATTGAAAATCAGGAATCATTCATGGAAAATTAGCAAATGTGACACACGCAGAGTGAAATCTGCATTAAGAACTGACTCCAACTGGCAAGGCCCTAACCTGCGGGACAGCTTTATTGGATCTCCCAGGATTACAGCATAATTTTCTCTGACAACCGGTTCACAATCCAAACGGAGCAGAAACCCTTTCTGAGGCAGTTCTGAGGCTGCCTGCTGCGTCAGGACCTGCGAAAAGTATCAAACCAAAACAAGCAGGAGGGATTTTTTTCTTTTTTGCTTTGTGGTGCATGAGGAAGGAATGGGCTTGAAATGGTGAGAGCTAAGGCGCTGCTTCAGACTCTGCACTTCTGTCCAGACAGACTTTGAACTCCTGTGAACATCAGCTGGAGCTCCACACTCCGGGGTGGAGGAGCAGCCCCAGCAGATGTTAACACAGGGCCAGCACCGAGTGTTTCCAGGCTCCGTCATGCCTCAGGTCCATCCGAGGCACCACGTCAAGGCTGAGCTCTTCCCACACCTCTGCCATCTCCCCAGCACTCCTCACTTCCCTTGACTGTTTAGCCAAAACCCTGGCCAGAACAGATCATCAGAGTTGCTCTAGGGCTAATGAAAAAGTCTGGGAGAATTCATTCATGCCACAGAAAAACCTGGGGCTCTTGGGCATCACCTCCAGCCCTCTGTGACCCCGTCCCACAGCAGGGAAGGCCAGCTGCTGAGTGAGGGCAGGAGGAAGCTCCTTGTGCAGATTCTGAGCAGCGAAGCCGATGGAGAGCACCATCCCCACAGTTCAACAGACTCAGAAAGGATTTTGGTTGGAGCTGGAGCCACCTCCCAGCGAATGAAGGTCCCCAGGTGCACTGTCCCCAGTGGAGTCACACAGATTTTGGGTTCTTGGGCAGAAGCAGGAGTGGGAAGTATTTTTTGAAAGGAAAGCATGGAGACACTTGTAGCACTGCTGTGGCAAAAGGAGTTTTGAAGGGACAATCTGGGGCAGCTTCATGGAGTGCAGGACAGAGCCTGGTGCTGGAGCAGGGGAGAGGATGCTTGTGAAACACGGGATGGTGATGGGCTGTGAGCTGGGAAACCACCAGGGATGTGTGGAAGGTGTGGCACGGGAAGTTGCTGCAGCCTGCACGCTCTGATGAGATCGGCACATGGATTCAGTGTCAGGGAAAGCAAGGCCACACATCTGGGGACACCCAATAAAAATGCAAAATATGCTTTGGATGGAAACGTTCATGGGGAAACTAAAGAGGAAACATAGCTGCTGGCAGCAGCAGCTGCAGAGCAGTGAGGCAGGGCTGGGGATGGAGAGAGGCTGGGGTTGCAAAGCAAAGGAGATAACTGCTCCCCTCAGCTGGTCACATCAGGAATCCTGCAATCAGTGTAATCCTATTTGCTCTATAAATTTATAAAGGAGATAATGGCCTTGTGATAGGAGAGATGCTGGTTTTGGGAGGACCAGCTCAGCCAAGTAGTTTTGAGCACGGCAAAAGGTAATCTCTTCCTAATTCAGGGTAAGGCCCCCTGAAGGGAGGGGTGAGGAAGAACTGCTCTGGTTTTGGGATAGGCACGCTGCTTCCCTCAGGCAGGGCTGCTGCTTCTGCCAAAGGGAATGGTGAGAAAATACATTTTGGTGGTATGTGCTGCCAAAATATTGCAAACATTCAAGTCACAAAGAGGTGCTGCAGGGATGGCTGTACCTCTGCAGGCAGCAGCTGCTGCTTGGGATGATGGAATTCAGCAGGAAGCAACAGGGACTGCAGGATGTAGCCCTGAGGATGCTTCAAGGGTCAATGTCCTTGCAGGTGCCTTCAGACTCAGTGAGATCACAGGGGTGAGAGTAGATTTGGACAGGTCAATGAGTCCTTGTGCTTTTCTGTGCCCACATCTGGTAGTTGCAGGGGCTGCAATTACCATCTTCTGCCCTTTTTAAACTCCTCACATAAGCAGCAAATGGGTCATGGTAGGGAAGTGCCAAAAGAAATCTTTCAATCTGTTTTTGTTAATATGAAAAATGTATTGCATTTTTCTAAATCCAGGGGAAAAAACCAGACAAAGAAGAATTGCTTTGTCTTGAACCAAAAATTAAAACCCCCAAAGCCTTCCTTGTGAAGTGAGCTAGGAGTGACTTGGATAAACACATCTATTGACTTTAAAATATAATACTTTTCCTCAGAAGGAATGAAGGACACGGAGGGGGCGTGTATATTAGAAAGGTATTTACATTGCCTTAACCTGGATTCACCTTTTGTTTTTCTCTACAGTATTTATTTTCTTTGCATAATGTTCTCCTGAACATTAGCCCTCTTGCCATAATTGCATGAAAGGGTTTTCAAGAATGCAGATTTCATTGTCTGCAGTTCTGCTTTAACCTTTATGTAACTTTTGTCTCCAACAAACTCTAACTTTCCGCATTCTTTCTCATTCCTTCTCATTTCATCTTCTCTTCTTGATGAATCCTTTGCTCTTATTGAATCTCTTCACCTGTTACAGTTTTCAATAGATAAAACCACTAGGACCAATCAGCAAAGGAATGTTGGCTTTTGCTCAGTAAGAGCCAAAACTCGTGCTACAGAAGACTAAATTTGTGTCTTTTCTGTATGTAAAACTTCAGTAATAGAGTTTCTCACCACAGGAAAAAAAGATCCACTTTAAAGAACCACATGGTGCCAATGCCCATGCATTTGATTTATTCCTAAACCCATTGGAGGAGGCTTTGCTCTTTCCAGGAGGCTGCCAATGCTCAGTAATAACTGCAGGGCTCTTTGTGTCCCTGCAGCCTCAGCACGTGGGGGATTATTTCGCCTTTACAGTGTTTTCCTTCACTTCCCTGGTGTCAGGGGATGTGTGGGATGTGGGAAATGGCCTCATCACTCTGCAGAATAACTTGCTGAAATACATGATGGAGAGGAGCTCGAAGTGCATGGGCTTAGTTTGTAACCCCAAGGATGGCTTGGGAAGGCTTGGAAGGACTGAGATACAGCCACACAGGCAGGCTCAGAACCAGCCTTTAAGCCAACAGGATCCGCAGAGCTGAGCAGCTCCGTGCGTGATGTCCCCCAGTAGGAAAACAAAGGCGCCGTGCATGCAGCCACAGCAAAAGGCAGTGTGGTAAAAACTCAGCCAAGGATGGCTTTTTCCCATGTGAAACCAGATTAAAAGCCAGAATTCAGTACCAGAGGAAGCCTTTGTGGTTGAGAATTAAGCTTGTTCAGCAACCATATAGGATAATAAACTTGTCCAGGGCTATAATGGTTACTGTTAAATCCTAGAAATATTTAAAACCCTAATAGTTCTGCGCTGAAACCAACCTTCACTCCTTACAGATTAGGAATTATCTAGAGCAGGCAAAGCTCCCACACCAGCATCGTGGGCATTTCAGACCACCACAGGCTGGAGACTGCACAGGGACCAGGAGTGGTTTTATCAGTAATGGGCATCTGGAAATGAAGATGAGTGTTGAACTCCTTTAAAGAGCTTGCCCAGCCCAGAGCGAAACAGGAAGGGCTCTCCAAGGTACGGTTGTTTCTCGGGGCTGTGCTGGGCAGCTGCCAGCTTTATTCACAAAACTGCTGCCTTTCCTCCTTCCATAATTGCAGTGGGCAGAAAGCCACCTCACAGAAAAGAACTGGCACATCCTGGAGCTCCATCCTCCCGCCTCAGCAGAGTTCTTAGGATGAGCTGGCTGGCAGGTGCAGCCGCCGTCTTCCCACAAAAAAAATGTGTGTGACCTCTCTTTGCCCCTTCAAGCTCAGTGCCCACTCTCAGAGTTGAATTTTCCAGTGCTATGAATGTCAGCCTCCAATTGTTCAGGTGCCTTTTCACATCAAAAGCTTTCAGTTTTTCTCCTCCAGCTTGTGAAAATTGATTATTTATCCTTCCACTGCTCAGTTTGATCCTGCCTTATGTCACGAGCACCATCAAACCAGTGGCAGTTACATCCAAGTCACCAGCAAGTTTTCAGTGAATTGGGGTTTTGTGTTGTTGGAAAATGGCAGTTAATTAGAACTGAAGCTTTCTGTGCAAATGTATTTGTTTTGCTAAATTTAACTCAAGACAAGGTGTGAAACTGCTCAGCAAGGAGGCAGAGCAGGAGTGTACCCATTTCTCTCTCTCCTGCCCTGATCATCCAGTATCTGGTGTCCATACCCCTCACCTGCACTCTGGAAAGTTATTTTCAAGTATTTTCTTTTGAAATAGTGTAAAATCTTTCACCTGGCACCCTAACCAAGGAGTGGGGGAGCAAAGAAATCACTGTGAGAGATGGATGCTGCAACCTGGTGCCTTAGGCAGTCAGCCAGAATAAAAAATATCTATTATTTTCTTTGGGGAGAAAAAAGCAAACAACAATAGAAGTTTTCAATTTAATTCCTTTGCAAAACAGAGCAAATGTTGATGCCTGCACATGTCACAACAGGTGACTGTTGGTGTTTCAGTTACCGCTGGCACTGGATTGCCCTGATGGCCTTTTACTGACCCACATTCACACCACCAGCTGCTCCTGTGGCCTGACACCAGCACTCCCTCTCCATCAGTCCTGGCACATCTGAAACTCCCAAGGTCATTTGCAAGGACAAGCCAAAAGTTTGCATTTAATAAACTACTTCTCGTAGTTAATTAATAACAGTTCAGTTAATTGCGAGACCTGGGTGAGGAGTGAGGACCAGCCCTATCCTGGCTTCCCTCAGCCTTTACTCCTTCAAGTCCAAGTGTGGACCACAGGTAACTAGAGGGAAAAGCAGAGCAGAGAGTTGCACAGTCAAATTCTTTCCCCTGGAACATGAAGGGACTCGTTTGCTGCAGCCAGTTGGGTTTGATAGTGATGGAGAGCAAGCAGGTCAGGGAAAGAGCCCTGTCTGCCCGTGGTTATCAGCATGTCTTCATCCCTGTGTTACTGCAACTGGCACCACGAGTGCAGAGCCACATCAGCAGAGTTTCTACCTGCCTGTCAACTGCCAGCAAAGACCCCTCAGGAGGCCAAGTCTTTCCTCCCCTCTGGCCCAGGCAGTGTGGCTCATTTGTAGGTGTGGAAGAAAGTTTGACACCTTTCAGTTTCTTGAGGAGTGGATGTGGGAGCAATGGGAGAGGAAAGGTGAGGCAGGAAATCTGGCTCCCTTTAAAGGTGCTTTGATAATCTCCTGCACAAAAAAGCAAAAGCCTTCAGGTTTCTCACATTGTAATGTGGAGCATGGACTGCTTGAGTCCTACATTTATAGCTCAGTTACCAGGAGTGAAATGCTTTACTTGCCTCAGGGGACATGTGAAAGCAGAGCTGCCCCTAGTGTACTACTAGAAGCTATGCCAGCAGTTCAAATCATTTTTTTTTCCAAAATTTTATGATCTGATGCTTGGATTACATTTGTTTAGCTGGAGAGGTGTGAGGTCTGAAAAATTTGTCAGAGGAAAGAATAGCCCCAGCTCCAGACGTGTGTGCATTTGGAGGTCAGCTTCAACCACGACACTGTGGGAGTCCTTGGGGAGGGATGAAGTCATAGGGTGTCTTGCTGAGACCTAAAGTGTAGGAGAGGAGGGACACAGCCCGTGGCAGAGAGTGAGACAAGTGGCTGTGAGCCACGTGGGGTGAATCCAGAAGCAGGGTGAAGCCACCTAGAGCTCACCTGGCCACCTCTCACTGCACAGGGGTCTGCAGTGGACACACACACCCCTCCAAGCCAGACAACCTGAGGAGCAGAAAGGGCTGGACATGAACCATCACTGCCTCAGTCACCTGCACTGCTATGACAGGATACATTCAGCTCCAAATACTCATTAAACTCTTTTACTCAAACAGCCTTTTCCTCATATTTCAGTCTTCAGACCTTTATTCTGTTGTTTCAGGCCCTCAGTTTGATAACACAACATGATTCTCTGACATCCAACATTTGCCCACTGTGGCCAACCAAAGCCCCTCCTACACACACATGTGTGCACCTTGGGGTTTGGGGAAACTCGGGGATGGGCTGCACCTATCAAAAACCCAGCAGAGAAGAACCTGGGGGCAGAAAAAGAATGCAAGCATAAGAAATAAAAGTGGACATATGGTAGCCCTAATAAAGAGTGATAAAGTTCTCCGATGCTGTTGGAATGACTCCCACTTAATTAACGGAGCTTTGGACCAGACTCCAAAGCAGCTCCCTTTCCAAAGCCGAGATAAGTCCCTGGCTCCTATTTCCAGCTCTTGTGCTCAGACTGCTCGACAGGGCCCATCCTCCTGCTTTTATTTATTTTAGGGAGTCACTCGTTTGTAATTCATCTGGGGCTGGAGCTCACTTCCCGTGTCAGGATACAGATCGTTTATAAGGCGATAAGGGACTATATTAACACTCTAACCCTGTGTTTGGAGATGCTCACGTTCTCTCTCAAGATGCTTATCACCAGTAAACACAGCAGAAAATCTGACTTCATTGACCTTTGCTTCACAGATAATTCTCTCTCACACTGTACACAAAATGAGACATTTATTTAATGTAGTGCTGTGCTGGGTCCAGTGGAGTTCAGGACGTAACACTGGAGACAACAGGAGCTGTAGGTGCTCAGTACCTTTGAAAATACTGCTCTCACACACCTATTTTGGGGGGTTTAATTGTCACATGTGCCAATGGTATATTTTTCCTTGATCATCAGGAATTTCCCCTACACGCCGTCCACCCCAAACCCCAAATTCATTTGTTTTCATTTGAAGAACAACAAGACATATAATTACCAAGCACATGACAAGACTTCATGATGGATTAACAGCATTTCACAGTTGAAAAGTGGCCTGTAGATAAAAAGCCAACACTAACAGATATTCACTGAGTGAACTCAAAATTTCCACCCCATCTCTAATTGCGCTGACATGCCACATTTAGGGAAAGGAGTAGCAAATGTTCATCTTTTATCTTTGAAACATATTTAAATGACTTGTCCTCTTCATGACCTGTAAAAAAAGTCTTTATATACTGGGCAGGTAAATATCAGAACAGTTTTCCATGTAAGATTATGAGACAGCATTAGTGAACTAGTACAGGCACCAGCAACAAAGACTGGGCATGGACAGCACATACCGTGGGGACACTCTTGGGTTCTTATCTTAGGAGGCTCTTTTCAATGTTCTAACATTATGAAGGCTGGAGAGAAGATTCAAATGGCATCATGTGCTCTAAAGATGGAACAACACTACTGGGTCACTGACTCAGTGGGTCAATCCTGTGCACAGCAAGGTTGGGGAGCTTCTCCTGAGCTGGGATAACTGAACGTGGTGACGTGGATGGTCCCACCACAGCCCTCCAGTGACTGTTGCTCATGATCTATTGCTTTGGAAATAACAGAACAAGATGTGGGGTGCCCAGCCCTGAAAACTTGAAGGAATGTGATTTCCAGTAAGTGGTCAGCACTCACCTCTAAAAATAGAGGCACTGAAAATCACTGATGGCTTCTGATAGTCTTGGCCAAAATCAACTATTTTTAGCCCATCTGTTCCCTCTGAGCTCAGTTCTCTCAGGAAGAATGTATACTTTGGGGGAAGGGGAGAAGGCAGGGGTTCTTGTCACAGAGTAAAAGTTGAAACACTTTCATATCAAGAGCACTAAAAAATGACAGAACCACTTAATTTCTTTAAATGGATTTGAGAATGTTGCCAAGTTTTGTGAGCAATTAAATTTAATGCAGGATAAGATGGCAGGGATGAAGGATAATTATACGTTCTCAAAAGCTTGGTCTTTTTGTAAATGAAATGGCCTTAGGGAGTTTTCCAGCAAAGTTTGGGCTCAGCTTTTTAGATTCAGCAAAGCCAATTGCCAGTTGTGGTTCTGCATTGGGCATATGTGACGTGATTTTTAATGAATTCCCTCTCAGCTTCCTGTTCAGTTGCCCACCAAACCTGACAATAGTTTGGTTTTCCTTTGGCAGTTTTGTGCAATCAAACCCGGCCTAATGTGTCCGCTTTCCCACATCCCTGCACTCTTAACAAGCAAAGAATTCAGTATATTGGACACTGGGAAATTTATCTGACAAATAACCACTGGAAGATTTTGAGGTGATAGGGTAACAAATGCATCGAGAGCAACAACAGAGCACTAATTACAGGTCTTGCTAATGAGCCCAGACCCATGAGGGGTCTGATGGCTCCTAAGAGGGGCTCAGGGCCACCATTCGCTTTGCTGGAAGTCAAGAGAATTAATTTGCTCTTGCTGAAGGAAAGCACAAGAACTGCTCTGTTGGGCACGTCAGTGAGAGTGTGTCCAGACAGCATCCCATGACAGTCTGGAACAGAAACCTTTAAGAAGATTAGAGGCTCTGCCACGAGGCACTATCCTTCAGAATTTGAGCACTGACTCATTTCCTTTTGAAGTTATTTGTGGGTGTTATATGGAATTATTAATTTATCACGGTTCAGACAACGTTAGATGATCTATTCATTAAAACTTCTTCACTTTTCAGAAATGTTGTAAACCCCTTACTACTGATTCCCCACGAGCAGTTGTTTAAGAAACCGGAGGAGGTGATACAATATTCTTTGTGTGATGCTCATTACTGTCCTGATTGAAAAGCTGTGCTGAGCCAGACACGTAACAGAGACAAAAGAACACAGTTTAGGCAGTGTATTCAATATATCTGACAGTCAAGCTGAACAAGTTCAGGAGTATCCCAGCAATGGAGGGGATGGATTATGATAAAGATCATAAATGATTGAAACATCATAAGCATGAAGGATTAGCCATTAAAAATGAGTAAATCCCTTGGATCACTCACCTGATGTTTGCTATCCACTCTTACACGTCGCAGTCTGAGAGGTTACAAAACACAACCTTGGGCCAGACACCAACTCGTCGATCCTGACAGAGGGAAAGAATATTTATGAGCAACTTGTCTAAACATGTGAAAATACAATTTCCATGTTTTGTTTTCTCTTTTTTCCATTTTAATTTTTTATTTAATAAATCAATTTTGTGTTATTTTGGCAACATTGTCTCCATGTAAAACATATTTTATTTGCAACTAGCTACAAAAATATTTCCCCAGTACATTCCAAATAGCTGCAAGGATGATAATCTTACAGACATTTTTCTTTTTATGGGTTAATTATGTTTATTTTTAGATGAATTGCTGGGCTTATTCTTGGGAGCCTGTTGGATCCTGAAGATGCTTGCATTTGCTGTTGGGAATATGGCACAAGCAGCAGCACTGAACTGGATAACATTTATAAAGGCTCCAATAGCTTTGTTGCTGGCAAAGGGCTGAGAATGTCATTTTCCCAACCCCACCTACAGATTTCAGGACCTAACAGGCTCTGGAACAAATTTTGCATTTCAGTTTTGTAAAAATTATTTTATCTGTTGCTGGAAAGCCCTGCAGCACTTCTGAATAAAAAAAGAGATAAATATAGTTTTATCTGATATGTGCGTTTTTTTGTCCACCAGTTGAACATAAATCCTCCTGACTAGTCCATGGCATTGCCCAACATCAAATCCCTGCCCCTACACTGCAGAACTCGTATGGCCATGGCACCAGCAGCCAGGAAGGCACCAGCTTATAAAAGCCATTCCAGCTGGAGCATCCTCCTCTCCAAGGGCATGGATGGATTCAATGGATCACAATCAATGCAACTGGAAGAGTTTACTGTGCTGGCTGGAGCCTTTGTGGCCAAGGTTAGTGTGTGGTAACACGGGCAAAATAATTAATGGGAATGTCATCCTTTCATGATGACAGCCACCATAGTCTTTGCCATAGGAAACACTGCAGATTGTGTCATTGCCTATCTAGATTTTCACTCTAGTTTTTTCCTTTGGCCATTTCCTATCCTTCTGTCTTGACAGAAGATGATGGACATTGTTAAGCAACTTTTGTTTCAGGTATTTACCTTCAGTAACTGATACCCAGTGCAGAGTTTGCTAACAGATCATTCAGGAAGGATCCAAGTGAGGCACAATGAGGTTGGTATTAATAGTATGTGCTCACAGTTAGCATTGTTTTTTCAAATGTGGCACTATTCACTAAAATCTTTAACCTTAAATGAGGTCTGAATAAAGACTTCCATAATAAATATGTTTCACACGAGCTGAATCTGAAATCAAAGCTGGCTCCAGGGATGTGCTCAACATGCCATTAGCACATTGTCCTCTGTTTATGATTATGGTACTTTAAATACCTGATAACAGCAACAACTTGATGTTTTAATATGTCATAGGTGTCACAGCCAGTCTCTGTGTCCTGAAAGCTCCAGAGCCAGACACGGTTCTCAGGCATGTGCCTCGTGTGCAGCAAAGTGTGTGAACCAGAAGTGTTTCTACTTATTGCCTGGAGGGGCTCTGTGCTTTTGTATTGGCATAAGTCACACCAGAGTCCTTGAAAACAAATACTTTGGCTTCAGGAAAGAAAATGGATCCACAACAAATGGTGTAGTGTTGCTTAATGGTTTCCTGACAAATCCCTGTCTCTGCTTTGGAGCTGTGAAAACAGACGCGGAGGCTGCTCTTGTTTCGGTCTCGGGAGGAACCCGACAGGTGCACTGAGAAAGCTGGTCTGGATAATAAAGCTGTTAAATCAAGAATTCTGCACACTTAGCTCAGCTAAGGACTGTCTATAACTGCTGTGAGAGCAGAGGGCCTGCCCTGCTGGGCTCTGCAATGCTCAGGTGTGCTCAGCTCCCTCAAAAATGTGGAGAATGGGGAAGGAAGGCGGGTTCCTCCCCGCCTGGCATAGGGACGACTCCCCAGGATGGCAGGGACACAGTGGGGGCTGTCAGATCAGAAGTGAGGTGGGTGCTCACACAGGGGCTGTGTGCCTGGGCTTGGGTCTCCATGCCTGCTCCCCTTCACAGTGGTTTTAGAGTTTACTGGGCCTCCTCAATATGAGCCCAGCCATGGGTCAGTCACAGCCCAAGGTTTCTTCTCTCTTAACACCACATTCCACAGTAATTTCGACCCCACATTCAGATTCTTTACCCTTTGAATGATGGCATTGGGTAAAGTTTTCTGAGTTCTTTGAAAAGTCTTACAGAACTAAACAGACTTGATCCAGCAACCTTAAAAATCAATGGATCTCCTCTTGCTCCAGCAGAGTGACAAGACTGGAAGGGATTGCCTAAAGTAATAATGCTGCTCTTCCTCTTCAGCTAGACCACCTAGGTCCTTCCTCACAATTTATCCGGCCTTGCTTGAGACAGCAGCCTGCACAGTCTGCAGCTGTGCTTCCCAACCCTCACCCCTGGGAAGCCTTTTCTGATGTCTTGCCTAAAACTCTCCAGCTTTAGTTTAAGCCTCTCGCTCTCTGCTCAATGCACTTGGGTGCAGAGGAAGGCTTTATTTCTAAAATACTTCATAAATCGATAGGAGGTAAGATGGAGCCTTTCTGCTTCCATTGTTAGTTATTTGTTTTTAACTAGAAATTTGGAGGATTTATTGACTTCCTCAGAGTGGTCCAAATGAACCCCACAGAAGAGCAATAGCTTTCCGTGGAGTGCTTCAGGGAAAAGTAGTTTCATGCACTAGTTAAACCTGGTGTGCTGAAGTCATGGGAAGTTTTGCCATGGAGTAAAACAGAGCCTGGATTTCAGCCAGTGACTGGCAGTTTTCATATTCATATATTTGTGAGGGTCCACTGGCTCATCCATCCTGAGAGAGTCTCGGTGTCTTCCAGGTAAATACACAAAACATCTGTGGAACTTCCAAGAGGTCTTTCTGAGCTATGGCCTCTTCACCTCCCTCCAAGGGAGAGACCAGAGATCTCCCCGAAGTTATTTGGAGCTTGACTGATTTGCTTGATCTTGACTTTGAGTAGACAAGAAAGAGCTGAGAGTGTAATTCTCTTACAATGAGAACACAGGCTTGAAGGAAGAAATGAGGAAATACAGATTGTGGAAGAGGTGGAGACTCGTGGCAGAGCACCAAGAGCCTCAGCCCCATCCATCCTTCACCCCAGGCAGAGACCAAAAGTCCATCAGTCACAACAGTTTATTCATGTCAAGCGATTCCAGCTCCCAGCAGGAACAACAGGACCAGCACCAAGCAGAGGAGGTTTGAATCATCTGAGCTTATCACACAGAGGTTTCAGAAAGTTCACATTACAGAGCCCCAATGCATTTTACAGTGTCCTCAAAGGGAAAAGACTGAAACATCCAATATATCTCCCATAGGCTGACAACCCAGTAAACAGGCCAGCAGGATAACCATGATCCTTAGAACAATGGAAACATTTTAGTTAGAAACTGTAGAAGTTACAAGGCGGAGATTTATGTGCTGTGGGGCAAATAAATATTCAGTTCCCATTAATGTTAATGGGAGTTAAGTGGCTAATTCCCCACACATTATGCTGAAGATTTACTTCTCTGTGTTTTATAGAATAAATTAATTTATAGTCTTCCTGGAGGTTAGACCTGAGAAAAACAAAGAGCTCAGAGTTTACTCCATTTTTATGAGGTCATTTTTTTAAAGGAGGTTTATTCCCTGAACAGAAGGAAAGGTTAGAAGAGCACCAAGTTAAAGCAATCCCCTCCATGGGATGCCAGGGAGATTTGTGTCAGGCATTTAATCCAAGCTCACAGATGGAGAGACACGCAAAGATCCATATAAAATGTCTTAATAACAGAAGCCGGAAATTTGTAACAATAATAAAGGCTGACATTTATACAGAGCCTTTCATCCACACATCTACGGGCCGGGGTTTGCATTCAGAGGCACTCACAAAATTCTCTTGCAAACCACATGTGATTTCACACTAAGAGGGCAAAATTCATCAAATAGGCTGACTTAGGCACTACTGAAACAGCCAATGTCAGAGCAGCCATTTCATGCCCCTGGAAGGTATTTGAGCATGTTTTTTCAAGCTCAGTGTATTGTCATTAACTTCAATTGATTTTCATGGGGTGTAGACATCAATGAGATCCTGTACCTTGATGAACTCCTACCTAGCCCAGCACTGAACAGTCATTTCCCTCATCTTCATGCAAAAACCCCACAGAGTTTGTTCCTTTCTTATGCTCCAGTCTCTAAGATGACCCCATACATTTTAATTGCTGGCTAAAACACATTTAAAGTGGTTTTTGTGGACAGGTTAGAAGTCACAGGGATCCTGTGCCCAAGATGTGAACAGAATGTCACAGTCTGTGCTCAGAGACGACCAAACATTCATTGCAAACAATCACATTTTTCTCTTCCTCTGTTAAGGACTACTATGCATTTGTGCTGAAACTGAGATTAGAGATTATGTTTGAGACAATTACACATTTGTTTCCCTTTTGCCTGATCTGAAAAAGAACAGCTTCAGAGAGAGGGAGAGAAAAATTCAGAGCCGTGTTTTCAGTAGGGCACAGTAATCTGCCACAGATAAGCAGAGGTCTTTTTTACTTATTCAAATGTTAAGCTTTCCCAGGATAATAATATTTTCCCTTAGCTGGTCATTCAGTGATCTGTAACTCCATGCAAACAATTCCTTTTCATTAGCAGGGTCACTCTCACAGTTTCATTTTGGTCAGAAATTGCTTTCGTATTGCGTATAGTGGTTTGGGTTTTTTCCTTTCTGGCAGCAAAACAGCCTCCCAAGACCTTTGACAGTAAGTCCACACACTCATCTTTCATTAGGACTAAGCTCTCTCACATCACTTCACATTTACCAAGCCAGCAGCTGAAGAGGTACTGCAGGATCACATGGACTGGACATCCATGCACCAGCTTCTCCCAGCACCCTGGTGCCAAGGCCAGGAGCTTTTCTGTGTCCCCTCCAGCCCCAGCTCTGTTAAATGCTCTTGATGTGACTCTTTATCTCCAGGTTTACCTGGAAAGTGCAAAATGAGGCACCCATAAATTAAATTATAGCCCAGGCGTATTGTGCTTGGCCTGGCATGGACACAGACACAAGGACTGGAATGTGATTTCCTTGCATATTTGAAATGTTATTTACTATCTAGTAAACCCATTTTATAGCACCCTGCATTTTATTTTCAAGCACTTCTATCAGCACCCACTGTATATCAGTCACTATCTGACCATGGAAGTTTTCACAATGGTTTCTGGGCAGCTTTAAAAAGCTGCCAAAGAATTCAGGGCAGCAGAGTTTGAAACTTTATTGCTGTTTTTCATGAAAAAAGAATAAAGAACAAATAACAAAGATGGAAAAATTGGATTTCAATGACCTGTGTGAATGCAGTAAGACCCGAACCATCAAAAAAAAAACCAAAACAAACTACCTTCTGGGGGTTATACAGTTCAGAGAACCTGCTCACAGCTTTCTGCCAGGGGATCATGAGCTCCACAGCCCCTCTGGCTTTAATGATTCTTGAAGACAAGCAATAAATAAATGTCATGTCCTTACTGAAAAAGCACCTATGAGACAGAGAACAAATATTAATTGTACTTAAAGTAGTCCAGCTAGATGGTATGTGTGCATCCCAGAGAGATGATGGACAGGTAAAGAGCAAAACATCTCCATTGAAAAGAGACAACTGACTCAAGGCGTTTGTTTTTGCTGGCCACACGTGAACAGGATTGTGCCTGTACAGATAACTTTGACATTCTCTGCCTCTCCTCGGGGACAGTACCTTGTCTTTTTAAGCCGTTTAGTTGTGTTGATAATTTTTATTGTTTACACTAGGCTGTTAGCCAAGGCAAATGTTTGTGTTGTTTTAAAAACTTGAAGTGTATCGCTGTGGGAAACTTAAAATATACAGATAACTTCAGAAAGCATTTTTGGAAAAAAATTGTGATAATATCCCATGTTATTTCGCTTTCCTTGTGTTAGTTTTACATGTAGCAGTGTTCAGTGCCTTCACTGCCTGTTTTTCTGTCCTCCTCCCTTCCCGTTCCAAGTATATAAAAATACTGATACAATGCAAGTTGAACTGAACCGTCAACATTTCTGTAGTGACAAAAGTTAGAGAAGAAATCAAGAGCCTAAAACCAAATGTTATTTTTATCTTTGAAAGAATGTGTGAAATATGTGGCTGAAATAAGCAAAACATTTAGAAGTGCGTGGATTTTAAATATTAGGACTAAACAGGACTCAAAACAGCAAAAGAAGGACTGGCAAAGTTTAACTGAAGGTGAAAAAATTAAGTAAGACACAGACTCTGAGTTCACCCAGAGAACAAATGCTACCAGTGCTGCATTCCTGAGCTGTGCTGGGGCTGCTGAGCACGGGGGGACTCAAATCTCAAACATGACAACTCTGGCTTGGGAAGGCTGGACCAGACCCTGAATAAAATGAAATTTGGAGGCTTAAAGATTCAAGGCCTGCTGAGGACCCTTTGAGAAAGCCTGGGGGAAGGAGCACAGTGAGGAGGGCGATGTCTGGGATGAAAGCAGAGCAGGATCTGCCACCCCAGGGTTAACCTCTACTGCCCGCTCTGTCCTGGAAGTGGATCCTGGCAAGATCCTGCAGGCAGCAGGACACAGCTCACCATGAAAGGAAATACTAGAGGTGAACCTTATATATCTGACCCAGCTCCATCCCGGGCTCCAGCACGGGGGTTTGATCCAGAGTTAGGGAATAAACCACACAGGCACCCGCTGTCAGCCCAGCCCAGGGCCCTGTATGGCCAAAGGGCTTCAAACTGCACCAGGGAAGGTTTAGGTGAGATATCAGGGAAAATTTCTTCATTGGAAGGGTGGTCAGGCATTGGAACAGCTGTCCAGGGCAGTGGTGGAATCACCATCCCTGTTGGAAAGATGTGTGGATGGCACTGTGGTGAGCACAGTGGTGGTGGGTTAACAGTTGGACTGAATGATCCTAGAGGTATTTTCCAACCTTAATGATTCTATGATTCTGTATTTCTGACCCATTTTTCACAGTGAGGGTGTTGTTGTGTGTTTAGACAAGCCAGGGGCTGTCCTGCCTGATGTGCATGAATTATACACGTGTCTCTTAATCAGGTGATGATCGAGCCCCCACATGTCCTTGAGCTAATGGTGGCCCTGTATGGACCCAGATGTCTCCACCAGCTTGTCCTCATGAGTCACCACAACTTCAGCCCTGCCTTCCTTTTCCAAGACACACAAGGAGCCACATGTCCCCACAGGTTTGTTGTTTCAGGAATGGATGGCATTAAAGTGGCACAGAGTTGTGCAACGCAGCTTTAATAAACATGTGCTTTCTATTTGTCACTGCTTAAACTGTGCCTCCATACACACAGGGCTGCTGAAACCTGCAAAACATTACAGGCAGTGCAGATGAAGGGCTTCGAACACTCCACAGGCTGGGACAGCATCTGGTTAGGGAGGCTGGCTTGGGAAGAAATCATTTTGATGGAATTAAAGGAAATAGTAATCAGGGTTGTAGTGAGAACTCTCTTCCTCTCGTTAATGTCTTTGCTTGAACAAAGCACAGGAAGTCCTCACAGAAAGCTCCTCTGTGCTCCTGGGGCACTCAGTGCCCGGCATCCCTTGGCTGAGCACAAACCCCCTTTGACTGGGGGCAGAGCAGGCATCTTCCCACCAGCAGCACACAGTGCTGGCCTGCCCCATTCAGTCCCTCCTTTTCCCACTCCAGGGAGGCTTTTCCTCTTCCATGTACCTCTGAATAACAAAAACACTATTGGTTTTCCCTGCTTTTCACTGATCTCCATCCCTCCAGCTCTCTTGCTGGCTGCAAGTGTTCTTGGAGTGCCTGTTTTTCAGCAGTAAGCATTCCCTAACCAAGGTCACACATACTGTCTGGATGCCAGCAACCAGAAACTTTAAATAAAGTCTTACTGAAGGAACTGCACAAATATCTTTTTCACAATGATCTGTTCATTGTCTTTCATGTGTTTGCTAATGAGCTTTACCTCCTGTGGAAACTCAATGGGCTCTAGCTGTACAATTTCCCAGCATTTGAAAAATATATCAGTTTTGCTGGAAGGGGAGCTGGTGTTTGTTTTTCTGTGGTGGATTTTGTTTTTATTGCTCTAACTGCAGCTTCAGAAAATGAGATGTCTGTCAAAACAAATCAGGAGTAGGAATGCTCCAAACTTACATTTTTGGCACTGCTCTGCAACATCAAGTTCATCGTCTCGACTTTTTTAAACGCTGAACATGGTTAAAATGAACTTTAAGATCAAGACTGAGTAGATGCCCCATTAATTATGTTTGGATGTGTAGTTAGCTTCCAAAGTGGAACTCGAGGCCATACGGAGCTTTGCTGATGCCAAAGCCCGAGGGCTTCTCCAGCTCTGCTGTTGCTGCTTCAGTCACTCTCAACACATTCCATCCCCACAACTCACTGAGAGCAGGGGAGACTGCAGGAATCCCAGTTTCGCAAACATGTGCCACTGATCCCATTAATCACATTCCCACCGCCGGGAAGGCAAACACTCCTCACCGTGGGGTTTTTAGGTGGGCAGGGCGAGCATGTGAAACATTTGCTGGTCCCAACAAACGCTCTTGAAGCACCACAGTGCAGTGAACTGGAGTGTCTTGGATTAGGAGCCCGTAATAAAAGTGGGGATGCTAAAACACAGCTGTCTTTGAAAATGAAATTACACCAACTTCTGACTGAGCACAAGCAATTGGTGTGCACGAGAATTGGTATGTGTGTCCTTGAATACATCCTGCTCAGCACAGCCCATGATGTGGGGAAGGATGGCAGGGACGAAGGTAAGAGCCTGCACTGGGCGTGATCTTGGTGGTAATGCCAAATATTTGAGTGTAGAAAGCCCTCAGGTAATTAATAAAGGCTCAAGAGGAAAAGCTGAATAGCACTGTCATGGTAAAGGGGTTCAGTGCTGACAATGCTGAAAAGTGGTCATATTTATGACATTGTTTATTAATAATGAAAGTAGTTTCCCAGTGAGTATTAATAACAACAACAAGAATGATAATAACAATAGTAATCAAATATCAACCATGAAGTAATAGTTGTCCAAAAACATGTGTGCTTAGGCTTGTGTGCCACAGGACAGCCCATGCAAATTTTCATGTGCAAATTCTGAGTCAGTGACTGAACAGGTGCCTTCAGAGAAAAGTGGGTAAACACTTTCCTAAACAAAAACTATTTAATAGAAAGCACAGGTGGGCTGCCACATGTAATGTTTCCCATATGCAACTGTGGAATCACAAAGTCCAGAGATTAATAAGGGGAAAATTATTCCATGTCAACACTACTGCAAGTTTTAGAGGCCAAAATCCTCTGGAGTCTGAGCTCACAAATGAGAATATTCCCTCTGTGAAGAACCAGGATTCTCTGGTAATAAAATAATGGGGAGGATAATGCTCTGCACTTGCACAGTGCTGCATGGGAAGTGGCAAATGAGGACAGTGGTTGCATCTATGGAAAAATGAACCCCAGGCTGGGCTCCAAGCCAGCCCTGCTGATCACCTACATCTGAAAGCAAGAACAAGCAATTTTCTAAGAAACATTTCATTGCAGCGTGAAGAACTGAAATGTGAAGATTCCAGAATGATTTGGTTTTGTAATTTTAATTCAGCCCCCTTGTGCATGTGCTTTCTGATGTGTTTTTACCGCTATGGCTCTTTTTTCATTGCTGCAAGATTCCTGCTTTTCTCCATGCATTCCACACATCAGGAGATGCTCAGTTCAGTGTCATTCTTTTGGTTTAGTCTTCTGCATTGCTGTGTTACACAACCCCTGCTGCTGCAGCACCCTGAGGCAGCTCTGGGGTCACCCATCCAGCAGCTCCTGGGGGGACACTTTGAGGTGCACAGCACCCCCAGTGTCCAGGGGCCCAGAGCAATAAGGAATGGAAGGTGCTGGCATTTAGAGGATATCCCAGAGCAGCAAGTTAAATTTTGAGGCAGCCACAGAGACCACCTCTGTCTAGATTTATAGATCATGATGTCCACTTTGGTCAGGTCCTGCCCTCCAGCAGCACCAGGAAGGGAGAGCTGATCTGATGTGGTTGCACATCACTATTCCCAAACACCACGTGGGCAGAAAAAAGGTGGCCAAGAGAAGCACTTCTGGCCATGCTTTTCCTCTGGCTCAGTGGCCACGACCCCTGAGAATGCCCAGTCCCACTACAGGTCAAATATTCATCCTGGAAAGTCAAGAGTAGCTACTCCCTGCTCCCTCCCCTCTCTGCAGTGTGCTGGGCAAGTGTTTGGACTGATAGAATATGCTTAATCTAAGAAGGAGAAGTATATTTATTAGTTTGTAGCAACATTTTTCTTTGAAGTTCCATTAACAAGGTTTTGTGTGCCTTTAGATGGTGTTTTATTATGATTTTTTAGATGTTGATGTAAATTCTGTTGTTCAGCATTATAGCTTCACTGATCTTATTTCATTAATTCTTATCTTTGCTCCTGTGGATTTTATTAATTTCAATCAGTATATAATTAGATTTTTAAGAGCCATCATTAAATTTCTAACATTTGGAATGGTCCTCAGAGAGTTGCCCTGTAAATGTGACCCATCTTCAAGCCTTTATTCCCTTTATAAGGAGTGCTGTAAGATCTTTTGTTTAATTCATGAAATGTCACATTGTCTAATATCACAGCACTACATCACATAACACATCCAGCTCTGTAGTAGTAAATCCCTTTATGTTGCTGCACTGTATTACAATTTGCAATATTAATGCTGCAAGTAACATATCAGTGACAAGTGAAACTTTCAAATGAACATACAATTTCCATTCCAGACACCCTCTATCATTCCCAGTAATGGCTGTCCAGTCTGAATGGATGTTTCTAGCAGACTATAACAGCACAACCATCAAAGTGCCAGTGGTACCTGTGAAACCACAAATATGCAGGTCATACATAGATAGTAAAACATTTCCAAGAATTTTGACTTTTCCATTCCAAATCTTAATTTCCTGCTGTTTCCCCCCAAATAAATAACAACAATAATCGTAACTGTCACAGTAATGCTCAATGGCAGAGTAACTGTGCAGGGTCTCGCAGTAACACAGCACTGCCAACTGCATTTCTGTATATGGCACAGCAGCTCATCCTGCCAATCCTGCCTAGAAATACCCAAGGTCTGGTGACTGAACGATGGATGCCATTGAAAGGCAATTTTGGTTTTAGCTCTTGAAGGTCTCACAGGGTTTCCCACTTCTTTGTGTGCCACCAGGTTGCTGCCTTCTCACCAAGTGACCCATGCATTGTACCCATGGTGGAAGTCCACGCCCTCAGGATTTCAAATCAGGCTTATCAGTCCCCCTTTTACCTCAACAGAAATAGCTCAGGTTTGTGCATATATGCTATTCCTGCTCTGCCAGCAGCTGTACTAATCTCTGAAAATGTAAAAGAGAAAATCAGGGATAGATGTTGAACATGTGGTTGTTGAAATGCAGAAAAAGGTTCCAATGAAGATGGCCCATCTGCTCCTCCTCACACACCTCAACCCCAAGTTTAGATTTGTTCAAGCTCTGGCTTTTCCCAAGGCTTCGTTCTCCATTATCAAGTTTAATCCTTTTTTAACTATTGTTTATACCAGAGGTAAGTCCTCCCAGCTGCCCCTGAGGAGTGAAGAGGTTCCCACAGCTCTGCTGTCTCAGGGAGCACTGTGAGCCTGGGGGGAGAGCCAAGAGGAGCATACACACTGCTGTCAGGCAGTGATTGGAGCTTTTAGTTATCTTCTTAGGTAAGTCAAGGCAGGTGCCAAGACTGGCATCCCATCTGGGGTAAAGCCTTGCTGCAGAGCTGGGGGGCTTTCTGAAGGTACCTGAGACACAGATCCCACTCTCTCTAAGTGCAGCCTCCTCAACCCCTGGGATGTTGCAGGTCAATAATTCTGCCCTCGCTCTGTGTTTATCCATTTCTTACACACCAAAAGGATGTTCCTACCAAGCCAACTGACGCCTGCCATGCTGGGGGGAAGCACGTGCAGTTCATCAGAACTTGCAGGCAAGGGGCAGCCACCACCACAAAACCTGGCTCAGCTCTAAACTCTGCTTCTGTTCCCTGGGGCTGAGGAAAGGTTGGGCTGAAAGGTTTTCCAGCACATGGATTTCCAGTAGAGGGATTTGAACCTGCTTTGGGCTGGCCTTGGGGCTGCTGCAGGACACTCCAGCTGCATCCAGCTGTTGGTCCAGCAGTGGAGGGGCTCCACACTGCATGTTGTCACCTCCTAAGTGTGAAGGTAGGGCTCCTGTGCAGGAGAATCCCCCACCACCCTGCACAGGCAGTGCCTTGGCTGCTTTCTGCAGCCTCAGCAGAGAAACAAATCTACTACCTGAACCAAAGTCCAAGGATTTAGCCCATAAATCTCAAGGCTTTGATTAATTCTTTCCTTTGATTCCTTTTTTCCTTCACAGATGTTAACATTTTCCAAGCAGTTACATGTTACCTTGGTGAAGTGCAAAGAAAATAGAAACCATGTCTGAAATGACACAAAGGATAAAGTAGAATAGCAGACATTGGTTTAATGCAGCAATTGAGATTAGATAAGGAGCATATGCCCAGGGGTGGATCTGAGAAATTAGCAGGAATGCAAAAGACATTTTTAGCATGTGTTTCTGATATAAAGTCACTTTCACTCAGAGAGGAAATATGTTGTGTGCTAATACTGATATTTTCTTCTCTGATCCATCAGGTGGAAACATATTGGAAGGGGCAGGATAATACTATTTCACCAGGGGTACATATCTCTTCTTGCTAGATATGATTTATTGTGCCTTCTCAGTCAAACCTGATAGCATCCAGCATACTCCCATTTGCCTCTCACTGCTTCTGTCATCTGGCATTTTTCTATAAACAGACAATGATTTAAGATTTCAGCAGAAATTAAATCATTTTGCCTGGTAGAGGATGGTAAGCTTTGAGGCTGTGCAATCTTGATTATACAGATTTGACATGAAAATTCACCATACAGCTCAAACTTGCTTTATTTTTTCCAAAACTTAACAATTCAGGAACACAGTTCCTTTCATCATCCATTGTCACCATAATGGTGATGATGAAAAGACATATTAGCCATGCCTAAATTATTTACTTGGAAGAGTTTTAGTATGTAAGCACCCTAATCAAATTTGGGAGCACACAAATAAAGGTTTTCACGTTGCAGGCTGTAGCTGACACGTGGCAGTGCAGATGTACCTGCTAGTTCAGAGAAATGCGGGGTCCTTATTGAGGGCAAGAACCCCACCCCGACTGCACTCAAATAATCACTTTTCACTGGGACTCTTACGGCTTTGCCAGTCGAACTGACATGAGAAAAGATTTATTTCTGCCCTTGAGGGGCTGTAGAGAATGGATGGAGATTGTTCCTAACAAGCTGTTGATGCTGCGGATCCGACAGCCCGGGACTGCTCCGTGCTCCTGACTCACCCTCTGGAGGAGCCCCAGCCTCCCTCCGTGGGAGTCTGGCAAGATGAGCTGTCTAATTTAGGGACTCACGTTAAAGCTAAACAGGAGGGAACACTCCTACAGACACAGCAATTGCTTGAAAAGAGTGGCTGAACAACTGGCCCATTTCTGCAATTATTTCTGCATGTTTTCCAGTGGTATCTCATAGAGCCTCAGTCGTTCTGCAGCCCAAGTGAGACGTGGGGTTAAACACAGACCTATCCCAGCAGGGCAGCAATAAAGTACCGCTCACTCAGCCCCGTGCACTGCTCTCAGACCATTCCTCTCCTCAAATCCCCAGTTTTACGTCTATATTATTCTTTTATGAAATCTGAAATCTGCCCCCATAGCACCCAGGCTTTCACCAGGCAGTCACTAAGCTCACCTATGTGATGTTCACTTAATTCTACTTCTGACAGAGCAAAATCCCAGCACAGGAATCTGTGGCTTCTCCCTTCTCCCTTCCCACCACATGGAATCACAACCCGTTTTTTATAAGGCTGTGTACTCCCACACAGCGAGGGTAAACATGGTGCTGCTCCTCTGTGTGTGTATCTCATAAAAGAAATTCTTTTGTCAAAGAAGCCCCACAAATTATAGCCTAAGGCAGAGAAAAGAGATCTAGATCCCAACTCAGATTTAGATGTGAACACACTGTGATCAAAGATCTTGGAACTAAAGATAATTACACCCTACTGCAACGATCATTGCTGCTTTAAAAATAAATCAGGCTGGTTAGAATCTTTTCACTGAAAGCATTTCCAAACCAAAAATGGGAGTTGGATCAAATATTATTTTGGGAAAATGTTTTGGGTTTTTTCGGTATTAAAAAAGATACTAGAAATTTGCAGGCACAATTCAGATTTTTGTATTAATTAAATTTTCACTGGAAATAGTGGTAATGTTGACATTTTGTTACCTTTAGAAATCTCCCACCAAACATTTCAAGTCAAAGAAATGTAAGCAGAAAATGTTCAGTTAAAGATTTTAGAAAAGAAAAAAAACAACGCACAGCCTAATTAAAAAAAAACATAATTGGAGAAAATTAAGCTTCTAAATTAATAAACATAGGATTATCTTTTATTTATAAAAGCACAGATTTAAAATAGACATCAACCTGTCCTTGAAATGTGAGCCCAGCACATTGTCACCTGTTTGTAACTCCAGCCATTGCTAACAGTGCCTGGTGACACCCTGATGTTCTGAAGTGTGAATGTCTCACCACCGGAGTTAAGGAAGCGATTGCTGTCACGCACAATGCATGGGGTTCATAAATGAGAGGGATGAAAATTGAAATTCCTTAGTACTGTAGGTGCAAAATTACAGGGATAAATTTAGAAACTCTTCTCAGGGTTTGGTGTTCCTACGCCATCCATCCCTCTCTCTCCTTCTCCTGTTATTACCACATTAAGATAATAAGTCTGTAACCAGGAGAATCATCACAGAGTCCGCTGGTAACTAATATAAATAATTTATTTCAATTCTGACATTAATCAATATATAACCTAATTTTTCTAGCTGTATTTGCTTCTGTGTAGAAACTGCAGAGAATCTCAATGGCCATTTCAGAATCCTACTTAAAAATTGAACACTGGAGATCATATTTTCCAAACCTGCCCGGTCTGCCTCTTCTAATTAATGATGTGGTGCACTAAAATAGATCGCTGTGTATTTTGCAAAGTGTTGCTTGAAGTTTGACTTGTATGACTGCCATTGGCTTTCACGGCTGTTGCCATGAAAACTCCAAACCTTTTTTTAAAAAAATAGATGTCTGTACAGCAGAATAAAGGCAGAAGTTGCAAATAAAATGCAGAGAAACGAATCTGGGCCATCACTCCCATGTACCAAAGGCTGCTCCTCCAAGCTGAGCCCCAGCCAAGAAGAGAAGTGACAGTGGTGACGAGTTCTTGTGCCATTTAATCCTGAGCCCTGAGCTCTGCAGCAGAATTAGCACCAGCACATTTCAAAGCTATTCAGCAGAAATTTTGCAGGAGAAGTCAAGAAACAATGAGCTGAGAACACTTGTAATCACCACCGTGGCTGGAGGCCACCTCGGTGTCCCCCGGAGAAGGCCAGTGCTCCATGGGAACTTCCAGGAGAGCAACAGGGCACTGCAGCTCCTTTTGCTGGTGGATCTGTTCATAACTGAGTCCTGTTTAAAACCATCCTGCTGCAGAGTGTTGGCAAGGGGGGCTGCTCCACAGCACAGGCACTAACTCAGCTGTCACTCTGCATACAGGGCTCTTACACAGTGTGACATTTGCACTGATGGATGATGTACCCAAACACCGCTGTCTATGTAATAAATGCATATGAGTGAGTAAGCACATTTCATTCCCAAACAAAAATCATGCCTAGGAGGACAAGAAATCAACAAGCACATTGGGGAAGAAAAAGGTCAGGGCATAGAGTTTTTCTCACTAACCCTTTAATTACTGAGAAGCTGAAAAGAGTAGTCACTCAGGCAATGTACAGAGAGCTAAAGATCTCCACTGCCTTCTTCCTTCCCATCCATACCAGCACCTAACAATGCTGATATTGAAAAACACATTATGTCTTAGAGTAGGCAAGAATCAGCACCCACAGCAGTCAAGACCTGACTTATTCTGGTTCCAGCTTTAGCTCCTACCCCTGCATAGTGTGCAGCAGAGGTGTGGCAGCATTGCACCTCAATTAGTGTATGCTTGGTTTAATTCAGCCAGTGCCTTAAGGAAATGAATGACCCACACAGGGCGAAACCTTGTCCACAGCACACACCAGATCCTGCTGGTCCCTCCAGGTCCCTCGGGGTTTGTTCCACCAATGCAGCTCATCCCCGTCTGTGCCATCTGCAAAGCCACCACTCAGACAGCATTGCTTGTGGATTCTTCTGTCCTTTGTTCTTGGGTTACAAGGCAAAGCTCCATAGACAGTGAATGCCTCTCCTCCCAGAGCCAAATGCCCCCAGGGCCTCACAATGGGGAGTTATCTCTGTTTCTGAAAAAAAAATCTGCCATATTTACTTCAGCACTGCAAATCCTCTTGATAATGTTTCTTCCTGCAGATCACAAGGAGAAGCCTGGATTTTACAGCTCTCCTGAACTTCCAGTCACTGCAGGTCACCTCTCCTTTTCCTCCCCTATTTTCTGTGTACCATTTCATTGGCTTCTCAGGGAGGGGCAAATTCTCTCCCTTCTCTCCATCTTCCTCTTCCTCATCCCACTAGCCAAGGCAGGAAGGGAGCAGGGGATCAAGAGCAACATGAGCACAGGTATGTCTGGCACAGGAGCAGCCCTTTCTGCCCCGTGCTATGCCCCACAAAGCTCTCTCCAGCCACCACATGGTCCAGGATCCATAATCTGAGAAACACTGACAGGGAGAAACAGACTTTCTCTGTTCCAGTCCAACACCATTTGGTGTTTTCTCTCACAGGCTGTTCTCTCCACCTCACTGCACAGAGAAAACACCCCAGGGTATCCTGTTCAGAGCCACTTCCTTGCCCTACATCCCAGTGGATGCAGCTTCTGAAAGGAAGCAAAGTCGGCAAGGATGGAGTACTTTTGGGAATCATTCCCAGCATATGGAGACTGCATTCTGCAGCAAGCAAGGGCAGTTCCCTCAGCAAGTGGAAAATGGGCTTCACCTCCCTGTGGTCTCCCTGTGGTTTGCTTCCCTTGCGATATTATTTTTGAACAGCAGGCAGGAGCTCTGTGCTTCTTGTTCTGTTTAGTAAATCCAATAACCAAACCTGGCCCACTTCTGGGTGGTCCTCATGAAATACCAGCAAACCACGCCAAGGCCATGTGATATAATAATCATAAGAAATACAGGGATTGCTTTGACAGATACCTCAAAATCAATTTTTCAGGAAATGGGATGTTTCAACCAATGTGTCCATTCCATATGGATTTTTCCCCCCCTTATTTCTTTTACTTATTCAGTGCCTTTGTTCTTCATTCTGGAAAGCCAGAATTACCAGCCTGGAAAGTGAAGATCACTGGTGCATGATGCTTGACTTGGTCTTAGGCTGGTAGATGTTACACTATACAAAATGCCTTCCAGGCTGAAGAATTCAGACCTGAATTTCTAGGCAGACCGACTGCTTTCATGACCAAGAAAAAGAGAGAGAGATGCAAAAAGCCAGCCATAAAAAGCCAGCCATTAAAACCCAAACGTAAGCATGGTTTCCTTTTATTTTCCTGAATACTTTGTGGGTACAGTTAGTGCTCAGGGACTAATCTCGGCGTGCAGGGCCAGGCTGAGCCTTGCCAGGCGGGACACAAACGCTGCCCAAAGCCTTTGGCTCTGCCAACGACCTCCCTGGCAGCCCCACCGCGGGGCCCCTGCGCTCCCAGTTGCCAACACACCCCAGCCGTGACTCCCAGTGCCTGTGGTCCAGCTCTGCCTCCACATCTGCCCCAGACCCATCAGCATCCCTGCCCTCCTGCCTCTGGAGCTGATTTTGGACTGTATCAGCCCCCAGAGCACAGAGGGGTGATGTGAGGTGGGCTAAAGGAAAGCAAATAATCCGACCTGAGATGTGGGACCAGGAGCGGAGGCTGCTCAAAACTCACCCTGCTGTCTGGTGCCTTGCAGAAGCAGTTCATGGATTCATCTCCCTGCACATCGGGGATGCCCTTAAATGTGTTTAACTCAGAGGGAAAACAAACATTCTATTTCGTCACTAACACGCTCCTTCCCAGCTACCAACTACAAACAATGCACTTGACTAACATTTTCTCATTCACAGCTTGTTGCAACTGCCCTGTATATATACAAAGCCTTTTCTGGAGATGACAGGAACTCAAGCCTCTTCAGACTGAGAGGACAGGCTGGCCAGAGACACTGTAGTAAATTCCTGTTCTGATAGCAATCCCATGAATAATTCTTTGGAGCAGAAAGGCTGTTCCTTCTTAAGGGCCTGATCCAAATCATGTTACATCAGATGAACTTGTTTCATTTCTTCAGTTGCCTGTGCAGCAGCACCTCATTGGGCGTCTATGCTTTTATTTGTCAGGGATTTGATTAATTGCCATAGAATTAAAATACTGCTTTAATTCAAGCTCACATAAATTATCAGTCATTCCTGTCTCTTTTCATAAACACAGACCCTAATTCAGCTATCATAATTTTGCACAGTAAACGTAGCCAAAAAGGTGATAAAGGAGAATTTCATGATCTGTATGTTGGCTCACACAGAAACACAGCACAGGAAGACAAGCAAAGCAGAACAGTGTGATTGATTTGCTCCCAGCTGCTGCAATTTTTGTGAAATGTGACTCAAGACAATGGGATCCCATGAAGGGGGCAATTGGTGCCAGGAAGAAGCAGTCAGCATTAACAGGGAATACACATCCTTCCTCTCCTCCTGTCACGGATATCCATCTGGAGAGACAGGCATTGCAGTCCTGGATGCCCCATCATTTCCTCATGGTCTGGGAACCCAACTGCTAAGCTGGGCTTACAGAGGAGCTCAGGGTTAACCAGACCCTCCTGAAACCTTCCTCTCACCTGGCACTTCACAATCCTGCTACCTTTTCTTTGCCACGTGACTTTCTCACAGAGCTGTCTCTGCTCTCCCAGCATGTAAATAATGTAAAAGAGACTGTTCTTGGATTCAATTAGTGAGGGAAAATGGGTTTGTGGTTAATGGACCAGGTGGAACTCAGGAGCTGTGGCTTCACTTCTCAGCGCTGCCACACACTTCCTGCACAACCTCAGCTTCCCACCCAGCCTTGTCACATTCTCCCAGGCTGAAAGGAGAGTACCAGAGCACTAACGACTTCACACAAGCATGATTTCAAACAAGCCCAGGGTGCCAAACGACCCGGCACTGGGGACACCGACACGCTGGGGCCGCGCTGGGCTCTGCGCAGTCGGGGTCACGGCCCGAGCAGAGCACTCTGCAGCACCATTCCTCCTCCTCTTCAGCAAGGAAACTGCACTGCAATATTCCTGACTACAGTGATTTAGTGTCTGTTCCCTTGTCCTGCCTCGGCCTGAGCCAGCTGGGCCGCAGGGAAGCCAAGGATAAACTGCAACAGAGGGGCATCAGCGCCGAAGACAGAGAAGGGCTTGTGTAACTGCAAAGGCAAAAGGTCAAATCCTTTATTAAAAAAATCTGTAAACAATTAAAGTAGCCACAAATACGGGAGGTATGAGTGCAGCATTAATATTTAGGGGAGTGGAGGAAGGAAGACAGAGATGAAAGCTGAACACCTTTTTGAACCTCAGCCAAAGCTTTATCAACCATATAAATAAGAGAACATATCCTGCTCAGCGAGACACGTATTCACCCTGTTTCATTACATTCTGTTCTGTCCTCAGTCATGATGGATCCTGCTGAGACTCATGTTTAACAGTTCCTTCCTGGAGTGGCTCGAGCAACAACAAGAAAAAAAATATTGTGAAAGTCACACCCCATTGAAATTGCATCCTAAAGGGACCCGGCAAGCGCAGTAATTACCAGGATGGCTGTGAACACCAAGGCCAGGCTCGGCTCAGAGGCTGCTGTACATGCTGAAATTAAAAAGGACTTTAAGCAGATGCAAGGAAAGTGGAAATTAGGGACCAAAGTGTAGGCACAAGAGCGATTCATCATTCCTGATAAGGAGCCATTAGGCTGGACTGTGATGGGAGCAGAGCCCAGGGAAGGCAGCCTTTTTAAGCTTACAAATGCAGTGTAATCCCCAACTGTTTCCAGATAATGGAAAACTGCATTAACCTTGTAATGTTTCCCTGGTGGCTCCAGCACATTCGCCCTCTTGCAAGCCTCCCTGCTACTTTTTTTTGCACCCTCTGGTTTCTAGAGGTTCTGATTTCCACTCTCCAAGGCTAATGCCAAATGCCTTGGTACGTGAGATCAGAATCCAGCCCCATGTTATTTCAGCCGGAACGGGATTTCTGCCTTGTTTTAGCCATCAGGAGAGCCTTGACATGCTTTGACTTGCCTGCACCAAAAATGTAAACAGCAGTGCTAAGCAGAACAATTAACATTGTGTCTCTGCAGATGTTTGTTTCCCTTGAAGGAGCTTGGAATTTGAGTGGGGAAAAGCAGGGTAGGCAGCGAACAGAGGCTAATGCAGTCCGGGGCAAACTTCCCAACTGGAGTTTTATAAACAGCTCAAGCTGCTCCCCTCTCTATCAGTGATGTCACTGCTAACCTTAGAGTGGGCTGCAGCATTGCTATCCATCATCTGCCAGCTGCTATTCCTTCCCCACCATAGAGCAGGAGGCATATGGGAAGGTGGCTGGAGTCTTGAAGAGTTTCAGCTTCATGCGAATGGAAGCCAATAAACTCCAGATTCCCTGGATTTTTCATACAAATTATCTCACCCAAGTCTGCAGATAATGCTGTCTAACAGTTGTAGGTTATAATTTCCAAACAGCGAGATAACCTTCATCATCAAGCAAAAGCAAAAATGCCATTAGCAGATAGAGAGGTGATTTAACTCAACCAAGCCATTTGCTCACAAGTCTGAATTTATGTCATCAGTTGTGATGAAATGAGTGTTTTCTTAGATAGATATGGACAACTAACACAGCGCAGAACTCGGCAATCTTCAAAGGGCTCTGAGTTTTAAATTCCCTGGCTAAAGTCAAACATTTATCTTTCTTATCACTTTCACTCAAAGGATGTGTTTTTGCAATATTACATCAGGTTCATTTGCCAAGAGAAGAGGCCAAAAGGTGACATCCAAGAGATGAGCACTGCCTTCACTTAGACGAGAGTAACCCATCAGCTGCACTGGCTTTCCAGTGAAGGACTTGACAGCAGCACCATAACACCCTGCTAGAACATTTCTTATATCACCACTGCAAGAGCTCCATAAATCCAGCACTTTCCAGCTGAGACATTGCAAAGGAGAGCTCAGAGCTGAGGTGGTCAAACAGCCAGCAAAGAGGTGATCAAACAAAGAATAGCAGTAGGACACTCACCTTCCTTCCCCTGCCCAAAAATGTGTTAGATTACCCTAGCACTAAATGCAGAGTTATTTTGTGTCTAAGCCTATTTTGTCTGCAATTATACCCCCCTTGCAGCTTGAGAGCTGGAGGCTTTGGGAGCGGGACATATTCTTTAACAGGTCACTTGCATGTTCTCCTTCTCTTCTCAAATGTCAGCACCTTGGATGCTCTTGTACCCTCCTTTAAACTGTTTCTGAGCCAATCCTGTGTGATTCCTTGCAGTGCTGCTCTCATCCCTCGACAGGCCATGAAAATCAAAGCAGATTTCATGTGCTTTGGAAGCAGATGTCTTGTGAAAGAGCTTCTGCCTTTTTAGCAGCATGGCAGATTCATTCCTCCAGCAGTCAAAAGGCTTTAATTTAGTGAGGTCACACAGTCGGAAATTGGCCAATTGAATACTCCCCAGAGAACCTCTGCACAAACCTGACACGATTCTACAGGACAGAGAACTACCTCCAGAATATTAGAGCATCTCTCATTACTCACACACAGTGAGGTGTTTTCACTGCAGTACATTGTTATTATGACATACAACAAATGCTGCTACATCAGTTTGACTTTCCTGCAGCCTCCCGTGGGGCTCACAGCGAAGGCGAGTGGAGTGAGAGAAGGATGTCCACGGATCCAGGCTGCCTCTGGCACAGCAAAGGCTGAAAGTGACTGAGTGTGATACACAACTGCAAATCCTCTGCTGCTCGTTTGCCACTTTTCTACCAAGATAAACAAAATATGCCCCTGCTCAGTGCATGCAGTTCTGCACAATGCCCTGAACTCTGCAGGTGACAGCCTGGGCAAGGGAACAGAGACAGCTCTCTGCACACACTCTGATGGCATTTCAATACACAATTGGCACGGATGGGGATAGTTTTCAAAGCTATCTCTGTACTGGAGGATTTGAAATGTTTCTTACCTGAGGCTACCTGCCAATAACTATTACTATTCTTTGCAGCTGCAAGCACCTTCAAAATGAAGGCAAAGTTCCAACTGAGTCTGATGATCAAACTCCTGCTCCAGCTTTAAGGTATGTGAAGAATTCATTCAACCTGCTCCTGCATCTTGTTGAACAAAGATGAGTTGTTCTCCATGCCCATAGTTTCTGGACAGTTGTGTCAAGCCTTTGGCTATACCTAGCCAAAGACATGCCTAAACCCAGATGCATCACTAGGTAAGTGAGGTTAAGTCATGTCACTGTCTCCACACTGACATTAAAGAAGGCAACACTCTTTGCATCACAGGCAGCCACCTTTGTGCCTTGAGACAGATGGATCAACTGGGAATACCTAGGCAAGGATGACCAGGAGGCTTCTGCACAGAAGGTGCTAAAGGAAAGCACTCCAGCATAGTCAATTTAGCCATCACTAACATTTATCGAGTGCATCATTTAGAACAAACCCCAAAGTAGCTGTAATTTCAGTCTCTGCACTCTCTGTCTTCAAAGGGCTTCCAATGGCAGCTTGAATTCTTTGCCCTGTTGCTCGGAGTGACATTGGAAGCCACTTCTGGCACCCACTGTTATCAGAGCCCAGTAACTGCAGCCCCAGCTCCCCACGCTGGCAGCAGCAGGGGAATGGCTGTAACCTGACCTGTCACACACCAGCAGGGTCTGTGCAGCCCCACTCAGCTCCGGTGCACAGGATATCTGCCCTCCACACTAGCTATAGACTTGATGAAACATTATCATACATGAAGGACTAATTAGGTGTGCTGGGCCATTAGCCATCTCTGAACATTGACTGATGAAAAATGTAATTAATGGCAGCTTTCATAAACAGACTGCAGAATGGAGAATTGAATTGAAAGGAAAACAGCTGTTGCTAATGGAAATAAGGGCCATTCCTTGATTAAAATATCTGCCTGTCTTTCCGTGGGAGTTTTTCCAGGATGGTGGGATGGAAGAGTGTAACGAGATCTGGGAGCAGAGAATCTGCAAAGCTTCCTGCTGAAGAAAACACAACTTCTCTGGCTGGTGAGTCACAATGTTTTCCTTTTTGCAGATTGGAGCAGGGGAAAGAGCCTTGTTCATCTCACTGCCAGTCTGAAAGGCTTTATAAACCTTGGAGATCAACCCTGGCATAGAGGAATCCAGTTCAGCTTTAACACAAGGTGATATTTCATATTACATGAACCCACAGATACAGAAGGATCTAGAATTCAAAAGCCACTTGCTAAGGCCCTACAAACCAAGGCTGAGCTCTGAATCCAGCAGACAACATCCCCACAAATCCTAAGCACATATATTGATTCTGACACCAAACTGCAGCAAGAGTGCACAGCTGAGAACATCTATCAGAGTGAGACTTCCACCCAGAGAGAGCCACTAGGGACTCAGTAAAAGTTTGGTGACATGAATGAAAGGGTGTGAAGGATGGAAAATGTCAGAATCAAGAATTTTTTTCAGGTCATGAGGCCTTTCCTTCATGCTGTGGTGACTCTGATCCTCTCTGACAAGAAATACCGCGGGATGAACCAACAGCACGGAAGAGTTAGCATCCAAATTTCCATAGACACTTAGCAACACAGCTCCATCTGCCTCCCACCATCTTCTGTGGGACAGAAATCACGTATCAGTGGGGTGAAAGCCTTCTGAGTTTCAAAGTAATTTACTTTTTTTTTTTTATTTAGCGTAAACATTTTCAATGTGCTTCCAAGTCCCACTGGGACCTGTGTGCCAGTGGACACAACCTTCTCACAGTTTTACTGTGTATCCTCTCCAAGGCTCACAGATGCTTTAATGTCTCTTCATATAAAGTCTGGACTGATGGGCCTGTTTCTCTGGGAGAGCCAGAGTACTTTGTGCTACAGATGAAAACTGGTGCTTTACTGCTGAGCAGCTCTTTGTAGATTTGCTCCCCGTTCTGGACCTGGGGCAGGAGAGCTCTGCTCTGCTGCACCAGCTCCACCAGTCTTGCTCTGCCTCGTTCAGAATGATAGATCTTTTCCATCACTGATGCCTGAGAGCCAAGCCCTGGCAATCCCGTGCCCCCTGAAACCCTCTGACAAGGAAATCCATGCTCCATACCACCTGTGCCTCGAGGAATGAAGGCGTATGAAAGGCTGCGTTCAGGCTGCGCTATCAGATTCAAAGGGGAAACTAAAGAGAGAGAAAGGTCTGAAAGATGAGCCAGACAGGAATGCCTGTTGCTTTCACCTTTGATCCACGTGGTGCTTTGATGTGGTATTTCAGTCCTGCAGACAAGGTAACTTATCCCAGTCTGCAGCTCATGGCACCTCTGATGGATATAAACGAGGCAGCAAGCTGAGCTCCTCGGCTCTCGCTGAGGCACTGCCAGTCAGCAGCATAATTCAGTCCCAGCTCCATTCCCATGCCCATTTTTTTTCTCTGCCTGCAGAGTCTAAAAGGAAATTCCCTCAAATAAATACAAAAGCACTTGGTGTTCATCTAATGGCATTTCAGGGAAAGGAAGCATGAAACCACACAAGTTATTCATCTCCATAAAATGGTTTTATCAGGACCCAGAACACAATTCCTTAGCCTGAGGAGGTCTGATCTTCTTTGTGAGATGTAAATGCATGACATTATGTGCAGAATGGGTGCTGCTTAAGAATCCATATAGATACAGAGCAGGCATGTGGGAATGATCAGCATAAAATATTTCCTTTTAATGATGTGCACACTTCTGCTCCTTTGAGGGAGAGCAGTATGTGCAGTGAATACTTTAGTTCATTTTTCTAGTGATAGGAAGGTCTTGATCTGTCAGTGAGGACTCAGACTTGAGTGTTATTTGTGTCACTCTCAGTAAAAGATTTGTCTCTCCATTGCTCATGTCATCCTGCAGCAGTGTTTTCCCACCTGTAAAACAGAAACAAAGGTTTTGTCTAGGGGGTGACCATGTGGGCAATGACCTGAGCTGGGAAACCAGGCTCCAAACTTCCTGGGGTTTGCTCCCCTCTGCAGTCAACAGCAGCACAGAGTTTATTTTCTCCCAGAAGAATACCCCTGCTTCTTCCTTCTGTCTCACAATAGTGGGAGCCTGAGCTCCAAAACCCAGGATGACTCAATCACGTTCAAAAGAGCTCAAAACCAAGTGTGGGAACACAGCATTTCTTGCTGGGGGTAAAGAGAAGACGAGCCCTGCTGAGTGGGAAAGGGTCTGCTGGGCTCAGCTGGGGCAGTCTGAGGTGGTGGCACCAAGACCTTCCCTTGCCACCACGGCTCCCTCCGAGGCACACGCCTGTCCAGCTGGCACGTGTGGGGTGAGTGGCACTGTTCTGTCACCGCCTTTCTAAAGCCCTGCTGAGAAATCTGTCCCAAAGAACAGAAAGAGGGTTTTTAGTTTAAACAAGCACTCCTTTAATGTGCACATGGAACAAATCCTGGGAAGGGAGCAGAGCTGGAGCTGTTCTTACTTGCTGCCTCCTGTCCAGGCTTTAATTGCATGTTATTCATTAATCCTTTGGTCTTCAGAGCAAACACATCTGTTTCAAGACACTTGTATTACATAAACAACCAGAAACCCTTCTGGGTGAGTGTGTGCGTGCACATCCACCCAAAGGAGCATCACAGACATGCCAGAGATCCTCATTTCCCTGTGAAGAGCTGTGCTAGAGCTGACAGAAATCAGTATTCATTGTGTGGCTTTGTTGGGCTGTTTTACAAAAACCACCTGGGGACCCCAAGATAATTGGTGGGGACACACTCAGGAGTGGCACTTGGAGGGAGGTGGGTATCTGCAGGACTGCTTGGAGCTGCAGGAAGCATTTCATTGAGTGCAGTTCATAACAGGAGGGAGATTCCTCCTCTCACCCCCCCAGCAGTTTGTCCCTGCTATCACCCCCCTGTGCCTGCTCTGCTGTCAGACTATGTGAGCATTAGATGTGCCGTTCTGGGTCTACAACTATTAGCACTGACTGCAGTGATACGGTCTCATGGTCACTCACATCGTTCTGTCCCTGGGCCATGGAAACAGAAAAACTAACAACCACGCTGCAGGAGAGGGCAAATTCTCCTTGTCCAGAGGTTTGATCTCTGCAACACAGCTGCCATCATGCTTAAAAAAGGAGAAAAGTTACCCAGAAACAGAAATGAAGGAAAGAAGGGTGAAGAAGCAAATGCAGGGGGCACAGAAAGGTGTTCATGGGTCTCTGTCACACTCAGACTGCACGTTCAGGAGAATCAAACACAAATGCAGCTCTGCTGGTCTTAAATTCAATAGGAATGAATCGTGGTCCTGCAGGGAGGAGAACGAGGTACCTGGTGTAGCAGGGAGACATTTTGAGCTGGATCTGGAGCCAGACCAACTACTGGTCAAAGTCATCTCTGATATAACACTGCCAAAACCAGCTCAGCATTCTTCACCTCCCTTGAGCTTCACCAGGGACAAAGCTGGCTGGGCTGTGCTCGGCCTGGCTGATCCAGCTGTGGCAGGACCCAGGCTCAGCAAACCGATCGGCCTTGAGGGCACTTGCCAACCCGACACGTCTGAGTTCGTGAACTGCAGATGGTGCTGGCCCCGTGTTTCATTTTCCCTCGACATCCCCAGGCAGAGCGAGTCAAGCGTGCCTCACCACAGCGCCTGGGAGACCAGGGCAGGAAGGGATCAGATTTTCCAGTTTTGCCTCAAGTGTGTCACCACATCAGCAGACAAGTCCTTCGCCTAATGCCAGTGTACTGTGTCACACCTCATATTTCACGCGATAAAACACAGCCCAGCCATGCGAGTCCCTTCCCTCGCCGGACGGCCGGTATTTGTGCAGATAGCAATTAGCAGGAAGCCAGGATTTAGGGCACACAAGGGCTGGTGGTGGCACAGAGCCCTTGCTACTGGTGGGTGGGATTCCTTTACCTCTCCCTGAACTCCAGCCAGGCCACTCAGCACATCTCCAGCCACAAGAAGTTTCCAGCTGTTTTGGTTTGAAGCACCAGATGAGGGGGAGGAGCGGGGGAGGCTCTATCAGCTCTTCCCGGGGAATGCGGTTCAGTCCCTCGCACCTCATCTTTGGTCAGGAAACTGAGATGGGGACGGGTAAAGCTGCTGAGCCTACTTAGACAGAATACCTCAAGAAAACACGCAGAGCCAAATTTCCCATTAACTTCTCCCAGCCCATCCTCTTCCACAGCTCTGCTGCGGGGAAAGCAGGTCAGCACTTGGACCTTTACCTTGGCCCCTGCTGTGGAACCACCTCCTGGTCTCTCATCTGCTCTTGTTCTCAGTGGTGGGGAAAAGGCTGTTGCTGGGACACTGAGGCACCAACAATAACACATTTCAGTGGTCTTTGTGCCCAGTGTTTCCTGCTGGCTGAGTGAATCTGACAGCCTCTTCTATGGATTTCAAGAGGGACACAGTGGGGGACAAGGCAGGGTGAACATTCCCAGGATGTGGCTGTGTCAGAATAGCTGGCACAGGCAGGATCCAGCCCTTCCTCAGGTACAACAGTTCAGATATGTGTCTCTTTTTTTTCCTCTGCAACTCAGCTCAGGGTTTCAAGAACCCTGGGCCCTCTGTGGTCAGTGGTGGATGTACTCCAAGCATGGGAAGATGTGACCACCCCTGCAAAGCTCAGCCAGCAGGTACTGGCATACCTCTCCCAGCAGGGATGTGACAAGGACTCCAGAGCACAGAGATGGGGCCATAAACCCTGCAGACCACAGAGCCTCCCAGATCAGCCTGTACATGGCAGCATGGAGGTAGGAGATCAAAACAACCCTCTGCCCACTCTGCCCACTGCTGCCAGCATTCACAGCCCACTGACTGATCCTCTCCCAGGAGCGGGGGTGAGTGGGCAGATGACTGAAGGGCATATTCTCTGTCACTGCAGTCCATCTGGAGCCCACAGACAACAGCTGGGGGATTCTGGCCTAAAGTCAGTCATGGGGGCATCAGTGGGAGGTAAACTACTTGAGTCTGGGTTACATAAGTCATCCAAGGTCGGGCATCCATGTCTCCAGAGGGATGAAATGAGGATAGCTTGGAGAAAAGCTGATTGTTGTGGTTTAACCCAGCAGGCAGCTAAACACCACCCAGCCCTTCACTCCATTCCCCATGGTGAGATGGGGAAGAGAATTGCAAAAAAAGGTAAAACTCGTGGGTTGAGATAAAGGCAGTTTAATAGGACAGAAATGGAAGGCCAAATAGCAGCAATAATGATAAAAGAATATGCAAAACAAGTGATGCACAAAGAAATTGCTCACCACCTGCTGACCAATGCCCAGCCATTCCCCAAGCAGCACCCACTACCCTCCTGATAACCCACCATTTCTTTTGTTCAGTATGATGCCATGTGGTCTGGGACATCCCTTTGCCCTGTTGGGGTCAGATGTCCTGGCTGTGTCCCCTCCCAGTTTCTTGTGTCCCCCCCCAGCCTCCTCACTGGCAGGGCAGCGGGACAGGCTGACAATTCCTTGGGCACTGCTCAGCAACAACCAAACCATCAGTGCATCATCAACATTACTGCCATGCCAAATCCAAAACACAGCACTGTACCAGCAACTAGGCAGGAAATTAGCCTTATTCCAGCTGGAACCAGGACATTGACAAATCAGCATCACACTCTCTTGCCTCAGTTTCTTCAAACTGGGGCCAACAGGACGTGTTCCCGGGAGGCTTTGCCCGGGGGACTGGAAGTTCACAGATGGTGGTAAAAGTGTTTCTGGAGACACTGAAACTCTTTTATCTGAGCAACAGGTAGAAAAGGCAAAGATGCAGGAGCAGTTAATTTCTTGGAGCTGCTGTCCTGATGTTCCTTGCAACTATTTTGGTTTGATTTCAGCTGTATGGTTTGCTCTTTTTTCCTTTCTGCTGTGATGCTATTTAAGGCTGAAAGGGGATTTCATCATCTCCCCAAGGCCATTCCCATCTGTAGCTCTGACCCCACCTCCCTGCCTTGCTCCCTTTGAGCTAATAAACCTTTTTTTTTCATTTGGTCCAGTTTCCTTCCTTGTGCTCTTACATCATCTTTGTACTTATCTCAGGTTCTAGCATTTCCTATTTCTAAGCACCTCTGAGAATAGCAATAAACACCACGTACAGCAGTATCTTGGCAAGACACATCAGCTTCAGGCAGCAGTCCTAAGGGACAGAAAACCAGCCTGGAATTCTAAGATTTCTTCAACAGAGGATGCCCACTTGCTAACCATTGGGCACCAGTTCATTAAGAAAATCAGTACTTAGAGTTCCTGATTCAACAGGAAGATCTAGGCCAAAGAAAGTGAAGATTTGTTAAGTAGGACCCCGTTCCTACGTGCCCTCTGCTGCTCCCAACTGGCATTGGATTTGGCAGGGTCATTCCTTCCTTCCCTCCTGTTTCAGAATGATTTATGGCTAAATGCTATCACTGTAAAGCAGAGTCAGCCTGCTTCTGTGCAAGATAACACTCATTAGGCAGACTTTCTGACTAGATTTTTTTCACTGTTTCATTGATTATTTTTACACTGTAATGTGCAAAAACCTATTCATGTCTTTATTAGCCTGACTTGTTTCCTACGTTTATGAAACAGATCTTTCTTTGATAACAGTTGTTATTGCTGGAATGAATGTCAGCCCATGATCTACTGTAATACATCTTTCTGAATTGCCTTCTCTAATTTTATTAGTTGAAAAAAACACCACCTAATTTAAAGAGATAAAACCTCCTGGAAGTGGAACATTGCCACTAATTAGGATAACAAGAACACAGGTATGAGTTGCTGGGGATACTGGACTCAAACCTTCTTTCTTCTAACACAAGAAGAGGCACATTTTTCTGGAACTGTCTTCCTTCTCTGACTGAAATTCTGCTGCTTTGGGGAAAATTATTGACATTAATCTCTTTATCCATGATAAATGCTGACCGGGACTCAGCAGCCCCAGATTCAGGTCCTGGGTTTGCTAAAAATACCCTGTGCAACCTTGAGCAAGCCACTGTTGTTCTGTGACTTGGTTTTTCCATCTGTAAAACGGCAGCAATGATGAATCCTGTGTTTTATTGCCAGCTCTTACATTACGTGTGTCTGCAGGGGAGCTGCTCATTCAATCTCTTTGTGGCTTCGTTCCTCATCTTTAAAAGAGCAATAGTAATACTTCCCTTGTCTACTTATTTTGATCACATTTTTCTGATGTTTGGATGTACCTGAAGTACTGTGGGACGCTGCCACAGCACGCAAACAATATGTTTCTCCTCTCTTACTCCACACATGGTACTCTTTCGCTCTTGAATGTGGGTTTGCAGAGTGGCTTCGGGCCAGTGGTTTGACCTCTCAAGAAAAGCTGCTGTTAGTAACTAAACTGACTGACTTGCACTAAAGCCCATGAGAAGCACTCACAGAGTGCACTGTGCCAGGTGAATTGCAGGGTAACATCATCCCTGTGCTCAACAGCAAACAGCCAGGGGACAGAAACATCTTGAATTCACATTTATCCCTGTGCATGAGCACCGCATTACTGCTGTACATCCAGCCCCACAACTTTTGCTCAGCTAAAGCACACACCCAGGACAGCTAGGTATCCCATCTGGATCCAAGATCCTTGTATATATACCTTACAAGAAAGGAACATAACAATTTTTTATATTTGATAGCTCAATTTAAAACCAGACTATCTCCATGTGACTGCTGGAGAGAGAATTAGGAGGGGCAGAGATATAAATGTCTCCAATGAGCAATCTTTTATCTTTGCCGTGGAGGTGACCTAGAACCATGGTGACACAGAAGATTTAATATAGTGCCCAGCTGCAGAAAGGGATTTTGCACAATATTAGATGACAAAGTTGTTCCATTGTTTAAGTACCACAGGCATTATTAGCCTGTCACGAGACTGGGGTACAAGCTCATAGGCTGTGACTCTCACATCTGCCTTTGAACAAGGCTGCCTGTCTAATTACGTATGTGAAGTATGTCTGCCTGTAAACACCAAACTCATGCCGCTGAATTTTGATTAAAAAATTCCTCCCAGCCCTCCAAGCAGACACATCAGTCTTCACTGCCTGCCCAGCTTGAAGTAAGACTTGATTCCACCTGGATTGATTGCATTTCAGTAGCAGGGGAGGAGTGCAGACACACTTGCAGGATCCATCCTACCATTTCTCAGTGTGCAGAAGAGCAGCACAACTCAAGGCAACATTTGAGCACTGAGCAAAAGAGGACAGAGCCTGCTTAGAGACGTGAATTTCTTTCTAATTTAAACATCCATTACTTAGCATCTCTGTGTGACCAAATTATTACTCTTTTTCAGATGTTTTTCTCGAAATCACTGGATTCTGCATCTGCTGTTCAAATGCTGGTACAGTTACCTCAATATGAAAAGACAGTTTTCCAAGCAGAGCACTGAATGGCAACTGTCTGAACCCAGGGAAAATAACAGTTCTCTCTTTGTATTTCCAGTGGGTGCATTCAGATTATGGCTCATCAAAATAAAGACATTATGGGCAACTGTGTCTCATTCTCGGTTAAGGACGCTGGAATACCAAGAGCTGATTAAGAAACCAAGGCGCTGAATTTTAAAAGCGACACAGGCTGTTCTTGCTCTCATCTCCCTGCCTTGCAGCACCATCTACAGAGCTGCTCTCAGAATCACACCCGCTGCAAACCTCGGGGAACTCCAGTTCCCTGGCCAAACAAACCCTGGCTCAGTGATTAACACACTCTGGAAACTGCGAGGTTGACAGCCCTGAAACCCAAAATCCTTCTGCAACAAGAAAAAGGCAAGATCCTGGTCTATTTTGCCAAGAGCCTCTCGGTACCCATGCAGAACATGCACCTCCAGCAATGACCAGAGCTAACCCAGCCACTTTGCTGATTTTTTTCCTTTAGAAACTTTCCTGCAGAACTCTTCTGGCAGCCGAGTGTTCCAGCTGCAAAAGGATGGTGGGATTTTCCAGGGCAAAATGCACTTCATGGTCCATTAATCCTATCTTTGGCTCAAGCTGATTGTTCAGGCTTCAAAAGAGTGCAATATTTCACCTCCTCCGTGTATCTACTCCATTACACAAGATAAAATGTCCTGGGGATTGACCTTCATCTGATCACTGAAGCATAAGGTCTCTTTGCCCTTGACTTGGCCTGGGTACCTCAATAGTGATGACACAGGGACTGGGCCACGATGAAGGAGTTTGCAAGCCCAGTTTAAAAGCTGGAGTTTGAAACATGGCTCTAGTTACCTTGTCATTAAAAAAAATAAATATGTATGCTTATCTATTCACCTCAAAATAGAACGTTCTTCTGAATATGCAGTATTTTTTTCCACCAGAAGCCTTGATCCAAATGCCACGACAGTAACTGGAAAGTTCCCACCATTTTAGACCAGGCTCTGGCTGTGGGAGGTGGTGGGTGCTGGAATGTGCCAGTGCAGGCAGCATTGCTATCTCATTGCTCACCGGGAGCAGCAGAAAAGAACAGGCATTAAAAAAGCAGCTAAAAGGGCAAAAGAAGACACAGGCTCCAAAACTATGGCAGTGGGCTTAGGCATCAAGATGCAACAGCTTTAAATACTAACATTATATGCTTAGAAAGATATATTTAGGGGTATGGACTGTCTTAGGAAGGGAAAATATGATCTGGGTGTTTTTATGAACAGATCAAGTTCTACGTTATAATGTGGTTGTTTGCCCTTGCCATGCCTGCAGGAGACATACCAGGACCTAATTCCTCTGATGGTCAAACATCTTCTTCTAATTTCCAGCCTACCTTTGTTCACCACCAGAGAGAACAGAACCACTGGCTCTTATCTGCTAATAACTACCTTCCTTACAAAGCCATCAGGTTACACAAGCACTGTCCACCTTCAGCAAATGCATGTTGTGTTTTAGCCTATTTCTGTCTGCCATCCTGTCTGCTATCGTTCCTTCCTGCTAAATTTATCCAAAAGTCCTGTGTTTTATTTGGATCAGACTTCAATCATTTCTCCCCTCCTTAAAAGCTGGACCAATTTTGCCTGCTCTCAAATTGTGCTGTGCTGCTCCTGCAGCGATGCTGTGACACAGCCAGATACCGAGTGCCATTAGAAGTCTGAGTCAGAAATCAGAGCATTTCCATGGAAAGGAATCTATAACGACCATTTAGCCCAAATTATTGTCGTGTTATGATCTTTATGATTTGTTCCACTTGGATGAGGTAATTTCTGTCTCCATGCATTCATTTCCTCTGTGTACATTTCCACTCCATATTATGTATTCATTTGTGTCCTGCCTCTCCCCCTTTCACCACCTCTGCCTCTCCTCTCCTTCCTCTCCTGGTATGAATGCCTGAAGAACATTTTGCTATTTGTTTTAATTTCCTTTGCAAAGTCTACCTCGGCTTTACTTCTGGCACATTTCCCTTTATGCCTACACTTCCTAACTTCTAAGGCGTAGTTTTCTTTGATTAATCCTTTTTTCCATTCCTTCTACTCCCTTTGCTTATTCCTAATATCCACTTTGAAGTGGTTTTTCACCGAGTTAGGTCTGGACCCCTTCCTTGCGGAGCTTTATCCCTCTGTGTACAAGTCCCAAATCCCTTTTACAGCCCCCTGCTTAAATTCCAAGCCTGCCCAACATTCAAACCTTTTGAAGCTGTCAAAAAAAAATCAGGAAGCAAAATACGTTAATTGCTGGTGTGTACCAAATTCCAGCACATTAGGCTTCCCGTTGGGTTCTCCATCCCACTGTGTGGGTTATTCCAACTGCTTCTCCCTGCACATGCATCCAAACCTAAAAGATCCCGGGAAGACTGTTGACTCCAGGAGAAATTCCTCTTGACCTCCAGCCACGGCAGCAGTGCCAAGAGAAGGCAGGAAGGTCATTAGCCGAAGCTGTTCTCATGGCATAAAAAATTGTCACAGTAGATTAAAAATTAGCACGGAGAAATGAAGCCCATGCCTGTGTTTTTAGAGCCTTTGTCAGGCAGCCAAAATGGAAACAGATTTCACCAGACCACGAAAAATGAAATGCGTGTGCTAGGCCTGCTATGGCTGGAGCTTATTTCCGTGCTAAATTCCAAGCTCCAGGTCTCTCCCGCTGAGGCAGAAGGGCTGCTCAAGAGGAAAAAAAAAAAAAAACCCAAATATCTTATAATAGCAGAGGAGTATTTTTTTTCCCCCCTGTTTTTCACCGTACGAGTTTGCCCAGGCGGTTGGATAAAACGAGATAACATTTCCAGCAAATGTGGTTGTGATTACAGTCGCTGTTCCTGCCATGTGGGTAAACACTCGTGGGTTTGGGGGGGATTTGGGGGTTTGAGTGAGGGATTCTCCCCATGGGGAGCAGCTTCCCTGGCTGTGCTGGGCAGTGCCCGCTGCTGTTTCCAGTGGGATGGTGTTGGATGTCCCTGGGATGCACCGGAGGGATCCCAAATCCACCTCGTGTCCCGTCAGCCCATCCAGCCTGGGAAAGTTGCAGTGACTTTATTGAGAAGCCCCTTTGGGGAAGTCAAAGCCCATGTGGTTGTTTTAAACAGCTCATTTCAGGGGATATCCTGGTGGCAGGGATTGGGGATGGATGGGGGATGAATTGGGGGATGGATTGGG